>JASCZW010005600.1:16578-178596 GCA_034211315.2 Aedes japonicus
TTTTCCTAGCTGTTTTAAATAATATTTACTTGCGCAGTGTCCCGTTATTAGGCCTCTGTAAGTACATGAATCTTTTTTGGTTAAACTTAAAAGTCTTTGAGTTATTTTTTTATTGGGTGTAATAAATCTTTTAGAATGTCGAGTGGTTGTATTTTTTTTCCAGACGTCCTCTATCATTGTTTTTTTCCAGTTCTTTAATTCCATTTTGAAGGTACACTCTGAGACCCCACAAAATGGTTCAGGCCCTAGGAATGGTTTCGATGAACCACATCTTGCTAATAAATCTGCTTTTTCATTACCTTTGACTCCACAGTGCCCGGGTACCCAAAATAGATTCACTGTACTATTTTTAGCCACCCGCTGTAGCAATTGGATACATTCCCATACCAATTCTGAAGTACAGGTAACTGACTTTACTGCTTTTAAGGCAGCTTGAATGTCAGAAAAAATACATATATTTGTACGTCTATAATTACGCTGTAAGCAAATCGTAGCACATTCAATAATTGCCTGTATTTCTGCTTGAAAGACAGTAGGCCATTTACCCATAGATATTGATATACTAACTCCAGGGCCCGTTACCCCTGCCCCAACCCTGTTGTTTAATTTGGAACCATCAGTGTAAAAAATCACCGAACCTGGTTCAATATTAGGTCCTCCGGATTCCCATTCAATGCGGTTTGGCTCGGTCACATTAAATAGTCGTTCAAAATTATACTGCATATTCATCCAATCTCCATGAGTTAATAATGGATTAATTTTAAATTCCTTAAGAATACTGAGATGACCACTAAGGTCTCCGACAAAAAACTGTTTTGTTCTTTTTAACCGTAGTGCGTTTTTCTCAGCTTCCAATTGCACAAATAGAGGTAAGGGAAGAAGATATAAAACTGTATCAAGTGCTTTAGAAGGCGTACTACGAATTGCTCCTGAGATAGAGATTGTAGCTAGTCTTTGCAGCTTTTCCATTTTTTTCTGAGCATGCTTAACTTTAGTTTTTGGCCACCAAACTAATGATGCAAATGTTATTCTGGGTCTTATTATAGCCGTATAGATCCAATGAATCATGTTAGGTTTCAGTCCCCATTTTTTCCCAAATGTTTTCTTACTTAGCCATAAGGCAGTTGTAGCCTTGCTTATAATTTGATCTAAATGTAAGTTCCAATTAAGTTTGCTATCAAGAATTACCCCCAGATATTTGACCTTTTGAGAGAGGACTATTTGAGTTCCTTCCAAGTGCAAATCTGGGATAGTATATTTCCTTCTATGTGTAAATGGAATAATAGTAGTCTTGTGAAAGTTTATAGACAACCCCTCATCTTTACACCACGCTATAGTCAAATTGAAAGCATATTATAATCTATCTCTGATAACATGTTCATATTTCCCACAAACTATAATTACTATGTCATCGGCAAAACCAATTATTTCAAATCCTTGCATTTCGAGATGTGATAGTAGTTCATCAACTACCAGTGACCACAACAGAGGTGAGAGAACCCCTTCTTGTGGGCAACCCTTCACAGTCCTTACCGTGACCGTTGACCTTCCATGACTGCATATTATTTCTCTTTTTTGCAACATTTCAAAAATCCAATCAACAATAGTTTTATCGAAATTACGCTTTATCATAACATTTCTCATGGAGTTATGGGATTCATTGCCAAATGCTCCTTCAATATCAAGAAATGCTGCTAATAACATCTCTTTGCTTTCAAATGTCTTTTCAATTTCTTTTACGAGTGTATGAAGTGCTGCTGTTGTTGATTTTCCTTGTTGGTATGCAAACTGGTATTTATTTAGTGGAATCGAATCTAAGTATTTTGATTTAATATAGTCATCAATCAGTTTCTCCATCAATTTCAACATAAATGACGAAAGGGTCATAGGCCTAAAAGATTTTGGACTCTTTTTATCTTTTTTGTTAGCTTTAGGAATAAATACAACACGAATTTGCCGCCAAATTTTTGGAATATGATTTAGCAGCAAACTGGCTTTAAACATTTCAGTTAAACAGGGAATTAGTATTCCTTTACTTTGTTGAATCATCACAGGACGAATTCCATCATTGCCTGGTGATTTAAATGGTTCAAAAGAATGTAATGCCCATTCAACTCTAGGTTGAGTAAAAATACGACTTGCTAGATCTTGCGTGTCTTCCCTGGTCGGTTGCCCAGTTATTATTGCAATATCATTGAGTTCCCTGGAAACTCCTGAGCTAGTACTTTCTAACCCAGTATGTAAACTCAAGGAAGTCGTTTTTTCACTCAAAACCGGTAGAGATCCTGGAAAGTGTACTTGCATCATCAAATTTAAAGTTTCTGATGCATCAGCCGTAAAGGTTCCGTTATCCTTTTTGAGAGTACCTAGACCATTAGAGTGTTCATTCGATAAAACCTTTTGCAATCTAGCAACTACTGGAGTACTTTCAATGTTTTCACATGTGTGCCTCCAGTTTTTACGTTTAGATCTTCTTATCTCTTCATTATACAAAGTAAGAGCTTTTCTATATTCGTTCCACTGTAAAGTTCGCTTCGCTTGATTAAACTTTTTTCGAGCCTGTTTCCTTAGATTTTCTAGTCTGGTATTCCACCAAGGTACATTCCTATCAGTTACTCGCACCTTGACTGGACAGCTATTATTGAAAGCTTGAATTATTCTGTTTGTTACTTGTATAGAAGTAGTTTTGAGTTCCTTGTGTGTGTTAATACTTTTTGACGTAGACTACGTCTTACGGCAAGGGTAGGGTGTCAAATGAAAATCTAAAATATTGCGACCGTCACGAAAAACCGTACGTTTTGTACGCGAATAACTCAAATAATCCACGATAGATTTACATGATTTCTTCTTCAATCGGTCGGAAATTTTACCGCGCTCCAATTCAATTGTCAAACATTATTTTCAAACAATAGTAAACTATTGAAAATAACGCAAATATAAGGTGATGTCTTATAATGTCATTTTGCAGAGTAAATTTGCCAAATTTCCTATCACAGATTTCAAATCGAAGCAAGGAACGTCTTGCATCATCTTCTTCTTCTTTGTATTAGAGAGAGACTTTAGCCAATCATGTCATTCGTCTCTCCATGTTCGTCTCTCATGCAGCTGAGAACGGTGTAAAACGAACAGTAAGGAAAATTTTGCCTCAGTCGTTTGGCAGCATTTGTGCGGAGCTGGTCGCTGATAGCTGGTCGCTGGTAGCTGGTCGCAGGCAGCTGCTTCATTCGTCCGGCAGCGGAGCTGGTCGCAGAGGCAGCTGGTGGTCGCAGCTGGTGGTGATATGTACCAAGGCTCTCCCAAACAGCGATCGTCGCGATGAGGTAAAATGGCGGATATGGGGGCGCACAATCGCGTCGGTTTGTCGGCTATCTTACCTCATCGTGGCAATTGTTTCGCCGCGACTTCGAAAACACTGCTGTTTGGGGGAAAGCGTCTTTAGGGGCGAGCAGCAGTAGGTGGAGATAATCTGTCCTTTTGAGGACAATAAAAGAGTTGTTTATTAAAGAACTAATCTTAAATTTAGTTCGGTGCTCGATAGAGGGCGAGCCGTCGGTAAAAATTTTACCCAGCTGGTTAGCGCAATCCATAAATTGATAATCTGTCCTTTTGAGGACAACCTATCCAGTTCAGAGAGTTGTTTACATAAGAATTAAATAAATATTTCGTTCGGTTTGTGCGTCATTTAATCTAGTGCCGATTTGTTCGTCACGACTACAAAAACGCTACTGTTTGCGGGAGAGCCTCCATGGAAGGCGAGCAGGACAATTCTCCGGCGGTGGAAAATTTTTCCTAGCTGGTTGGCGCAACCCGCGATGAATCAATAAATCAATTCAATTTCTAATTTAAGAGAGTTATTTGAATAAGAGTTTATCTTACATTTCGGTCGATGGACAGTCATATTGGATTTTGCCAAATCGTTACTAGGCAACAGTGTACTATGAAGCGGATCCATAAAATCAGTGAAAATAAATCAAAGCCTGCCGGTTGCTTTGATTTATTTTCACCGAAAAATTCTACCAGATACAAATCCATCTTCGCTATTTTCAATTTAATATTCTCAGCTTGAGAGTTTGTTTGATTGGGATTTTCGTTTCAAATTGTCAGCCAGTGGTATTAGCAAAACTTGTTTTCCCTTCGTCGCATACCTTAAACCACACAAATTCCCTATCATGGACACCATTTTCGATGTCGAACATGATATTCCGAACCAACATTCTCTGTAAATTCTAATTAGTAGTGTGTTATAAACAGCTGTCGTTTGTGTTAACGATTCGCGTTGGATAGAGTCCTACCTCTAGGAAGAAAAAAGTATTGAGAAACATAGTGAAAGTGAGAATGCCTAACCGATTTGATCCAGAACGCTTGCGCAGATTCAGGAAGCGCATAAAGAGCGAACATACGGGAAATCCTCCGAAACGACCATGCACCGATGCCGAGCGAGCTCGTAGTTATCGGGTGAAATTGAAAGCAGCAAGAGGTAATGCGTTGCCAACAACTAGTTCGGACGCTGGAGAAGGTCCTCCAACTCGAGGTAGGAAATTGATATTTATTAAATTCAAAGCAATTTGACAAAGTGCATGTCATCATAGTAATTGAAGATCTCTCTATGTTATCGCTCCCTGTCTTAATAAATTTCAACATAGTATTTATTGTATTCTGGTGATGACATCCGCCGCGTGCTCTTACATCATACGAACCTACAAATGATATCGATACAAATAATGCGCTGAACATGTTTTAATGCGTGATTATTTTATCAGGTGTTTATTTTATATTTATAAGAATTTATCATACATTAACCAACCTTTTCTCCCATACTCATTGCAAAGAATAATAATATTTTATAAAACTCACTCTTTTTCTTCTGCGAGATCTAATATATTTATATATATTTCGATTTCCTTAACGTTTTAGCCATAATGGATTCACTAATTTACCTGACAGTCACATAGAAACATGAATAATAATTTCACTAAAAAACCATAAACCATATTTTAGGTACGAATTTAACCTTATATTCCCAACTTTGGCCTAATGTATTCATCACATAGTAAAATGTAGAATATAAAAGTTTTCAATGGAAAAGTAAGAGTGAGCGGTTGTGTATTTATATAACCTATATAACTAAATGAATATAGTGGGAATTTTAATGTTTCGAAATGGAATGGCCGATTGATCACATGAGAAAGTCATTTAGATGTTATAAAGTAGCTTTATATTTCGTATAGTATACCGAATATAGCCGAATGCCCGGTCCGATGAAATAAACAAACTTTACTGAAATTCGTCCGAACAAGAATCCTTAATGATATCCATTTCCATCGAAAGTTTTCGACTCAATAATGTTAGTTGGTGACTTTTCATGGTCCAGTACAGCAAACGCCTTGTTAAGCATGTCTTAGCAAAGGTATAACTAGTTGAATATCGTTTCTAGCTAAATGAGTTATAGTTAAAATTGTAATCGTGCGCTACATAATCGACTGAGTCAAGGGACATGTACTCTTTATACTTGTATATAACTTTATAACAGCTGCAAGATAATTATTGTTATTTTCTGTTTGATAAAACTTCCTGAACTTTGAACATTTTTTGAGAAGCTTACACATCTGAAAATGTTGCAATTGATTATTTTGTTTTCACAATAATCAATTGTGAAAACACAATTGATTATTGTATTTGTATTTGTATTTGTGAGTATTTTAATGTTTATTATTACCCTTGAAATCCAGAATTGCTAAAATTGCATCAATTGCAAATTTTTGATTCTTCGAAGTTGAATTATGCAAAGGCATACTACAACTCAGATTATATACAAATGATCCGAATGGTATGGTATTTAAATGGTGAATGTTGAAAAGGAGACAAGGCATCAGTCAAAATATATGTTTGTATGTACGTATTATAGAATTTCCTCCGCTGCCTGTCGTTACTGAAATCCCCCAAACGATGCAACGGTTCCGAGATGCAGGCCATTCAGGCACAGTATGACATACGAATAAACATTTAGTAATGTCAAGCGATTATGATTATAAGAATGAGCAAAACTATCATTAATTTAATAATTTAATATTCCCTAAAACATCCTCAACTATCTTCTAGGCCTTAAAGATAGTTCATCGTAAAATGTGCAACCGTGGCCGTGTCATCATTTAAACCAAAAGGCCTTTTCAGGGCCACCAAAGAGTTATAAAGAGTGTACAACAGAATTTTCCCACATACTGACTTCATAAAACCAAACGGCCCTTTTCAGGGCCACCAAATAATATCTCAAGAGCGTACAATAGAATTTTCTTACATACTGGATTCAAAACGCTGGTCTAATGTCCCATAAGAGCCGCACCCGTCATATTGTGACTTAAACTGCTTCTATCGGTAAGGGTAAGCGACCGGCACGAATAATTGAAACCCTTTTAACGCTAATAATAGCCACACAAAATTTCCCTGACGTTACAATGTATCACTTGGTTTAACGTAGTCTACGTCAACCGGTCGTGTCTTGTACACAACCCCACTGATTTTTTCCGGAAAACTACCACCTGCAGCTAATTTTAAATAGTAGAGATCCCAGTTGGTTTTCCTGGGGTCTCTGAAAGTTTCTTTGATAATGTCGTTTACTATATATTCAAATAATATATGTTTGTGGTCTGATAGAGATATTTTATCAGAAACATGCCAATTATGTATTTCTTCCGAGAGTGTGTTACTACAGAGTGTTAAATCTAGCACTTCTTGTCTTATGGAGTTCATGAAAGTAAAATTAGTTCCTTCATTACAAATATCTATGTTATTATTTGTTACATTTTCTAGTAAACACTCACCTCTTATGTTGATATCTGTGCTATTCTATATTGTATGATGTGCGTTTGCATCACACCCGATAATAAATGCTTTATTTTGCAATTTACAGAACGCTACGAATGCGCAAACATCAGGGGGAGGTACCTCTTCTACGTCGCCAGGAAAATATGCAGATGCTACGTAAATTTCTGTTTTTCCACGCGTAGTAGGAATTTCCATAATTGCCGCTACAATGTCCCGTTTAACAAACTCTGTAATGGGTAGCATTTTAACATTTTCATTTACAAGAATAGCAGTTCTTGGAGTCTGTTGTGTTTCATCAAAGATCAACTTACATGATTTAGTATCAATGCCTAATATTTTTCCATGATTTGACCATGGCTCCTGGATAAAGGCAATATCCAGCTTATTTTGGATAAATCTCTTGCAAAGTACAGCACTTGCACCCTTTGCATGATGGAGATTTATTTGGATGAATTTAATGCTGTTTTGACTATTGAATGTAATGATTAGGAAATTATTATTTGGGTTCATCTTTTCGTTCCCCAGCAACAGCTTTGCGGTCAATTTTTGGTTGATTTTTGGCTGTTGGAATGCTAATTTTCCTGTATTCAGGATTTGAAACAGTCCGGCCTTTACTTTGGACCAAGGTCAGTCCTGGGACATTCTGACTAGTAGTGCTTGAACCCACTTTATCGTCTCCAGTTTTATCACTAGTCCTTGTACTGATGCTATTGGCCTCATTTGTTTTAATTAGATTCCTTTCAGTGTTTTGAGAATCACTCGGTCCTGGGACATTCTGATCAATGGTGTTTTTGCCCATGTTTTCATCTCCAGTATCTCAGATCCTTGTAACACTGTTAGCTATTTTTTCCGATTCTGTTTTCCTAGGAATTTTCTTTCTAATAGGAGTGTTTCCAAATTTATAGTCCAAGACAAATTCGCATTCTTTTAGCGCTTTCATTGATGTCCCATCAACGCTGAACGTAAGTTCCACATGACGTTTATTAATTATTTTTCTCATAAATATTTTCCAGCTGTAAACTACTAAACCTTCATTTTGAGCTTCTAGAAGAGCAAGAATGTCTTCGTTGCTGTCTTCTGCACTCATGGGAAAGAACCCTATTAATGTTACTGGTTGCGGAATTTGATTTTCATCCACGGCAATAAGCTCTGCCCCCTCCCAAGGGACTATACTAGAAATTATCTCTTTTATCCAGTCAGATGTTTACTGGTTCTTACAAATCAGAATAAGGTAACCTGGCCTAAGCAGGCAATTGCCAAATTTGGGCATAATCTTTTCTTTCCGTTGATGTACCACTTTGTTTAAAACAGCTTTTTGTGTTGCAATTAACTGCTGCAATGTTAGTTCCGAGTTTGGGTAGTCTTTTGGAAGTATGCCCACTTTCACACTGTTTAGCACATCCCTATGCAATGGTTTAGTTCTACCCTCTGTATTTTTGGACTGTCTAATCAAATCCAAACGATTTTGTACCGATGTCCCACCCAATGGCAGTTTCGATCCCATGGGACGACCCTGTTTTTTTGGGGCGCGGATTTTCACCACTGCTGTTAGACTCACTGTTTCGAAAACGCTTGGTTGGATCCAAATTGGGAGTGAGCAAAGGCAAGATAGCCAGATAACGGGCTTCTTCAGGATTGACCCCATTTTCAATTAATCGTTTATATCGTTTTTTCCCAGCCCAACTTACAGGTTTCATTGACTCGCTATTCAGTTTAGTACCATTTCAGTCCTGCCTGGATAGGGTAGTCAAAACATCTCCTGGTGGTGTTGAAAGTAAAGTTACATTTATTCCATCCTCATCCGAGTCACTAGCATCAATATCCTTACCTCTTTGCCTTTCTTGGCAAGGCGTATTTAAAATAGACGAAGAGCAAGATAGTTTTCCGTCATCCGGTTCACTTTCCAGATTTTCCTCTTCAATATCCATTAGCTTATCATCTTCCATTTTAATTATCACCGACACAGCTTATTTGTTTTAAACTTTCCACAAACATCCACAGTAGCTTAGATAGAGAGATAGCAATAGTAGCCAAAAGGCCTTTTCATTCCGGTTAGAACAATGCTGATATAGGCAGCTCCACCAGCCCTCTTCCTTGTTCTATTGTTAAAGCATTATTATTCTCACTACAAATTTCATATCACGGTACCACAAACTAAATGGCAATCTACCTCTTATTTGCACAATCTATGCAATCTTCTAAGCGTAATTCACCGTTTCACAAATCTTTTGCGAATACTGTAACAATAGAAAGCAATGTTTTTGGACATGCATTACATTTCATAAACAGTAGCAAAGCTTGTTGTATTAAGTTACCATGGCTGCTAAAATGTAGCTAAAGGTTGAATTGTATGTAATAAAAAAGGTTATTTTCTATACGGATTTTTTTTTTTCACAAAAACAAAAAATATATAAATTATTTGAACTTTCTTTGATTGCTGATTTGATTTTTTTGTGATTCGAATATCCGGAGGATTCGATTATAAATAGTGAAAAAAAAATGGATACTCCGGATAATCGAATCCGACCTGTACTCGAATTTTTATGATTTATTTCAATATTTTTTTATTATTTTTACCTTGGAGCGTATGGTAGGAATGTACACGCATTCTGCCTCCCCTGTAGATTCCCATAATGTTTTGGGCTTCAAATCTATTAATTTGAATCCAACCGATTTTACAGAATCATCTTTTGTGGTTAATGCAACGCCGCTTTGACGCTTGTATCATGGCTCTGATATGCGGCAAGCCTCAATTATAGACAACAAATAATTAGGCTTTTTGACGGTTAATCATCTCTCCCTTTCTGGCACATGCAGAGACATGGTTCGTTTTCCTTCAAATGATTTTCCTTCTTACTTGCACTCCTTTGATCTAAATGGCGGTGTAGTTTGCGTGCGCTAAACGTCACTAAGTCTAATTGGGCGTCATCCACCCTTATTATTACCAAAATTGCTTGCTTGTACTGGCTGCGTTTATATTAGATTAGATAAGATTAGGTTAGAAATCGAGGCTACAAAATGTTTTGTTCCAACAATATTTGTCACTTTAAATCATAAAGTCTTTTAATATTGTTAAAACCTTTCAACGGAAACCTTGTTTGAAGAGTTTTTGTTTAGGTTTACTACAATTATTGTCTTTTGATTCCTTCATAAATGCTTATCCTTTGAGAGAGAAATGGTTTCGTCGGTATAAAGAATCAATTTAATGTTATTCAGTTACTGTTCTATTATTGTGATAAAAATCAGAAACAAAAACAAAGTCTAGCTCATATAACATTCAAAATAAAGACAATGTTTCTAAACCCGGGAAATGGAACTCTCCTTATTCTGAGGCAAATATTCATGCCTCCTTTGCAACAACTGACACACTCAGCTAACTGCCTAATGTTTGAATTTAGATTAAATTGTACAACTCTCTACAACAGCTAGCAAAATTCCGAAATCATATGCCACCCCTTCGAACGACAACCATTTAATTGAAATGACCACACTAAATTACCCTTCGCCTCCTCTTCACAAAGGACGACGGTCACCTGCTAAGTGCACTTCATTAAGTTCACAAAGTACCTTTAAATCCCTTTTCAACTTTATAATTATCGCCATCGTACTGACCTGCCAACGCTCGACGATAATGGCTCCCACCAGTTCCCGGCAACCTCAAAGTCCATTAAATTTAGTTTTAATTCACCGATCAGCTCCACGTGGCCCACTTGTTGTGATGCCAGCCGAACAACTCCCCCCTCCCGAAAATGGCGTTCGTTTCAAACTACATACATGCACCTCTACATCTACACGACAGGGAAGAATCTACTCACCTTCACTTGGCACGTCGCAGGTGGAATTTGCGACCGTGCAGTTGATCGGGAACGCGCTGGTGCCGCCGAGCCCAAGAGTATCGTTCGGTGGTCCAGTTCCATTATAGTTGTAAAAATATTCACCGAAATCCTCCAGGAGCAGCATAAAATTGCTTCCCCCGGGTTCGCCCCGTTCACCACCCGATCCGACACGCGTATCGTTCCGACTGCCCTCGGAATCGCCCGGATAGTACACCTGGTAGGCACCGTTGGCAACCGCAGCAGCCACCGTAGCACTATTGTTACCACTACCGACACTCCCACTACCAACGGCACTACTTCCACTTGTGCCACCGGTGCCATTGGCCCCACCGTGATTCCCCGGCAAACCAAACGAAGCGGACCGTCCCGGACGGGTGCTTTCGTTGGTGGGAGAACCTTCGCTAAACAACCGAAAATAGTCCGGCGAGTCCCATCCGGGGACGATGGAATCGTTCTCCGCCACCATCGCAGGATCCAAAAAAATCTACAACCTTGTTCGTGTTCTTTTTCCGACGCTTGTTTGTTTACTTGTATGTTTGGTTTGGACAAACGAATCACTACTGGCGTGGTTGATGTTGGCAGCGGGGATGGCCCATCACCAGCAGCAGCACCTGGCCCCCGGTCGGCGGAGGGGTTGCAATCTCCTTTTTTTTGTGTTGCTTTTCGTCAATGCTCACAGAACATCATAGTTGGCGCTGGAAATTTGGTCAGCGAATGGAGTGCTGATTTTTATTTATTTATTTTTTGCGCTCATGTCGATGTTGGGCACTTTTAACCTCACTGTTGTTGTGCGTTTTGCTTCGCATAAATTCAATTTCCGTCTCTTCTCGTGCAATTGTGTATTGTATGCATACAGGATGGTTGCAGTGGTGATTGCATATTTTTTTTGTTGTTCTGGGGTCAGCAACTGGAAAGAAATGGAATATTGGTTGATGAGTTTATTTTAAAATTCTATCGGCAACTGGTTGCCGATGGCAGTGAATGATAATTAACGCTTCGGGGTTGATGTTCGGAAGAACATGAAATGTTTAGTTAGGCAAGCTTTAAACGATGTAGAAGGAGATGTTCGCTCATCACCATGAGGCACCAAGAGTGGACAACAATGTTTTTGGCTAGAATGAAAGATATGAAGAGAAAGTTTTGATAGTTCCGCTAGTGTGCGGCAGGATTGGAAATGTAACAGAGGTTTTTAGGAAAATTGAGCGAAAAGGGCATGTATAGAGTGGTACTCGAACCAACTCGGTGCGAATCAAAACAAACCCAAAAAAGGAGAGAGTTCCTCTCCCATGTGCGCACCAGTAAACAGAGTGCACACAATAGATCGCTAGAATAACTATACAAGCCACAGTGGTACATGAGCGTCTTCCAACCGGACATTTTTGCCTGTTGAAGTGGCGGACTTAGTCCGTGCTCCTTCAACCTACCCGCAGTGGGATGTTAGGCAAAAATGTCGCTTATTCAGTACCACTGTATACATGCCCTTTTCGCTCAATTTTCCTAAAAACATCTGTTACATTTCCAATCCTGCCGCACACTAGCGGAACTATCAAAACTTTCTCTTCATATCTTTCATTCTAGCCAAAAACATTGTTGTTCACTCTTGGTGCCTCATGGTGATGAGCGAACATCTCCTTCTACATCATAATCGTTACTCCTCGCACGGAGAATATATAACATAACAATTAATGTAAGCTTTAAACATTTTCAGACAATTTAAAGTATTTGATCGCAAGGATTTAAGTAAATGCATGCAATTTTCAATATCGAATGAACGATTATAAATATGACGTTTCCAGCAACTGAGCTAGTTGTAGTTAAATAAAGATTGTTAAATGTTTTATGTTTCTAATTAAATCTAAATACTTCAATTCTGGCCTAATTTTTATTCTCAAGAAAAGTACAGTTTTTCTCGCAGGCTAAAAATAACAATCAATTGGAATGGTGACAGAAAAATGCACTTCGTCAATAAACTAATTTTTGCAATCATATCTTGGGAAAACCCACACACTTGGAAAAAAAAACTACAAGGTACAGCCTCATAGGGTTGTTTTGAATGCTGACGTAGGACTACGTAATTAAATGTAAGCCATTCTGATTGTCCAATGCAATATTCTTTGAAATAACCCTTTCAGGCCTAAAGTTATCCAAGCGTTGTTATACAAACAATTTGATGTCTTCTAATTAAGTTCGTGTTCGATTACATAAAAATTATTGAAAAGAGTAGAATATATTTTTTTTGAGATGTGCTAGGTCGTCCAAACTGTCCTGGAGTTCAAAACTTAAGATCTACAGTTGTAACAGTAGCTTAATCCGCTTAACAGTCAGTGTTCACGGGTGGCAATTAAAATTTTGGAATTTTTTCGAGGCCTCTATGCTCAACAACAAACGAGCTCAGAGAGAAATAAGAGTGTGTATGCGTTAGCTCTTTCTCTCCTCTTTCTGCTAGTATTTTCTGTTTTGTTTATGCTTGCTCAGTTTTGCCGTCGAAACAAGAAGTATTTCGCGAGCGCGTTGTACAGTTCTACGAACTGCACAGAAATCTCGGCAAAACGTATACGGTACAACATTTTAAAAGCGAAAATGTTACGACTTTGACTGTTTACCATATACTAAGATCCCCAACAACTGCTCGCAAGCAAGGTAGTGGAAGACCAGCCAAAATTATGGACGCAATAGGACTTCGTTCTCTTTCTCGTGCCTTCAACAACAAGGATTCACTAAGCCAACGGGATGCCGCAAAAAAGTTCAACTGTTCTCACCAGTACATCTGCAAAACATTGAAAAGAGTCGGAATAAAGTGCCGAAAGAAGACACGAGCCCCGGAATATACTGATGCACAGATTTCAACGCTGAAATCCCAATGCCGTTGGTTGATTAAAAATTATTCCGGAAAAAGTTTTGTTTTGGACTACGAAAGCTAGTTCCCTCTTTCGAAGACGCAGATTCCCGGAAACGATCGATACTATTCAACGGATAGTTCTACTACACCTCCGAACATAAAATATAAGTTTAAACATAAGTTTGAACAGAAAGTGATGCTGTACATTGCCATTTCCGAGAAAGGCATTTCTAAGCCATGGTTCAAGCCCTCTGGTTTGGCAATCAATCAAGATGTGTACCAGAAAGAATGTTTGAAGAAAATTTTGATCCCGTTTCTACAAAAACATCATGCTGATGGACAATACGTGTTTTGGCCGGATAAAGCGTCATCGCATTACGCCATAAAAACACAATCGTTCCTGAATACCCATTCGATCCCATTTGTACCCAAAAACCACAACCCGACAAATCTGCCTCAGTGTCGCCCAATCAAAGATTTCTTCGGGGTTTTGAGTTCCTTGGTGTACAAAAATAACTGGAGAGCCACGAATTGCAAACAGTTGATTGGTAGAATCAAGAGATGCATTCGCAAAGTTGACATGGAGGCCGTTCAACGCTCCTGTTCCGACATCAAACGGAAGCTTCACCGAACATCCGATTACGGACCGTTTTCAAATGTTCACTAATTTTTTTTCAACAATGGACAATGTATCTTTTATTCGAATAAATGAGATCTTCTTCAACTATGTTTGTCTTTTTTTGACAGCTTGAGAAAGAAATTCCAAAATTTAAGTGCCACCCTTTATGATATATATTCAAACATATTCAATGAATGCCCTGGACGACCCACAGACATAATGAGATAATCTTGACATGGTCATGCCAAACAAACTAACTTAACTTTTTATAGCCCATAAAACTACTGTTACAATTGTAGACCCTATGTTTTGAATGACCTTAAACTCACAAGATTATACTCTGATATTCGAAGACGCTTCAGAATATTGATTGAATATGTTTGAATAGTTATCGTAGTTATGTATAGTCCAAGAGGTTACGGTAACTACTGTATATCGTAAGTTCTGAATTCAAGTAAGTTTTTTTTAACTTGAACATCCCATGATAACCTGATAATGACTGGTGACTTTACAAAAGATTTACTGAATGTGTTTAAATACATATTGTCACCGTTTATAGGTTAAAAAGCTACTGTTCGATTGTAGATCATATCTGCTGCTCAAGAGCAGTTCTGGTGACCTAGAACATCCCAAGCCATCTCAATATATCTAATAACCTTTCAAAAGACTTAAGGGAGATTGGTTATATACATATTGTAACCTTTTTTGATCCAGAATCTTTCAGTAACAGCTGTAGATTTTCAGTTTTGAATCCAGGGTTAGTTTGGATAACCTAGAAGATCATTTCATAATGTCTGTTGGTCTTCCAAGATATTCAATGAATATATTTCAATACACAACGCAGCCCAGAAAGTTTTTGTTGCATTTGTAGGTCATATGTTCTGATCTCAACAAAAGTTTGGGCAACCTTTAACATGTCATATAGCTTTATAAAGTTAGTTGACCGTTAAACATATTAGCTTAATCTGATTGAATATATGTATTGTACCTTTGCTCCTTTGCCTAAAATATACTGTTACACCTGTAAATCTTAAGTGCTGAATGCCAGGACAGTTTGGATGACAAAGAGAATCAGAAAGTTATAAAATATTGGAGATTGACCTTACAAATGATTCACTGAATATGTTTGGATACATATAGTCATCTTATATGGCCCAAAAAGTTACTGTTATAACTGTGGCTCTTATGTTTTGAACTTAATTACAGTTGTGATGACCTAGAATATCCCAAAAAAATTTCATTATGTGTGTTGACGTTCTACACTATTCAATAAATATTGTTCAATACATATTATTCCTTTGAATACTCCAAGAACCTACTGTTACAACTGAAGATCTAATGTTCTGAACTCAACGACAGTTTGGATGACCCCGCTCTTCCCAATTTATCTCGAAATGTTCCCTATTCCTAAATGCTAATGTTTCAACAGTAGATCTGAAGTTTTGAACTCAAGCGCATTCTGAAAAACCTACCTCACAAAAAAAAACAAAAATATTCAACGTTTATCACCATAAGTTTAATAATACGTATGCATATGGACCATATTCTTAAACAACGCTTTCTTACTTTTAATAAGGTACTAGCTTAACCCGATGCGTGCGCTGCTACGCTTGCAACTAAATGAAGGAAAATTTAATGTAACTGGCACTTTTATGGTTTTTTTTTTTCGGAATGAGTTTTTTTTTCTTGAATAAGCAGGGGTCCAAACTTCAATCAAAACATGCTTCTTACCCGAGAAATACACGTTTTGTGTTTAAGTATCCTGGATAATTCTCTTTTTTTTTAGAAATTTGTGTTTCATTTGTATGGGAGCCCTCCCTTCCAAAGGGGGTGGTTTCTCAAACCACCATACAATGATTGCCTCCAAAACCCCCCACATGCCAAATTTGGTTCCATTTGCTTGATTAGTTCTCCAGTTATGAAGAAATTTGTGTCTCATATGTATCAAAGCCCCCCTTTCTGAGATAGTAGGGGTCTCAAACAATCATAAGAACCTTCCCCAGCCCCAAAAATCCCTTCATATAAATTTTCACGTTGGTCGGTTCAAAAATTTCCGAGTCTATAAGGGTCTGACAGGCAGACAGACAGACAGAAATTCATTTTTATGTATATAGAAATCTACCCTCCAAAAACATCCACATGCCAAATTGGGTTCCATATGCTTGATTAGTTCTCGAGTTTTGCACAAATTTGTGCTTCATTTGTATGAGAGCCCTCTTACACGAGAGCGGAGTGGTCTCGAATTACCTTAGAAACATTTTATGCCTTCAAAAACCTCTACCTGCCAAATTTGGCTCCATTTACTTTATTAGCTCTCGAGTTATGTAGAAGCTTTTGTTTCATTCGTATGGGAGTACCGCCCCCAACCTAACAGAGAGAGGGAAGGGGTCTCGAACTATCGTAGAAACATTTATTGCCTTTAAAATCCCCGCATGCTAAATTTGGTTCCATTTGCTTTATTAGATGTAGAGTTATGAAGAAATTACAGTTTTATTTGTATGACAGCACTCCTTCTAGAAGAAGCACCCCTTTTCAGAGAAGGGAGGGGTTTCAAAACATCATAAGAACCTTCCGGTGTCCAAGACGAATCCAACAAAGCAAAAATCTATCAAACGGTCCTTCCGCTCGCGAGTTAAATCGTGACAAAGGAAACCCCAACTCATTTTTATTTATATAGATTATATTCCATATAGTTCTGACAATAACTCTTATAGTTGATACCCGAGTTCACATATTCGTGCTCTTATGTTAAGCAAGCTTCTTTATAACCAAATCTAGCCATATAAAAGTATTTTCAACCGTTATAAACCTGGGTGTTGCTTGGGTAACTATAAATTAACAGTATCCTATACAGTTTAAACCGTATGTCAGATGGTAAATGCCCAAATAACATTATGCTGAATAGGTGGTTATATTCGCTTTATTTTCGTTCTATGTTTGGTCAAAATTTTTGTAAATAATGTAGAATATAAGAAATCTTATATTGACAATGTGGTATAAAGTAACCATCTGTGTTAGTAGAAAGAATTAATGGAATATGCTGCAAATGGTTTTTCATTATGCTGGCTTTTTCTTTATTATTTTTCGGATCCAGTTTTTTTCCAGTTTTTTTTTTGCATTCTTCCAGTTAATTCAAAAAAAATAGTGGCAACGCTGGTCGAGAGCAGTGGAATTGCTGAGGAATCCAATCAGATGACGGCCTAATCGCCAGAATCGTAACTTCTGACACTGTATCCGATCAAAATAACGGCTCTGAATCACAGCAAATGCTGCTGGCTGTGGATCGGACACCAGCGCAATCAATATCGGGTTTCTCAGCCTGGAAGAACTCCGGATGCAAATCTCTTTTCTCAACCGCGTCATTTCGATTCAACTTTGAGCCTTATTTTATTCCATGCCTAAGACTAGCAGCTTTGCTGAACGTATAACATTGGCTGGCCTTACTTGCACAAACTTCCTAATAACTGCCGGTGCTGTTATTGTCTCTAAAATTGGCATTCCCAGAACTGTTACAGCTGATTTTGCGTTTCGCGCGGATTTTGCTATTGCGCGGATTTGGCGCGTTTTTGCTCCATATCGGCGCGGTTTTTGCGGAATTGTTTTAAATATTAAAAAAAGAAAAAAAACTTTTAGAAATTCACTTTCACTTTTCACTTTTAAAAAAACACATTAAAAACTTGAAACAACTTTAACAAATTCAAAAACTAGTAAGGACAGGCAAATTCTTTTTAATTCTACTGCTACTAAATGCTTATCTTTTGACTTCTCTTTTGAATCATTTAGTAGCAGTAGAATTAAAAGGAATTTGCCCGTTCCTACTAGTTTTTAAATTTGTAAAGTTGTTTCAAGTTTTAAATTTTTGTTAAGAAAAGAAGTAAAAGAAGTGTTTTTTTAAGGTAAAAGTGAAGGTGAAGTGAATTTAAAGTAAACTTTTCTAGGATTGATGATACATTATTGTTTGTTTCCTTAATTTGCTGTTTCCTTGCATTCCTTAATAAGGACAGAAGTGTAAACTTTATCGAGGCTATGATTGGTAGTATTGTTTCGAATTCTGATCATTGTGATCAAGGAAAATAAGTTGTTTCAGTATTATTTCTAAATTTATTTGATTCTTCAGTATTAGTTTCAAAACACACAATTTTTACTTCCGCGCGGATTTGATGGACTCGCCGCGGATTCCAAATGGCTTGGCGTGGATTCCGCGTTTTTGAAATCAAAACTTCTGTAACAGCTCTGCTCCCTAGACGGATGCTAATGACAACATCAGTAGTACAGTGAGCAACTAACTTAGGTCTGATACCCGAGAGGGGAATGCGATAGGGATTTTTCTAAGGTATTTAATTCGAATCGTTTGAATTAACTAGTCATTGTAATTGGTCCAATGGACGGAATCGTCGAAATAGTGTTGCGGGATATGTCCGAAGATTTCAGATTCCAGAGCTCACACATTTCTCACTGTTCGATCTCACCGTTGTTGTTATTGGAAATGATCAGACAACCCGGTGAAGAAAATCGAACTGCTTATCCGTCCGTAAACGAGAGCGATATCAACTGCTTGATGCACTTGATAGACTTGTTCAGTATCAGCTCCCTGGAATACATGGTATGTTCCGTTGCAGCAATACACGACACCCGGGAACAGCGGATCTTGATTGCATCCGCATTCATTGGTTAGATTGTGGCACAGATTCGGTACTGAATTATAACAACCTAGCTCATTGGTAGGTGGAACTAAAGTGGGGGTTGTTGGGATGGTCGTCGTATAAGTGGTGCTGGTTGTTGATGTTGTGACTTCTGCCGTTGTTGTTGTTGTCGTCGGTTGTCGGTTGTTGGGGACTGTTTCGATTTGGGTTCCGTAGTTTTGGTAGCCGTAATGAGTAAGGTAATAGTCGACGAACTCGTCATCCTAGCTATCGACTCCCGAATTTCGGACGAACATGCTTCACCAACGGCTGATGGTAACGTTGCGGTACTCTCCGTTGAAATTCAGTTTGATCCAGCTTCAGCAACTATTCGGCTTTGAACTGCGGCAGTAGCTACCATTGTCTTTGCTGCATTGTCAACAAAGGCTACAATGGTAGCTACTGCGGCAGTAGCTACCATTGCAGCCTTTGTTGACCAAAAAGGTGTGAAGATGGGGAATACCGAACTGACGACGACTCGCCCGGCGGGCTAACGCAGAGGAGTCAACGAAAACACAAAATCCGGTGTGGGGATTTAAAAATGACGTCCATCAAATTTCAGGTTTTCAAACCCCATCTCCCCCTCTGTCACACTTTGTCACAGATATGATTACCCCCCCCCCTTGGATGAAACACTTCTGAAAAAGAGTATATGCATATTGGTTTTGTTGATTTCAATAATATCATGTATTTTAGTTCAAATTGAATAATTTACATATTAACATGTGTAAAGTTCTTCTGTCCACGGATAAGGGAAGTGTGTTTTGATGAAATAACTAGCAGAGAGAAATCAAGATATTCGTAACAGATGGACAAATCGTATGACATGTTTTCTTCTGCAAAAAAACGTATTCTTTTTAAAATACTTTTTTTTTAACTGCACTAATTTAAGAAACATTTCAATTTTGAATTTGAAATAAGTTGAAAAGTAGAAAAAAAACTTGACTGATTCTGATTCAGAAATGCTTTTTCAATTAATAATTTCATTGTATATTTTTTTTGCTCTTGATAAATATTAAAAGTGCGATAGTTTTTGAAGATCCAAAAACAAAACTTTATTGAAGGATGCTCATTCGTAGCTTTCTCTCTAGATCACATCAGTATGAGTGATTTACATTAACGTCTTTACAACCATCGAACTAACTAGCTAACAATGGATAAAATTTAAGAAATGGAGGATTTTAGTTGAGTTTATAACATTTTTAGTTTTTCCAAAAATACTTACTTTAAAAATTCATAACTCATGAACCAACTCTAAAATGCACTTACACATCTGAGATAACCCCGGATCTAATGTGGAAACCGTTTTTTTCCTCACTTTTGTGCATAAGTAACAGATTTTTGAGCAAAAGTTACCCCATAATCGGGCAAAATCTGGTTTAAACACAAGTGACTGATCGCAGCTCTGCTCAGGTGAATAATTTAAGTTTGCAGTGCAAACTTTGTAAAACATAAATTTAGTTGTTAAAAGTGCTTGAAATTTCAATCAATAGAAAAAAGGTCTGGAGAGATATTTTACACAACATTATTTCACGGTTCAGGAAAATTTTTCGGAACAACCAGAAAAACACCGTTTGTATGGCGAAAAAATTCAAACCAACCTTTTTGCGATTGAAAATTTTGATATATCGATATTGGATGTTTATCCATTCTCGAGATATGGAAATATACATAATTTTTTCTTGTCGAGAAGATGCGCAAAACATCATGACTCGTAGAAAAAAATTCTGAAAAATCTTGAAATTACTCATAAGTCCGAAAAAGAATTTGATAAGAAAGTGAAAACGAAATGGAATCATGAATATTCCAAGAGAAATAATTGTTTTTGATTGCAACACTTGATTTTTAGAACCATACAATTTGAGAGCGGTGAGTTTTTTTGTTTTTGAAATACACCGAGGATTTTCGGGATTTACCTTGAACAATCTGGTAAATTCCACTGAAATTGTCACACTGGGAGATCAAGAAATGTTGACATGGGTTTCAAGAAATCAATTTTTCAATTTTGTGGGAAATTTTGGTATGGACGATGTTATTTTTCGATTTTCCTGAGCCCTAGAAACTTTTGTTTTAAAAATTTGCCATTTCATAATTTTTCAGCTTGCTGAGATAATTTAAAGCACTTTTCACCACTAGAATGTTTTCCTAAGACGATCAGTTCTCGAATTAGTTTTTTAGCAACAGTTTTTTAGTTTTTTAGCAACGGTTTTTAAGTTTTTTTGCAACGGCACAGTTAGCAAAATTGTTAAATTTTTCATAAATTTCATTTATGTTACTTTAAAATAAAATATGCTAACTGAAAAGTTTGTTCGCGTACGTATTTATTTTTAACAAAGCTGTTGTTGCTATAAAAGATGTTTATATTACTCCAAATTCTCAACGTCATCTCTCTGCCCAGCTGACGCTCCATGCTGACCAAGATTGACCAACGTCCTCAGCAACTAACGACTGTTCCAGAAAGTATAAGCACACCATATTTTAACGGTCATTTTGAATTTATTAAAATATTTCATCATGTTTTGGCTGCGTCCTTTTGTTTGCACATTTTTAAATAACAAAGCATAAAAAAAGTGCTCAGTTTTGTTTTACCTATCAACATGCGCGGTCTTACTCCAGAACAACGAAAAAGTATCGTGCACAAATGGTGCACTGTGAGCGGACTCTCCTTGAGAAAATTTGCCAAGGAAGAGGGTGTAAGCGTCAGAGCGGTACGAACTGCGATTCAAAAATATAGAGAACAGTGTACGTTTGAAGATGCGCCCAAGAGTGGTCGGAAATCCGGTCCTGTTAGTTCGGATATCGATAAAAAGGATCATGGAAAATGCGACTTCATTCGATGTTGCGAAAACCAGCGACCTCGTCGAGTAACGTCATGCGTGCCAAAGAAAGACTTGGGCTAAAAACATACCGAAAGCAGAAAAACCCCAAAAAGAACCCAAAACAGGCCGCGTCCGTGAAACCACGGGCCCGCCAACTCTACGAATCGTTATTGTGTAGAAATTCTGGGTGTATAATAATGGACGATGGAACGTATGTGAAACTAGATTACAAAACGCTTCCTGGACCACAACTTTATACTGTAAGCGAAGACAAAGACATCCCCGAAACGGAGCAGGCCGTTTTTACCGAAAAATTCGGTAAGAAGGTTATGGTTTGGCAGGCAATATGCAAGTGTGGTATAACGTCTAGGCCGTAAATCACAACGGAGACGATGAACACTCAGAAATACGTTAAGGAATGTCTCCAGAAGCGATTGTTGCCGATGATCAGGTAGCACGAAGGTCATGTAGTGTTTTGGCCTGATTTGGCGTCATGTCATTACGCAAAGGATACTTTAGAATGGTACAAAAGTCAAAATGTATGTTTCGTGCCGAAAGACATGAATCCGCCGAACTGCCCGGAGGCACGGCCAATCGAGACTTTTTGGGCTTTAACCAAAGCAAAGCTTCGAAAATTCATAAAACCAGCGGACGACATCCAAACACTTAAAAAAGATTGGCCAAATGTGGTCAAAATGGTGGGAAGTGCATGCAGAAGCTAATGGGTCATGTTCGAGGAAAAGTTAGGGGTCTTGGCTATGATTAAATATTTTGATAAAACGAGAAAATATCATTTAAAACACAAATAAAATTATTAAAACTAAAAAAAAACATGACTTTTTTAACTATAAATTAGAAGAAAAATTAGTAATCTCCATTTAATTCCAACTACCTTTGCTTATCTTCGACAGATACGCGTATTTCGTCTACAATGTGCAGACTTCTTCAATGTCTCGTACTAATAACTCGACTACGAGTACGAGACACTAGTATTCCACTAAACAGCTCAAACCCTCTAGGATTCATGACTTTTTTGTTATTTTGACAGTGCGCTTATACCTTCTGGAATAGTCTTTATGCTTGGCCACTCTCTATCGGAGGTCGTCCTTTATCAGGGCGCATCTTGAGACGCTTGGTAAGATAAGCGTTTGTTTCAAATTCTTCCTCAAGAATCTTCTTTCGGTTCAATCTGCTTGTCTCTTGACGTTGCTGATTTGATTTCTTCTTTTATAGAGCCATATTTAGCGCTTTCTTGCGGTTGATCAGTTCAGGCAGCGTCTTTTCTGTATACCCGAAAGCATGTCATTTTGCTCTCTAATCAGCAGGCTAGAAATCTCGGAATTAATAATATCCAATTATTTGGAAATTGCATCCTATTTAGGACATGCAAAATAAGAGGGAACTCTTTTGTCCGAATCCGGAGGAGCTTGTGAAAAACTGAAAGGCTGGAGTTTCTTCATCCGGTGGTATTTTTGGAACATTTTTTAACAATCCCTCCATTCGCAACAGAAGGTCTGCTGGTTTAAAAAAACCTTCAGTGTATCTTTCGTTTCGACGATTCCGTTTTCAATGTGCTAATTTTCGATTTGAAAAGTTCTTCACAATATGATTTGTTTTTTATATCTCGCCAGTATTCACACACCACGGTTGGCTTGTTAATTGCGCAGCGGGTATGCACGACAAAAGGCAACGACCAGCGTTTGAATCGGATTTAAATTCAACGCCACCAAAAATGAACACAATAGGATTTTCTACAAAATCAAACTCACACAACTAAGTAAAATGTGTATTTTCATTAACCGTACACTCAAACTTTTCGACGCCTTTGTTTTCGTATTAACGCTGATAAATTTAGATTCCCAAATGCAAAATGGTTGGATGTCACATTTTTATAACCCCCCGTCATCCCCCTGTCACATATTGACACAAATTTGATACCCCCCTCCCCCCTTAAAGAGTGGACGTCATTTTTGAATCACCCCTGTACGAATAATATATAAAAAAATCGTTTTTCTTGCAATGACAGAAGACAATTTTACTGATGTTTGGAAGCGAGAAATGTCATTTTATTTCTGGCAGTTCTCATTGTTAATTTTTTCGAGCGGTTTGATGCTGTCAGCGATAATTTTTATTCTGATCACATCGTCATCGCGCTCTCATCTCGATTGATCGTGGCAATCGCAAAGAAAATCGTCATCATCGTGAAAATTTCCATGTCATGGAGGCTTTATTTGACGCTCATTGTGGAAGTGTCACCCCCCTCGACAATAGGTCCAGTTTTCTTTTGCAGGCTACAAATTACAATCTACACTAAAAATTGAAAAGGTGACACAAAAATGCACTTCGTAAATAGAGTAGTTTTTTTGCAATCGTATTTTGAGAAAACCCACACGTTTAGACAAAAGTACTTATAATTTAGTTCTGTCAAAAAAGGAGGCTCCAAATTGATCTGAGTATTATAAAAAAACTTTTTTGAGCGTATTAGTAGAACGATTGTGATTGGGAAACTAGGAGAATTTAAAATTAACACTTAATTTTATCACTTTTTGAAAATTAAAAATAAAACATTGAAAAACTTTTTTCAAATTTTCGCCAGTAAACGCGAGCAAATTCCTTTAAATTCTACTAGAAGCTTATCTTTTGACAGATAGGCCTATTTCGTCTGCTACTTACAGACTTCTTCAGTGTCGAGTGCTCTCATCTAGTCAGTAATAAAGGGTGAACTCCAAATTTGTTTTTTTTTGTGTGTTAGATGTTCAAAAAAATGGAACGGTCAAAACTTGGTGGACTCAAAAATGACGAAGGTTTTTTAATCGTTCATTTAATACAATTTAAACACCATTTTGTAGGAGTATGCGTATTGCATGTTGACTCTATTTTGTTTATGCCATTTTTGACGTAGGACTACGTCTTTGTTTTCTATACTGGAGTACAATTTGAAAAAAAAAAACTGCATTGCAACCGTCATTTCTCAAAAGTCATGTTAGCCATTTCTCAAAAGATTTTCAAAATGTTTACACCAATCGATTGGAAATATTTTTACGCATTAACTTGATTGAATTTGGGCCACATACTTTTGAAAAATTCATAAATGTTAAGCCTTGTCTTAAAAAGTATATTAACCACTTCAGGCCTAAGGGGTCATATATGACCCCAAAAGGAAAATGGCTGTATAAAATCACAGACTGAATAAAAGTGTTCACTGTCTTCGGCAAATTTGTTCAACATCAATTCTTCTGTCTGCAAAATAAAAAAAAAACTATGAGTTTAAAGGCTGATTGACGACCTAGAACATCCTGAATATAAAGAAGTTCAGAAAGAAGAAATAAATGCCTTAGGAATAGTATGAGGCGTTGTTTTAGAATATGGTAGATATGTATACATATTATAATTTTTGCTGATAAGTGTTGACAAGTGACATTAAATGTTTTTGGATTTTTCTGGGATATTCAAGGTTAAAATGCACTTGAGTTCAGAACTTCAGATCTATAGTTATAACAGTAGCTTTAAAAGCAATATAACATTATGATATGTATTCAAACATATTTTATGATCCTTTGGGAAGGTCAACAGTCATTATTTGATAATTTAGTGATGTTCTAGATTATTCAAACTGTCTTGAAATTCAGAACTTAAGACACAGTAGTATAGCCTTTTGGGCTATACAAAGTAACGTTACGTACTCAACCATGTTCAATGAATATTTTAGAACACAAACAAACGTTACGAGGAAAACTCGGATGATCGGGGTCACTTTCAACTGTCCTTGAGTTCAGAACGTAAGATCTACAGTTGTAACAGTAGGTTTTAAGAGTTTGCAAAGGAACAATATGTATATAATAATATTCATTGAGTAGTGTAGAAGGTCAACATACACAATGCGACAATTTTGAGATACTCTAGGTCATTGAAACTGCCCTTAAGTTCAAAACATAAGATCTACAGTTGTAGCAGTATTAAATGGATCTTTAGGAAGGTCAACAGCAATTGCTTCTATAATAACGCTTGGAAAATTTTAGGCCTGAAAGGGTTAACAACAAATATCGCATTGTAAAATCTGAATAGCTTACATTTAGTTGCGTAATCCTATGTCATCTTTCCGAAAAACCCAATGAGGCTGTACGTTGTAGTTGTTATTCATTTTTTTATATATAATTTCAACCTAGACACAATGCTCATACCTCATGTGCAAGGTTATGGCCTCGAAAATGCGTTTATGGTAGAAAAACCTGATTCCTGGAAGATGGTAGAAAAACCTAATTGGCAACCGGGAATCTGCTACAAAAGCATGAAGGTTTTGATTGAGATGTGTGAACAGATTTGCATACAAAACATGACAGACTAGTTGTAGAGAGTTTCAGTCTTCAAAAAGATTCTCAGTATTTCATTTTCCATCTTTTTACATTATTATATTAGTTGCAGATTATGCCTCAGGGATGGCGCTGCAGTTTATCTTTGGAAAATGAAACTCTAGACTGCCCTGGGATGCATAGTTGACGTAAGCGCCAAGACGACCGAAAATCACTTTTTTGGTTTTTTGCATTCTTTACCCTATAATACATTACCTCCAAGTAAAAACAAAAAAGTTTCTTCGAAAAATTGCGAGATAAATTGAAAAGAACGGTTTGGCGTAAGCACCATTTGGTCGCATGAATGACGTCTCTCCACATATAACATCACGGGTGGCTGTAACCGAAGTTGAATGCACCAGGGAAAGTAGATTAGAGATTGCATATATACTCTGAAAAACAACTGGCCGGTTCCTTACGATCAGTGATACTGTATCCATCATACTGCCTTTATAGGCATCTGGAGTTGAAAATGGGATAGAATTGATGGATTTTTTCCTTGGCGAGAAAGTGAAAAGGGATGAGCCTGAAATTCTGATATATAATCAAAAGCACAGGTAGTAAAATTGCATAAGAAACTATTAAGTGGGTGTTAAAATTGACGTAATCATTTATTGTACAAGTTCCGAAAGGTCACAGCATTCCAAGTAGCCGCCATAACACCACCTCGGCCTTCCTTA
Organism: Aedes japonicus; assembly: GCA_034211315.2. Lineage (NCBI taxonomy): Eukaryota > Metazoa > Arthropoda > Insecta > Diptera > Culicidae > Aedes > Aedes japonicus. The sequence continues at coordinate 43,225 of JASCZW010005600.1, forward strand.
GGGTCTTCAAAAGCTCTGCGTGTATGCATGTAGGATTACAAAGCAAGACCATTCTGAAGGTGCCTTGATTCAATTCCCGGTACGGTCCATGAAAATTTACAAGTAGGAAATTTTCTCGACTTCCCTGGACAAAGAGTATCGTTGTACCGGCCACAAAATGATATGAATGCATAAGAGGCAACTTTGGCATACAAAGTTCTTTGTGAACAAATGTGAAAGTGCTAGGCGAAAATTACTTCTTTGAATGATTCCATTCTTGGAAGTTGGACCACCTACAATCGTAAAATTAGGTATAAGTAATTCACAATGACTGATATGCATAAAAGGTTACCTTTTGAAGATCAACCGAGAAGACCAACTTGTTGATTTCCGCATTTAACCGATCGCTATCATATTCATCTCGCCCAGTAATCGCTCGTCCGTGATCCTTCCACACAACTCACATTGGACTTCGTTCGTTGTTGATACTCCCTGATCAGTATCATCAGCTTTAGCAGAGCGCCCTGTCTGCTTTTCGTGAACACGATGGGCTTGACAACGTTCGCACTCTTCATGCCTCAGTTGGGTAAATTTTATGTTCAGGTCTCTCAACACCTTACAGTAGAAACTGTAACTGCAACATTCTCGTGTTTTCCCAACTGACGCTCTTTCAAAGAGTCGAACATTTTCTGGACTGTTAAGTCCGATGGTAGATATCGGCAAAATCAAATGGGAGCTTTGCTGGGTGAAACTTTTCGTTCGTATTAGAGAAGCCAATTGGCGAGAGCCTAATTTACGACATATTATTCAGAACAGAGCAGCCTGGTTGTTACGCCAAACTATGAGAATAAACGTTCAGTAATATGCCTGTTTATTTGCATAAGTTGGCGTACGCGTTTTAAAGATGATAAAAAAATGAAACTATTCTAATTATCTTGCTGGCCCACTTTTATTAGTAAAACTTCATCAAATGGACAGAACATTTGTTCATAATTGTTGGTATACATTGCATTTCAGCTTAAACCCGGAAAAACGCGTTTTTTCAACAATCATACCGATGGTGGTTACGTCAACTATGCATCCCAGGGCAGTAGAGGGGTGCCGTTTCGTGCAAAGTTTTTGAGATTGTCGTTTGTCGTGTTTTGACAACATCATATTAGTTCAAGATCTTGCCGAAAAGATAGCGCTGTAGTCTATCTTTGTCAAATGAAGCTCTAGAGAGTGGCCACCTTCGGCAAAGTTTCTCATGGTGACATTTGTGGTCTTTTGCCGTTTTCCTATTAGTTCCAGTTCATTCAGCAGAGATGGAGCTGAAGTCTATGTGTTTCAAATGAAAAACAAGCTTGAGTGAGTTGCAGTCTTAGGCATAGTTCGGGTTGTCGTCTTTTGTCATTATCATTATTTCAACCATATGTAGTTCTAGAGAGATCCCATCTTCAGCAAGGTTATTGAATATGTCGAGGATAGTCTTATGACATTGTCGTATTAGTTCCAGATTTTCCAGAAATGGCACTACAGTCTATCTTAGCTGTGTTCGGTAAATTTGTTTTGTATGTAATTTGGAGGGGGTCCTCCCTTAGCTCAGTCGGTAAAGGCGCAGCTACAAAGCAACACCATGCTGGAGGTGGCTGGGTTCGATTACCGGTCTGGTCTAGGAATTTTTCGTTAAGGAAAACTTCTCGACTCCCTGGGCATAGCGTATGATTGTACTTGCCACACAATCATACTAATTCAAAAATGGTAACTGGCATCGAAAGCTCTCAATTAATTACTGTGAAAGTGCATTTAGAACACTAAGTTATGAGCAAGCAATAAGCTAATTGTGAAAGCAATAAGCTTGAAATGCTAAAGAAGAAGAAGAAGATGTAATTTGGAGGCATTGCGCATAATCATATTTTTTGCAGATAGTGCTGCAAAGAAGAAGTCTGAATAATACAAATGAAGTTCTAGTGAGATGAAGTTTTCAGAAAAGCTATTGAGTATGTTGTAGGCCGTAATTTGACATTACATGAATTCAGAGGTCGTGACATAGTATTTTTTTTATTGTTTTCAAAGAGGTTCAAAATGGCAAGAACCCTTTTTAAATTATTAGATTTGTTTTAGATCGTACCACCGAGATGGAGCTGTTATCTATCTTTATCAAATGAAGCTCTACAGAACTTTAGTCTCAACTTTTTAAAGTTGATCAGAATACTAAATTGTTTCATTTGACATGATGATTTTACTCCATTTCAAAGCTAAACTTTATTATAACAAGTCATACTTATCAGGCTTAAATTCACGAAATCTCTTTGCAGGCCCGTCTTAGCAGTCTCGCCCGATATTAAGGCCACATAATGCTTCCAATTTATTAACTTCAAAAAGCTACATTCTCAACAACTTTTCCGAAGACGACAACTCTCTAGAGCTTCATTTGACACAGATAGACTGTACCGCCATCTCTGCGGAAAAACTTGGAACTAATCTGATAATGTCAAATGATTACATATTCTATTCCAAACAACTTTTCCGATGACGTCTCTGCAGCCCCTTTTGGAACTAATACGATAAAATCAAAAGACGATTCGTTATGCATTGAGAAACTTTGCTCAATACGCAAATTCGCTACAATGAGTCTGGGCTGTTTTATATGCGTTTCTGTTAACACAGCCAAACTAAAACTTCCTTTCCATTGTAGCAGATTTCCGGGGAAAAATGTAACTGGAATCAAGTTTTTTTCTAATGCAGTTTTGAATCCAGAACCTTTCAAATGGTGCATAAGCATTGACTCTAAGTTGAAATTTCGAAATTCCACGAAAGATTGAAATACGGGTCAATATTGGCCCTAATTTCTTATGTGTCATTTTTGTTGCACACCCACCTTAAACTGATTTAAAAGTTTGATTGAAGAAGACAAAAATGAAGAGTTCCGTTAAATACTAGAAGTCAGAAAATTTCAGCCCGAATAGTTTGAAAATCAAAATAATAGCGTACATTGAAGTATCGCCATGGGTCGGAATCGACCCTAATATCTTAGGAAGGTTGTTATTGCCAAATAAATAATGACGAATGGTATAAAACTGTTCCGAGAACATCTTACGGCTGCCAGGAGAACGAGAAACCTCAAGAAAACTAAAATAACAGTTGGAAGTAAAAAAAAAAAACAGTTCAAGGCAAATAAGGTGGATATAACAGCAGTACAAAACCAGATGAAAGATGTGGAATGTAAAGGAAAGTCGAAAGCTTGATCAAATAATGTTTCTGTGTTTTGTAGACGATGAACTTCAAATAAACATTGATCATTTATAAAAAGAACTAATCAGTGTGCGCTTAATCATGTTTGACCAATTTTTAACCGTTCCACCCTTTATACCACTTTTATATATTATTTGGTTTGCTTTTGTCCCGAACTACGACATTGTATGTTTTAAAATCAAGCCAATTCTGTTATTTTCTTATTTGTGTGTGTAATAAGTCTTAAAAACTTTCAGATATATCCCATCAGCAATGTATGCCAAAACTAAAGAGGACCATTAATTATTACAAAAACAAATCTAAACCTTACTCATTTAATTTTTGAAGTCCAAAATATCTCAATTTTAGGTTACAGCTTTTTAACCATTTCGTTCTCTTCGCGCAATGCAGGGTTAAGGGAACATCCATTAATTATTTCATTCAAAAATGTAACCTTTTGAACCCCCTTCTCGAGCATGACGAAGCCCATCTCAAGGACTGCTGGAATACCGTTTAAACAGGTATCTGCCACGTAGCAAAGAACGTCTTGAGGTTACGCGACCTAGGATACTGCGAGAGAATGCGCCGCCAGGAGGGGCAGGACGAAGTATTAGGGACTTAAACAGATGCACTGCTTCCATGAAAAGCGAAAGCTCTACGAGAAACTCAACTCATCCCGCAAATGCTTCGTACCGCGAGCTGAACTGAGTCGGGATAAGAATGGGACTATTCTTATGGAAAATGGACTACAGGAAGAGGCCCAAGACAGTAAAGGCAGTACCGACGATGCAGCAAGTAACGCAAATGTGCCACCCACGACGGTGAAGTCAACGATGCCATCAAACAACTGAAGAGCAACACATCGGTTGAAAGTGATGGTATCGGAGCAGACCCTATTAAGAAAAGCTGACCAACCGCCTGAATCGGCTGATAGCCAAGATTTGGAATACCGAACAGTTGCCAGAGGAGTGGAAGAATGGCGTTCATCGCCATTAATGTCAGCTATGAAGCGGTATCCCAAATCTTCTTCCAGCGACTGTCGCCACTGGCAAATAGATTTTTGGAAAGTTATCAGGCCGATTTCATCGAAATCGTTGTAGACCACCAATTTAACTTTGTGGCAGATCATCCAAAAGTGCCGTGAATATAGTGTCTCTACAAATCGTCTTTTCGTTGACTTCAATCCGCATATGGTACAGTAAACCGAAATGAGCTATGGAAGCATCATGAACGAGAGTGGTAATCCGGGTATGCTAACCAGACCAATCAAAGCTACGGTGGGTGGAACTCAGTGCTGTGTAAGGTTATCGGGAGGATTATCACGTTCATTTGCATCCCACAGGATGCTTCTCCGAACAGGAACGAATAACTTGATAACTGGCCTTTGTATTTACGAGTGCTGTATAAGAGGTCAAATACCTGAGGATAATACCATAAAATTGTTCCCACAATGTTAAGTAAATACCAATTGAGGTTAGACAATAGCAAAATTGTACCCGAGCAGGAGACAACAACATATGAATACCTAGTTTTCATCTTGATAACTGGCCTTGATTAAGAGGTAAAATACTTGAGCAAAACACCTAAGAATTCCAAGCAAAATATCTCGCGAATATCAAAACTTGTTATTTTGGATACCTGAGAATACCTTAGAGGTACTATTTTGGTATTGTCTTACCTCAATTTGGTATTCGCATAACATTATGGGAACAATTTTATGGTATTATTCTCAGGTGTTTTACCTCTTCATCTGAGCTCCTTAATACCAAGGCCAGCTATCAAGCTATTCGGTTCTGCTCGGGTACCTCTCAGGTGTCCCCGAAGTAACAAGTTTTGTTATTCGAGAGCTCTGTTGCCGGCAATTCATAGGTATTTTAGCTCTTATGCTGTGCTTTTTAATACCAAGGCCAGTTATCAAGATCAAAATTAGGTATCCATTTATCATTTTCTCCAGCTCGGGTCGCCAAGGGCTTCGTCTCTTGCCTGCCGTTTAACTTCTCTTGAAGCTGTTTTGAGAAGAGCGGTGTTCAACTTATGGAGTACGATCCTCGATAGACGCAGCCAGTTTATCTGCTTTGCCGATGACGTGGACATTGTCGGAGGTGGTGGCAGAGAACGGAATGAAATGCTGAGATGCAGGACCGAGCTCGGCAGACTAGGTAGCAGAATAACGATGGACGTAGATTAGTTCGAGGTACTCGACGGATTTGTCTATCTCGGATCACTTGTTACTGCGGATAATGGAAACAGCCATAAGATTTAGAGGCATGTTATTAGTGGAAGTCGTGACGACTACGAGCTTCATAAGCAATTGCGGCTCAAACAGACTCAGCTGCTGCGTATGAGACCTGAACACTGCTTGAAGTTGACTTGCGCGCTTGGAGCTTATGAGAGACGGGTGTTAAGAACAATCTCTAGCGGAGTGCAGGAAGACGGACACTGGCGAGTCCAGTATTCGTTAGGTATTCAAACTAGGACGCATTCTCTGGGTAGCTGGCTGGTTTCCTTTGAGAATCCAGTTGGCACAAGACGACAAGATGATTTCTGAACTGGTTATACTTCTTTGGATAGTATACACCATTTTAAATATATTCTCATACAAAATAAAACTATATTTATTTCAAATCGATAATCCAGATTTTATTGATAACTTTACCTATTATATTGCAATAAAATACTGATTAACTACAGCATATGTTTTGGAATAACACCGCCTTTAACCTTCTTGACCAGCTCCAGACGTTTTTCGAAATCGTCACTTCCATCAGCATTGCGTCCTAAATTCGTTTGAATACGGCTTTTAATTGGTTCATATTAGACGCCCTGTGGTCTTTTACCTTCGCCAGCATGTATGACCATACGAAATAATCCAAGGGATTCAGATCTGGTGAACTGGGAGGCCATTCATTCTTGTCCAAAAAGTCGGTCAAATTTTCGCGGCACCAGCCCTGAACGAGATTTGCAGTATGCAATGGCGCTCCGTCCTGCTGAAATACATAGTGATCATCTCCAAACACCTCTTGTTCATATGGCTTGACAACTTTCTCCAAAACTTCCGTTTTATTATATAAGGCATTCACTTTAACGCCTTTATCGATGAAAACCAGTGGTAATTTGCCTCGCATGCAAATTCCTCCCCAAACCATCTCTGACGCATCACTTTGGAACCGTGGAATATTCCTATCACTCTCTGGAACAGTTCTCGAAGCCCACAATCTGACATTCTGGACATTGTGGGACTGTTGCAAGACGAATAACGAATAAAAATAACGTCGGAAAAAAATTGCTCGCCTTTCGAAAGCTTTTTTATCACCACTGCACGAAACTCCTTCATCGCTGGTAAAAGATAAACACCGAAAGAAAACAATCGGGCATAACCTCAAAGCGTTTGTATAAACATAGTGCAAAACTACACCAACTTATACGCGAAGCATGTTGAGTGGTTGCACGACACCAATAATGCAAGGAAAAAGTGTATGAGAATATATTGGACACGGTGTATATGCTATGGCTACTAGATGTTCTATGATGAAACCAAGAAGGTATTACTCGAGCGAGACCCTCCTCAAGGGGAGCTTCGCTGCTATTTTGACAAAATAATGCAGTCTTTAAACGGTTATAACTTTTTTCAATGGAGTCGAATTGAAATGATTTCTATACAACTGACACAATTGCTTATCTCAGACTAATCAAAGACTGATGCAAAATTCAAAATAATAACACTAAGCGCTAGAGACGCCAATTTGGGTCTGATAGTCCTCAAGAAGTTTTTAACATATCGGTTCTCAATTGCTACACACGTATTCTAAAGTTTGTATGGTTGTTGAAGATCATCAAACTTACGTTTTAGATCCTAGCATTTTGATATTATTCAACAAATCTTATAACATTCATATAGTGTAAGTTGTCAACTATCAAATGCCAAAGATATTGACATGTAAATTTTATACAAAATTAGTTATTCAAAAATTGATAATAAGTTAGAAGATGTAATGTATATAAAGAATAGAAATATAGAATATGTAAGATATATTTAATAATATGAATTACATCGATCAGCATAATCTATGTATATAAAATGATTTTAACATATGTTTGACACACATATAAGCCTCAGATTTTGGACCTAAAGGTTCTTATATATAGTTTTTGAAACCCCTTCCTCTCTATAAAGTTGAGAGGGCGGGTAGCTGTCGGCATCTCGATAGCTAAACGAAACACCATATTGCTGTATAACTCGAGAACTAATCAAGCAAATGGAACCAAATTTAGCATGTGGAGGTTTTCGAAGGCAAGAAACGTTTTTATGGTAGTTTGAGATTTCTCCCCCTCAAACAAGGGAATTATCCAGGCAACTTAACCACAAAATGTGTACTTCTCGGGTAAGAAGCGTGCTCTACGGATTGAAATATTGGAAATCTAGGACGGCTGTTACATTCCATCATTCCAATTGTTTCATCGAGAGCGTGGTTCAAGGACCTGCATGGAAGCCGTGATTTCATACGCGTGATGAGTAGGTTTATGTCCAAACACTACCAGTTAGCTGCACACCTCTATCGAATTAACCTCGTGGACAGCAATCTTTGCCGGTGTGGAAACGGTTATGATAACATCCATCAAGCAGTCTGGCAATGCACGGATAATGACACCGCCAGAACACGCCTTTTGAATACCCGAGCAGAGAAAAATTGAAGTGCTCAGATTAAGAGCTTAAATACCTGAGCAAAATATCTTTCGAATAACAGAACTTGTTAATTTGGATATCTGGGAATACCTTAGAGGTACTATTTTGGTATTATCTTACCTCAATTTGGTATTCGCATAACATTGTGAGAACAATTTTCTGGTATTACCATCAGGTATTTTACCTCTTAATCTGAGCTCCTTAATGCCAAGGCCAGTTATCAAGCTATTTGGTTCTGCTCGGGTACCCTTTCAATAAGAGATGTGTTGGGGTCTCGCGATCTGTGTCACATGCAATCGTTTTAAGTGTTTCTCCAAATGTCTAGTATAAGAGTTTAATCTGCTAGTATGTGTTTGTGTGTTATTTTCTTTATTTATTAGTTTGTGTTTGTTTTGTTCTGACCAAGGTTGCGGCTTATCATTTTTGACTTATCCATATTCATTTGCCGATAGCTCTTCTCAGAAGTTCAATTTCAAAATATAATGTATGATGAACTTATGGTGCTTGAGTAGACCTACAACTTGGTCTAACAATACATAGCTCTATCTCTTATATCTGAGGAATAAGAGCGTATATTCGCAGTGATCTTCGCGATGATATTCGCGGTGAAGATCACGCGAATATCGTCGTGAAGATCACTGTGAATATACGCTCTCATGTCGAAGATATAGAAGTTAGAGCAAGGTACTGTTAGACAAAGTTGTAGGTCTACTCATGCACTACAAGTTCATCATACATCATATTATCAAATCGACCCTCTGAAAGGAGATATTGGCAAATGAATATGCCTGAGTCAAAAATGATAAGCCGCAACCCTGGTTCTGACATCTAAGGATGTACACAAAAAGGAAGCCTCTGACCATTACACACAAAGTTATAGTGCTGGCGAAAAATATATGATGAGACTACAGAATCCTTTTTCCATGTTCCAATTTTGTCCAATCCATCCCCAAAACATATGGTAAACCACGAGTAAACAGCCCAAGTCATATCTATACTAGTATCAAGTCATTCATTATACTAAAACAACAATTATCGGCTCCCTAAAGCTAACGTAACTTATCGTGTTTTTTTTGTGATCTTTAATCAAGTTGACACATTGTATTATAAACGGTTCATATGAATTATCACAGGGATAGGAAACGAACGCAGAATAGAAATTTATTTCTGCCATAGTTGTAAGTTCTTTGCATTTGAAATCATGTTTAAAACATTCTACCCACATAAAGATAGCCTCAACTACTTGTTCCAAAATCAATCCCGAAACGTCAATCCAAACGTGCATTTCCCATTCCTTAATACTTTACCTGACACTGCACAGTACGAGCATTCAATCCCGTTACCAATTTGTTCTCCACCGTCGTCAGTCGACAATCTTTTCCGGCCGTTACAAATAGCAACTAATTATATTCCGAATTCCGGCACCCACCAGGATTACTCGATGAACTATCATGTCACGATTAACGCGCTCATTTCACTCGGGAACTGAACCCAAAGCCTCACAATCGCGACCAACCCGGCTAAATACACAGCCACACGCGCACAAACGCACAAAATGAACGACCCGCAAAATGAAAACTACCCCTCGAGTACCACAATTTTCCACTCCACTGACTGCACCGGGACCAGGTCTTAGCGCGGACGTGCGTTAATGTATTGTGCAAATTGGCGAAGGATAATTACGGACCCCACCAGCGGATTCAATAAGCGATCAATTCTTCACTACTGCCAGCGGTGTGGCGGCGTCGAGATTTTCACGATTGCTACTTGCAGCTTATCCCAGTCCTCGAAATCCACTGCGAAAAATGACACTGCCATTGCTCCAGGGAGTCCCTTCGCCACCCATCGGCCGATAATTAATTATTGATTGTGTTGAATTTTTCATTTTCGGAACAAACAATGCTGCACGTTTTCTCTCGCTCCTCCTCTACCTCCTACGGGGATCTCGGCGGGGATTCTAGGATGAGCATTAAATGTTTCAGATTCTTCTTTACTGGGTTGCGGGTAGCATTAATTATATTGGCCGCATATTAATTCACTGCAAACCGACGAATTCGCACGACGCCCCCAACGTTGCATACATTCAGGCGAGTAGGGGGAAAAAACTGGTCGGAAAATTCCTCACGTAAAGGTCACGGTCTGCGCGGAAGACGGTCCGGGGCAGGAGGGGTGTTATGCCGGAAACCGCCACTCGAGTGGCATACTTAATCTCATTATTTCGGCAAATTATTTCTGCTATTTTTGCTATGCCCACTCCGATAATGATAATGGAGCCGAGAGCGTCGGAGATTGTTTTCGTTATTTTCGAGCCAGTCATGCGCGTGTTTGCGCTTGCAGGGGCGTAGTTTCGGAATTAAATTAATTACTCTTACAGCGCAATCCCAGGGACCATGTCACCGTCCCGCGGAGAGTGTTTCGCTTTTTGATCAAGAATCCGGATCAATTTCATGGTGGAATGCCTGGAAAGATTCGGAAAAAAAGGGATGATCAATGACAAGTGAAACATGATGGAAAGCAATGGTGCAGATTTTACGGTGATAAGTAATTAAAACTTGAACTGTCATTTATGAAATGATGTCAGTGATCGATTGATTCCAATGGAATAACGCAACCGGGCGGGTGGAAAATTATCCCCATCGTCTACCTGTCCTTCGAATGGAAAAATCAACTTTTCGCATTTATCAGGAGTACAAAAAGAAAGGAAGAAAGGAAAATAAACCCTCAAGGGAAAATATCTTGAGACACGTTCCGACACGACAAGCAGCGGCAAACCACCCGGCAACCGCAGAGAGGCGGTCCGGTGACAATCAGCCAGCATTATCGCACCAGCCAGCGCCAAGACAGGCAACCAGCCGAAAAAAAAGGACTCGAAAATTTTACCAGCTCTCATTTCGTCGACCCGCCCTGACTTGACTGCTATAAACTTCGACGGAATTACATTTTCTTTTTTTCTTGCGTTTCTTCCACTCTCTCAGACGCTTGTTGAAATAATGAATTTAATTATGAATCCCTCGTCATCGTTTTTCGTTAAATTGTGATTTCCGCTTCTGGTTCCCTTCGTGCGCCGGTTGCCGGGTGTTTAAAGTTGGTTCGTTTTGGAATCATCTTCGTTTCGCCGAGATTGTCGTCATCGGAAAGGAAAGTGCCTTCGTTTGAGTTTCGGTGGTTTTTGACCGGGGGCTGTTGTGCTAAGATTCGTGACAATCGAGTTCATTTTGAGACGAAGCATATGTCACGGATCAAACTAATTCAATTTGGGTGTCATTTCTGTTTGTTCGAAGTGTGGGACTGGTACAGCGTTGTATTTTGGGAAATTTCAGGAAAATAACGTGCTTTAGTTCAAATTGATTCACTTTTCTCGAGTTTAAAGGTTGAGCCGAAAATTATTGCGACACTTTCAAATTTGCGTAGGATGATAGAAATGAACCAAATTTTGTTCAATTGCTTTTAACAGTATTTTGCTCACTTTAATTTTTTTTTTTTTTAAACACTATTTAAAAAAAACTTTTTTGAGCGTATTAGTTGAACGATTGTGATTGGGAAACTAGGAGAATTTAAAATTTAACACTTCATTTGATCACTTTTTTAAAAAATAAAAAATTAAACCTTGAAACACTTTTTCAAATTTTTGCTAGTAAACACGAGCAAATTCCTTTAAATTCCACTACGAGCTTGTCTTTTGACAGATAGGCCTATTTTGTCTGCGTCGAGAACATCACAGTAGGTCTAGTATTCATAGTAGGTTTGTTGGTACCGCGGGGTGTGAGGTTGGAGTTGGTAGGGAAATACTTGAGTTTGTTTATGTGTTTGTTTGTTACCTAAAATGTTGTTTGATACCAACAAGGTTATACATTATTACTAAGTTTGAAGTTAGTCAAATTGGTGTTGTGAAGTGAGTTATTTTTGTGATGAAGGTATAAATTTAAACAGCCACGAATATCCGTTTCCTTGATCCTTGTTAAGCAAGTTTTTGGAATTTTGTTTGTGGATTGCTATGCTTTCCGCTACATTTAGTTTCCAGGGGTTTGTGATATGTCATTAGATTTGTATGTTATTTAAGTTTAAAAAATGTTCTTCGTTGAATATATGTTCAGCTACTTTTGATTTAAAATGGTGTATGATCCCTTTGTCAGTGTCTTTGTTTGCTTTAGTGACTTCTGCAATGTGTTCTTTGAATCGAATATTGAGATTACGTTTAGTTTGTCCAATGTAAATTTTTCTGCAATGGTCACAAGTTATTTTGTAGACCCCGGATTTGTTTAGACTGTTAATGGGGTCTTTAGCCGACCCTAAGAGGGTTTTAAGTTGATTATTTTTACTAGTATAAATTATTTCAAAACCGAAGTTCCGTAGGATTGGTCGTAATTGTGTAGTGTGGTTATCGTATGTCATTGCTATTCTTTTAAGTTGGGGTTGTGTATCTGTTAATGTGGTGAGTGATTGTTTGTATTGGTATTGTCTTTTTTTTTTTTTTATTACGTTTTCAATTAGTTTTCGGGAGTATCATTCATAAAAAACGTAGTCGAGTTCTTTAGTTACGCCGTTTGGACTTAGGGGTAATGTTTGTATTCTGTGTATCATGTTGTTAACTGATGCTATTTTGTGTTGGTATGAGTGGTTAGACGTATGTGGTAATGTGCATTGTGTGTTTGTTGGTTTTCTGTAAGTTTCAAATGTGAGTTTAGATTGATCTTTCACTACGAGCAAGTCCAAAATGGTAATTTATTGTCTTTTTCAATTTCATAACTGAATTCTATGTATTTATGTGCGTTGTTTAAGGTTTTTAGGGTGAGAGGTAAGAGATCTTTCTTTAAAATGCAAAACACATCATCAACGTATATATACCAAACGGTAGGTAGTTGATCTTGCAATTGTTTTTCGAAATTTGCCATGAAGATATCACTTAGAAAAGGGGAAAGGGGGTTACCCATAGGGGCGCCTTTTCATTGTTTGAAATGTTCGTTTCTGATGGAAAAATATTTTTCTTCCAAACAAAGCTGTGTAAGTTTTATGTATGAACGTACTTTTTTCCTCCATGTTATGTCGTCATTTTGAAAAAGTAACCACTTTTCTAACAAATTGATTGTATCTTTTACTGGAATTGAAGGGAAGAGGGATTTGACGTCAAAAGATACTAAAATTTCATCTTCTTTTATGTCCGTGTTATGGACGAGCTCTGTGAAATGATGTGAGTTTTTGATTTTTCTACTGGGGAATTATTTGGGCATGTTTTGAAATTCATTAACTAACCATTTTGCAATTTTGTGCGTGGGTGATCCTATCGCTGAAATGATTTCACGCATTTCATTTCCCGGTTTATGAATTTTTGGAAGACCTTCGATCGTTGGTAACGAAGGATTTGACTCTCTAAGATTGTTAATTTCAATCCCAAATGATAATTAGCATTCTTTGAGCGTTTTCTCTACACGTCTAACCATTCCCGGAAGGGGATCTGATTACTGTTTTCTGTAAGGGCCATTATTTAATTTTTCCATCTTGATGTTTTCGTAGTCCTTTTTATCTATTACAACTGTACAATTTCCTTTGTCTGATCTCAAATAGTAGACCGGTTTTTGTTTTAATTCCTGGAGTATATTGTGTTCTTTTGTGCTTTGTTTGTTTTTTGTCGTGTTTGTGTTTTTGAGGATATTAGCTGTTTCTGTTCTGATTTCTTGTATTTGTGATGTGTGTGAGTTGTTAGTATTGATTGCTGTCTCTATTTCGATAATGGTTCGTGTATTGTCAGGATTTGAATATATTGCGCTATTGAGTCCTTTATTAAGTAATTCAGTTGTTCTGCTGTGAATTGTGCTGGGGAACGTTTTATTACTAACCCTTCTATATCTTGAACTGTGCTTAATTTTTTAGAAATTTTTAGGTTGTGATTTTTTTCGTTTTTTGAATTTTTTGTCAATAAATTTTCTTTTTCTTTCTGAATCGCAACGTTCCGCGACTATTACTTTATTTACATCCGCGTGGATGTGAAGTTGTCAGTGGGATTCCAGACTAGAAGAAAGGAAATGTTACCCGAGATATTTCTCTTTTGGTTTTAGTTGCATAGATAACTCTCATGTTTGGTTCAAAATTCCTTTTCATTCATTTGAGAGCCCCCTCCCCCTCCCCTCCGGGTTGGTCTCGGACCATCTAAGAAAAAAAGTCAGCCTAAAAAACCCACGCATGCCATATTTGGTTCCATTTAATTGATTAGTACTCGAGTTTTGCCGAAATTTATGTTCCATTTGTATGGGAGCCCCCCCCCTTCCCCGCCTTCTAGACGGGGAAGGAGCTTCGAACCATCATAAGAACTTTTTCCGGCCCCAAAACCCCAACATATAAACAGTAGGGATAATTCTCATGTTTGGTTGACATTTGTGTCTAATTTGTATAAGAGAAAGGGGAGGAGTCTCAAACATACATACATGTCTTGCCTCCAAAAACTTCCACATGCCAAATTTGGTTCCATGTGCTTGATAAGTTCTCGAGTTATGCAGAAATTTGTGTTTCAGTTGTATGGAAGCCCTCCCCTCCTTTCAGAAGAGGGATGGTTCTTGAACAACCATAAAAATCTTCCCCGCCCCAAAAATCCATGCATAAAAATGTTCATACCAGTAGGGATAATTCTCATGTTTGGTTGAACTTTGTATTTCATTTGTATGGAAGCCCCCTTTCCAAAGAAGAGAGGGTTCTCAACCCATCGTAAAAACATTTCTTGCCTAAAAAACCTCCACATGCCAAATTTAGTTCCATTTGTTTAATTGGTTCTTGTGTTATGCAGAAATTTCTGTTTCTTTTGTATGGAAGCCATCCCTTCCAGATAAGGGTGAGGTTTCAAACAACTATAAAACCTGTATCTTCATAAGCCCCCACATACCAAATTTGATTCCATGTGCTAGTTTAGTTCTCTAAGTATGCAGAAATTGGTGTTTTGTTTGTATGAGAACCCCCCTTTAAGACGGGCAGGAGTCCCTTCCAGAAGGCGGAAGAGTCCAAACCACCTTAGAAACATTTCTCTCCTTCAAAAACTTCCACATGAAATATTTGGTTCCGGTTCCCTGATTAGTTCTCGAGTTATGCAAGAATTTGCGTTTCATTTGTATGGAATCCCCTCCTTTCAGAAAGGGGAGGGGTCTCAAATTAACATAGAACCAGTTTTTGACTTCAAAAACTACGACATACTAAATTTGGTTCCATTTGCTTTTGCAGTTTTACTGCATGACGCGAGAACTAACGTCATGCAGTATATTGTTGTTTCATTGGTATCGGAGCCCTCCCCCTACCTCCTTTAGGATGAGAAGAAGTCTCAAACCAACATAGAAACATTTTTCGTCTTCAAAAACCACCACATGCTAAATTTCGTTCCGTTTGCTTGAATAGTTCCCGAGTTATGCAGAATATTTTGTTTTATTTGTATGAGAGCCCCCTTTTTTAGGACGGGGAGGGTTCTCAAGCTATCATAGAAACCATTTTTGCTTACAAAAACTCACACATGCTAAATTTGGTTTCTTTTGCTTGATTAGTTCTCAGAGTTATGTAGAAATTAGTGTTTCATTTGTTTGGGAGCCCCTTTCCAGTGAAGGGAGGGATATTTAAGTATCATAAGAACCTTTTCCGGCCCCAAAAATCCCTGCATACAAAATTTCACGCCGATCAGTTCAGTAGTTTTTGAGACTATTAGGTTCAGACAGACAGAAAGACAGACAGACAGAAATCCATTTATATATATATATATATATATATATATATATATATATATATATATATATATATATATATATATATAAAGAGGTGATACGGTCAAAATTTGGCCAATGGGAAAACGCGTGTAAATCGGTGAAATCGTTTATTTGAAAAATCAAATTAAATTTCTTTTTCAAGTTCAATTAGTATAAAATTCAGGAAAAATATTCAGTTAGGCTTCCGCTTTTCCAAATCCGAATTGCCGGGCCTTACGCTTGACCCCTGCCATCAGATTTTGTACAGCCACCTTGTCCACTTTCTTCGCCGCAGAAAGCCAGTTTGCCTTGAACTGCTGCTCGTCCTTAGCAGTTTTTTTGGTCTTCTTTAGGTTCCGCTTGACAATAGCCCAGTATTTCTCAATTGGGCGGAGCTCTGGCGTGTTGGGAGGGTTCTTGTCCTTGGGAACCACCATGGCCTTTTTACCGTAATGGCAAGATGCCAAATCCGGCCAAAACAGTACGGAACAACCGTGTTTCTTCAGGAAAGGCAGCAGACGTTTATTCAAACACTCTTTCACGTAAATTTCTTGGTTGACAGTCCCGGAAGCTATGAAAATGCTGCTTTTCAAGCCACAGGTACAGATGGCTTGCCAAACCAGATATTTCTTTGCGAACTTTGACAGTTTCGTGTGCTTGAAAATATCTGCTACCTTTCCCCTTCCTTTTGCCGTATAAAACTCCTGTCCCGGAAGCTGCTTGTAGTCGGCTTTGACGTAGGTTTCGTCGTCCATTACCACGCAGTCAAACTTCGTCAGCATCGTCGTGTACAGCCTCCGGGATCGCGCTTTGGCCGTCGTATTTTGTTTATCATCGCGATTTGGAGTCACTACCTTCTTGTAAGTCGATAGTCCGGCTCGTTTTTTTGGCTCGATGCACGGTTGTAGACGATACACCCAGCTTATTTGCGGCATCTCGGAGAGATAGGTTAGGGTTTCGCTCGAAACTACCGGCAACTCTCTTTGTCGTCTCAGCGGCTTCCGGTTTTCGATTTCCCCCCGATCCAGACTTCCTGGCTGTCGACAAACGTTCCCCAAACACTTTAATTACATTTGTAACGGTTGATTTGGCAACTTTTAGCGATTTTGCCAACTTTGCGTGCGAGTAGCTCGGATTTTCGCGATGCGCGAGCAAAATTTTGATACGCTGCTCTTCTTGCTTGGACGGCATTTTGACAACTGAAGAGTGAATTCCAAAATCAAAATAGGAACAACATTCTACACACACACACCTTCAAAATGAGGGGTGTTCAGGTTTTTTAAATGCAAAATTGAAAGAAATACGTCAAGTTGATATTGACCAAATTTTGACCGTATCGCCCTTTATATGGTTCAAACAGAAATTCATTTATATAGGTACACTAGCTGACCCCGGTGTGAGCGTTGCTACGCCTGCAACTAAATGAATGAACAAAAGTTGTTTTTAAATAGTTTTTTTTTTACTAAGAAGGGGTTCAAGCTTCTATCAGAACATTCTTCTCACCCGAGAAGTACACAGTTTGTGTTTCAGTTATCTGGATAATTCTCATGTTTAATTGAAATTTGTGTGTGGAATCTCCCTAGAAACATTTCTTGCATTCAAAAAACCCCACACGCCAATTTTGGTTCCATTTGCTTGATTTGTTCTCAAGTTATGCAGATATTAGTGTTTCATTTGTATGGCCTTCTCCCTTCCAGAAGAGGGAGGGGGTCGTAAGCAACCATAAGAACCTCCCCCAGTCCCAAAAACCCCTGCATACATATTTTCACGTCAATCGGTAAGACAGACAGATTCTCAGATATATAAAAACCACATGCCAAATGTGCAAGTTATGCATAAATTTATGTTTCATTTGTATGATATCCCCAACCCCCACTTCAACAGGGGGAAGGGGTCTTGAACTACCTTAGAAACATTTCTTGTCTCCAAAAACATCCACATTCCAAATTTAGTTCCATTTGCTCGATTAGTTCCCGAGTAATGCAGAAATTTGTGTTTCGTTTGTATGGAAGCCCTTCCTTCTCCCTTCCAGAAGGCGAAGGAGTCCAAACCACCTTAGAAACATTTATCTTCTTCAGAAACCTTCATATGCCAATTTGGTTCCATTTGTTTTATTAGTTCTCGAGTTATGCAGAGATTTGTATTCCATTTATTTGAGAGTCCCCCCTTCCCATCCTCATATGCCGGAAGAGTCTCGAATCACCATAGACACATTGCTCTCCTTCAAAAACTTCCACATGAAAGATTTGGTTCCGTTTCCCTAAGTAATGCATTTTGCGTTTCTTTCGTATAGAATCCCCGCCTTTCCCAAAGTGGGGGGGGGGCTTCTCAAATCAACATAGAACTATTTTTTGTCTTCAAAAACCACCACAAACTAAATTTTGTTTCCATTTGCTTGATTATTTCGCGAGTCATGCACAATATTGTATTTCATTCGTATCGGAGTCCCCCCCCCTTTAGGTAGGGGAGTGGTCTCAAACCCACAAAGAAACATTTTTTGTCTTCGAAATCATCCACATGCCAAACTCTGAAGCTTCTTTTTGCTTGATTAGTTCTCGAGTTATGCTTGGACCCAGTGTTTCATTTGTATGGGAGTCCGCCTTTTCAGTGAAGGGAGGGGTCTCAGAGCATCCGGTAAAGAACTCCAGGGGAACGTGTGCAAATGGTTACCAGTCAGCCATCATCAAACCCAGTCAGAGAGAGCAACTCAAATTAACGGTTCCACTCAGCTGCTTCTGCACATTAGTTGAATCGCCTTACCGTCATCGTCAACAAACCAACAGTTGCTCAACTCGAAAGCATTGAGAATGGCGAAACTCACGCCGACCACCATGCCGCTCTGAATGTCCCAAATTTAAAAGTTGCAAACAGTAGACAGGGATCTACAGATATGGAATCTTTCTATGTGACTCCATTTGATCCTGATCAGGATATGGACGGCGTCAAACGGCATGTCATTGATATTTGCAATGTGGATTCATCTTTAGTGCAGGTGACTAAGCTAGTTCCCCGCGGGAAAAACATACAGGATCTATCGTTTGTCTCATTCAAAATGACACTATGTAAATCTGCCTCCAACGTTGTTGGTGATTCTTGGGAACTGGCCTGAAGGTGTCACGGTTCGCATATTCTAACAGAACCAAAAAAACGGATTTGCTGCACGTTTTCCGAACAATTAGCACACAATACCGCTTCATTATTTCAATCAACTCAGCTACTTATCCCAGGACGCATCGAATATGGCATTTCGGAAGCCCCCTATCCACCTGATACAGTCGCGCTGATTCCCGAGCCCTCTAGAAATGCAGCAAGTCCTGGCCATGTGTTCAGTACTGGAGACGGGGACTTCCAAATTGCCCTTCTAGGCGCATTCTCTGCTCTGATGTTCTCTCGCCTTGCAGCTCAAGCATGTCAAGCGCTACGTTCCAATCAATATCGACGATCCCAGGACGCACATCATATGGCTTTTTGGAAGCTCCATGAGCCCCCGACACAGTCCGCAGATAGATGCAGCCAGCGTTCTTCAGTCGTCCTGACCCTGTGTTCAGGTCGGGCAAAGGAGTCTCCCAGCTTGCCATACCAGGCAAGTACAACTCGATGACGAACATTGCATCCTCTGAACACATTTCAAATCTCAGCCGTACGACGTCACGCACGTAGTTTTGTACATCACGCAGCTCATCTATCAACATTTTACCGCACCCGAAAGGCTACCTCTTCTGGCACATTGAAAACTCTGAGCTCCCCATCACAGTCCAGGTCCATCCAGCCTGCGCTCGATAGATCTTCCGATCAGAATAGTCTACTCCCTGATGCTGTTGAAACTCTGAGAAATCACAACATTTCGGCTGCCAGAAGTGACCGATGGCGGGTTTATTACCAGAACGTTAGGGGTTTACGAACAAAAATCGATGAAGTTTTTCTGGCTGTAAATGAATCGCATAACGATGTAATTGTTTTCACAGAAACGTGGTTAAATGAACAAATTTTTTCTCCGCAACTGTTCGGCCAGTCATAGCACTGTCTTTAGAATGACCGCAGTTCTCTGAACAGCAAAAAATCTCGAGGTGGTGGAGTGTTGATAGCTGTATCTACTAACCTGAATTGTTCTTTGGATCCTACGCCAGTCGATGTTTTACTAGAGCAGCTCTGGGTCAAGATAAAATTGCCCTACTATTCAGTGAGCATAGGGGTTCTGATATCTTCCACCTGACCGCAAGACCCGACATGAATTGCATAACCAAACACATCGACTCTGTTGAAGCATGTCTTCACATGTCGGAATCAGCCCGATCACGTTCTTGCCACTTTGGAGAGTATAGGGCAGCTCTCTGTGAAATGCCACGGGGAAGGCGGCATAAATATGCTTTCGTAAAGATTCAGACTTATACAACCGGATAAAGTTCAAGGAAATCACCAAATACCACCAACCAATTTACTGACCTTTGCTACCCACACTGGACCTTCTTATTATGATAACGATAGTTATGACAGCAGCCAACAATCAAGACGAAACTAAACCCACGCATGAAAAGGACCTTCCGGAACCACAAACACCAACTGACAGACAGATGGCGACCTATGCACGAAAAAACCAACCTAAAACAAATTCTTAATACTCTGTAACAATTTGTAGTTAAAACTCTGATTTGAATCACTCCGTAGGGGTGTCCCTTCAGGACCCCAAATGCACAGAGGGGACCTTTTCGATCCCCCTGTTTATATTTGCCTTAGATGTGGCTCTAGGGGTCTTCCGAATACCTCTTGTTCCACTTGCTCGAATCACTATACGTTCTCTTTAATGACAATGTATTATCCTCACTAAGACGCAGACCGCGTCGCGTGATACCGTTAATTATGCACTAA
The DNA here is from genome assembly GCA_034211315.2 of Aedes japonicus. Lineage (NCBI taxonomy): Eukaryota > Metazoa > Arthropoda > Insecta > Diptera > Culicidae > Aedes > Aedes japonicus. The sequence continues at coordinate 63,679 of JASCZW010005600.1, forward strand.
CCACTTTTAGGCACATAAGCCTGTGCGAACTCTCTAGCTTACTCATGTTGTTCTTGGTACCCAAGGCGGTGATCAATGCCGGTCATGACCCCAAGATACCTCAAAGACCTCTTCGATTCGATTGTGCAGTTATCGTGACCTCAGTCTTATGATGGGCTAGTTCCAGTTTCTTGGAACTTATCCATCTTTCCACAATGCCAATAGAGTCCGATGCCGATAGATCTGGATTCATCACGTATCTCTGGGGTGATGTCGTCTGCGAACCCAACGATTTTCATCCCGTTTGGAAACTCAAGCCGTAGTACCTCGTCGTACATCGTGTTCCATAGCACAGGACGCAGGATCGAACCATGTGGGACGACTACCGTGATCTGATCACGTTTCTGGCCTTTCTCAGTATTGTACACCAGTACGCGATTCTGGAAATAGCCGAGAATCTTGTCCAGGTTAGGAACCTGAAGGCGTTGGAGCGAGTCTGCGTAAGCAACCCAACTGGGGCTATTGGATGTATTTCTCACATCAAGGGTGACAACTACACAGTAGCGTACCCCTCCCCTCTTGCGCTGGATTGCCACTTCAGTCGTGTTGGTGACGGACAGAATGGCATCCACCGTCGACTTCCGTTTACGGAAGCCAAACTGGTTGTTAGACAGACCGCCTTTACCCTCCGTGTATGTTGTCATTCTGTTGAGGATTACCCTCTTGAACACCTTACCCGATGTATCCAACAGACATATAGGTCTAAATATATGTCGATGGATCCCCTGGTGGCTTCCCCATCTTTGGTAGCAACACTACACCCAAAATAAAAAAGCAAGATTGTAATGCAATTTCGCATGATTTTGTTTCATTTCTCGTCGCGGATCGTAATTTGGAGAAAAAATGCAACATTTGTAGTGGACAAAAGAGCAACACATCAATTAGATTAGAAAAATTCAATGTATGCGTGAGGTTGTGCAGTTGATTAGTAGTTGTAAATTCAATGGCTCGCAAAAAAAAAGATCCCGTTCCGCTACTGAAATTCGAACCACGACCGTAAGCATGACGGCTCTTCAATGTAACCATCTAGTCACCAGAGCAAGTTGGGGTGAACGTATTAAAAGCCTACAGTTGCTTTGGTTATCGAGACACTCAACGTTACAACAATGAAGCAAATGTCGGTCGCACACACTTACATGGCTTCGTTTATTTCATAAAACGCATGGTGATTTGGGGAGAGGAAGATGGGAGTGTGATGACGAGTGAAAATAAAAATAGAACACTTGCCAGCGAAATAGCAACAGTGGCAAATGACGTAGCGGCGTTCTGTACCATTCAAGCAAAACAATGCATTAGGTCCTAAGTAACATTGAGAGATTCTCTTCGTCGACTTTCTCTTTGATTAATAGCTTGTCTTTTAAACGATTTGCTGATGTTTTCAACGTATTGAATCCCTTATCACACTTTATACTACCGTACTGTACCGTACTTGTATATTGAAAATAGTTAAACATGTTTTTACATAGCCATAGGAACGCAAAGAGAAAGTCGACAAAGAGAGTCTCTCAATGTTACTTAGGACCTAATGCATTGTTTTGCTTGCATTGTCGCACCCATATTGAGAAGTTGTTGACGGTTGAACAAAACCCCAACGGTTGCTGCGACTGTCGAGTCACTAGGCACACAGTGATAACCGCTTGTACACACTTGCATGGCTTTGTTTATACCATAAAAAGTTTGGGGATCATGATGGGCAAAATTGGGTTTTCAGAATCATGCGGATTTCTCAAGATATGATTGCAAAAACTGCAATTGCATTTTTTGCTACAATTTCAACTTTTGGGTGTAGGGTCTGAATTTCTCAGGTGGCGGAAAGACGCCCTCGTCCAGACACTTTTGCATCATCACCCTGAAAATTTTGGGAACCAGCAAGATAGCCGTTTTAATGGCCAGGTTCAGCCATTCGATCCTGGCGATTTGTTCACCTTTAGCGACTTTGCTATCGTAAGAAGTTCGTCGTTCACCACCGACGTCTCACCTCCAGCCTCCTTTGATTCGTGTATTCAATGAATTCGTGTACGTACGCTCATTGGTGACCGCAGCCAACGACACTAGCAAAGGGAGATACAACGTCACATTATGGCTGGAGATTGTTCCTACTTTGGCCTCCAATGCACCCTTCCATCGGAAAGAGAGTTCACCGAACTAAAAAGTTGACCATCAACAAATCTTAGGTTTGACTTGTAGTTTTTTACTGTTACAAAACATGACCTTTCCTCGTGGAGCACCAACGTAGCCTTGATGACTTTGAAGGTGCTACGTACAATCTACGATGGAGTATGGTGAAAGACGGAGCGTAAGGCAGGTGAATGAAACACGTATTTCCTTAGAACTATCCTTCATCCATATAGGTTTGGCACGTCTCAAGGACGTTGCAGGTCTGTTTTAACTGAATGTTTTATTTCTTCATTGATATGATTTCCATCTAATCGAGTTTTTATTTTCTTAAAAAGAAAATGGCAGATTAAGCAGTGTTACATAAGTTATTGCAAATTGCAAAAGAATAAAGCTGTGCTTGAACAACGTCTGTATTTGATAGCATATCGCAAAAGAAGGATCTCTTGAAAGATCAATCGTAGAAGAGCTCCAATCGTATTTAAAAATATGGCAATTGAATAACAGCTTGCTAATAGTGAGGTCCATTAGAAAGCATGTCTCTGTTATTACAAGAGCGTTGCACTTGCAGCTAGTCCGCATCCACCAGAGTGTATTTAAATGCCTGTTCACGTTAAATGTCGGACACTTTTCTTTTAGTGTATATATTGAATTATTTCACGGATCGCTGGAACGTTTCATTTATATGACAGCTGAAATTATCCACTCTATTTCTTGGTACAACATGTTTATATTCTTGTAACATTCAGTGAAATGTCGTCAAATCAGGTGGAAGTGCGCAAACGCATTTTGTACGAACGGCAGCAAAATTCGTAGTTACCGATCCGCGATCTTGTCGAGAAACTAAAAAGTACGCATTTAACTACGGTGAGTCGAGTTATTAGTACGAGACACTGAAGAAGTCTGCACATTGTAGACGAAATACGCGTATCTGTCGAAGATAAGCAAAGGTAGTTGGAATTAAATGGAGATTACTAATTTTTCTTCTAATTTATAGTTACAAGTATTCCACTAAACAGCTCAAACCCTCTAGGATTCATAGCGCTTGATTGTTGATCAGATGGTTGGAAGTGGAACTATCGACAAGTGGACAAGAAGTTGGTAGCAATTATTGAGAAAAGTCTCAATCTCTCTGTGCTAAATGTGGCTCGCAAAGTTGGGAAGTCAATATCATACCTACCAAAAGAGAATTAGAGGCAAGTACTGAAGGCGTACAAAGTGAAAAAGGTTCCCAACCGTGAACAAGCAAAATTTCACTGCAAAATGTAGTGCTAAGGAGTTTTACACCATTTTTTTGCAAAAATTTCCTTGTATCATAATGGACGACGAAACATACGTACTCGAAGACTTCAAACAGCTTCCAGGTCTGGTTTTCCGCAAAAAAACGCCGTTGCCGAGCATTTCCGGACAAAAAAAGGTTCCTTATTCCCGAAAAAAAGTTTGATTTGATAGGCCATTTTTAGTTGTGGTCGAAAATCTAAAACTTTCGTCTCTACCGGCACTTCCAATAAGGATGTGCAAGAGAACGAATGTCTGCAAAAGCATTTACTCAAAAGCCACGATTCTCCAGCTCTGTTTTGGCCTGATATGGCCTATTGTGATTTTGCGAAATCTGTCCTGAAATTGTATAAGGTAAAGACGTCAAATACGTGCCAAAAACAGGCAAACCACCAAGCTGTCCAGAACTTTACCTAATAAATAAGTACTGGGCTTTAGTTGAGCGGGAACTCTTCGAATCTAAGAAGAAAGCAAATTATACCAATTATTTCAAGAAAAGATGCAGAATCGTCACGACGGGTGTATCTGAGGACACTGTACGGAACCTGATGGCGGGTGTATCACAGAAAGTTCGAGAATTTTACAGAAAGGACACATCGCTAAAATCGGTCGACTACGATGGGGTTAGCATGTTGTAAAAATGTCAGACGACAGCTCCGTCAAAATGGTTCTCGAAAACGAACTGACGGGTACAAGAAGAAGAGACACTCAACGAGCAAGGTGAATCGATCAACTAGAAGGCGACCTGCGGACCCTCCGCAGACAGCGAGGCTGGCGAGGTAAAGCCATAGACTGAATGCAATGGAGACAACTTCTGTGTACAGCAGAGGCCACACTGGCCTTGGTTTGATTGATAAGGTAAGTATGCCGTGCCAACAGTGTCATTTATGAAGTTGGGTTAATGCAATTCAATATGTACTATCAAAAATACGAAGCATTTTTGTGTTTAAAAACCCGCAGTAATCCACCGATGGTGAGACTGGAACCCTTCTATACTGTCTCAGAAATACGGAACTCAAATGTGGCCAATATGGTACTGGATACATATTTTCATCAGAAATTCCAAGATTCGAGTAATATGTCATATCATTTAGATTTATAAAATGAACTATTTGTGAATCTGAACATATTGGTTATCGAAGTGATTAAAATATTGAGATTTAAAGTATTTAACGACCTATTATATAGAAGAAGAAATTACACATATATTAAAAAATTCGTATATTTAGTCCACAGAATGAATTATTAGATAATCCTAAGCATCAATTTTGATTATCGTTATGGATTCAAGATACCTAATAAGTACATATTCGTTGAAAATAGTAAATGGAGACTTTGTGTAATTTTCGAATATACTCGTTGCAGTTCAAAACCAGACCACTCGAGCCAATCGATGCTGCTCTAATTCTATACAGTCGCATAGTGTGGCTAGTCCGCTGTATGTGCTATACAACGCAACAGATGCTGACACAATAGAATGCAAGCGGCATCGATTGGTGTGATTGGTCTTGTTCGGTTTTGCACTGCAACGAGTATATTGTCATCTCACAATTATGTGCTCTCAGGTATTGTTTTGGTCATATCTCCATGAAGGATTATCAATCATAATGAAATTTTGACCAGTTATTTGGAGATATCTATAGCTTTGATTTGGCACCAACAAAACTAAATCGGTACACAAATAGCTGAGTATGTAATCGGAAACTAAACTGTTTGATTACTATTATAATAGGCCTTCAAGTACTGTTTCGTTCATATCTTCGTAACGAAATGTCCGAATGAAAAAAAATCAATGGCGTTCTATGGGAATGTTGTAGCTTCCATTTGCCGTCAACAGAACTGAAATCGGTTCACAGATGGCTGAGAAACCGATGTGACATTATTTAGCTCAACGCACACACACACAACACACACACACACATACACACACAGACATGTGCTCAGTTCGTCGAGCTGAGTCAGAATGGTATATGACACTCGGCCCTATGGGCCTCGGATAAAAAGTCGAGTTTTCAAGCGATCTTAATACCCTTCTATTGATGTAAGAAGGGTAAAAAACATTCGTATGAGAACAGTACAAAGAACTACGGCAGCTTTGTTGAAAAAAGGATAAAGGATATGTCTTGCTAGTGCATGGATGTTTGACAGTTCTGATTTATCCACTTAATATGAGCAAAGAGAAACATTCTACCTGCCAAGTTCGTGCATTGGTTTTGACCCCGAAAGCTCTCTTTCAATCACTGGGAAATTACATACAACACAACATTTGCAAACTGGTTGCTTCTGAATCTTAATCAGATAAGAAAGAAAAGAATAAATATTTGATCGAGTGGCTCCCTTCAGGATCGAAAAATATACACAGATGAAAAGAAACATTTAATTTTCTGCGTTATCTTATGCACATAAAGAGAATGCTAGATTTGGCCGAAAATAATGGGATATTTCATGTAAATTTAAGCCAAATAACGCCTGTTGTATGAAAGATTGCAAACATTGTTGTATGGCGCATGGAAGATTGCAAACAATTTCGTTGTTTACGTTCTTTGTCTTTGAACTTAACGAGAGGAAATTTTATGCGCTTGTTGAAATTATTTTTTTCTGTGTACATATTGGATTCGTGAAAGAAACTCAATCCCAATAGGGTAGGTCTATTAATTATGTAATGTAGTGAGGGAGGAGAGGATGAGGTGTTTTGGAAAAACATGACAGTCCATACAAATGTTGAAAACACAAACGAGCGTAGAGGAAGGGGGTCTACAAAATCAATATTTTGCGTGACATAATAAAGTTCCAATGAGCATTTTCAAATAGAAAATTTAGCAAGAGAAAACCTTCAATGATCTACTCCGTTTCACATGAAGCTTTTATACATCTGTACTTTTCGATTTCGATACAATTTAAACCCAGGACTGATTTTCCAAAACGCATTAAAAATCTTTCGTTACAGAACATCACAATCATACTAATGTGGAATTGCATTATGAACACCAAGTTGAAAGCAAGTCAATAAGCTTTTAACGACTAAGAAACAAGAAGAAGAGAATATGACCAATGGTCTTTACCAATTTGTTTCTTTGATTAACACCACATACGTTCTGATGCCATCTCCTGCGTAGAAAAACATCCGATAATTCCAACTTTGTTTGCACTCTCCCCGTTTCTAATAAACCTCTCATCCCCAGCCAATCGAAATTACCCGGCTAGATACGGTTGAAAATTCATAAGAACATCCTCCGTCATACAAGTTTGAGTCAGATTGTATCACAAAGATGAAATCTCTGATTTGTGTGCACACTCCTTCGTACGTAGGAGTATTTATTTCTTCAGCACTGCTGACTGAAAAACGGCAGCAGCAACAGCAATGGAACCAGTCTTCTGATATTATAATTTATTTTTTCCCCACCATACATTTGTCGCAAAAAAAGAAGAAAAAGAAAAAGAAAACATGAGCTAGGTACGCTTTCGAATGAGCTAACTTGAAACCGAGAAGAAAAGCTCAGTGAGCGAGCACCGGAATTGAAAAGACGAATAACGTTGTTTGTGCACAAACATTCAAAACGAGTCTAAATTGTGTGCCGAGCAGAGAAAGAAATAGAAAAGGAGCTGAAAAACGTGCAGAGGAGGAAAAAAAATGAATTTTCATCTACTTTCACAACACGGGTAAGATGGCAGATGCAGCGTGGGTGAGTCACAATTTCCTTCTCCTTGTGGTTCGCTCCTCAACCGGTCCCAAAGGCACTTTCGCTAGAGCTCACACATGGAAGCGAGTGAATCGTAGCGAAAGAGTACACACAAGAAAAGCGTTTTCTTTTAAATGGGAAATGAAGGGGAGGGGGGACTCGCGCTCGTTATGGCATTTTCACCTTCGGGACAAGCTTTCGCTCTTTACCGTGGAAAACCGTGGACGCCGCCGGCTGGGTGAAGAAGGTGCTACTTGTGAGTGTGAACGAGATAAAGAGCGCGGCGCATCGCAGGTGGAAGGAAAATGAAACATAATTTAGAAGACCGAAGCGTATTTCGTATTCATGATCAGATATGAGGTGCTCACCGGAAGGCAAAAAAGGTTTCCGTCTATCGGGGGACCTGTATCTGGGCGGAACAAGAAAAAGAAAATATAACCGGCCTCTCATGATATGGGCGATGGGTTTCGTTCGTTTCCGTTTTCCGTCCTCTCGCCTTCGATGCGGTCGATTATGGGCCAGGACTTGGCGCTGGAGGAATGCTTGTTCGGATGCCAGAACGGTATTTCATCTATGTTGATCGACTGCAAGGCATGATTAAGTTTATGTGAGTTTATGCGAAAACAATCGGGAGAATTTCACCCACGGGATGGTTGATTAATCGAACATACTCGTGTGAGCAACTGGAAGGCGAATGTAATATTAAAGCAGATGAGATTAAACTTTAATCGGGTTGATTCGAAATTGCGGAAACGGCAAACGTGTCGTGTGGCGCTTTATTTGACAAGAGACTTCACTCAAGGGTGGCTTTTGTTTAGTTCACATCCTTTTGTTTTTCTTCGTCAGTACCGTGTGAAACATTGAAAGTGCTTTATTTATTATTCCGTCGACCATTAGGCACGTATTTGTCACCTACATAAGCTTGGGGTCCTTGAGCTGCAGGATGTGTTCACTAGAATGATACAAGTTCTGACATTTTTGCACTACAGTGTTCGAACTATTCGAAAGCCTCATCCTGATTGCTCCAATTAAATATGAACTTACTTGGTGAAAAACTAACGACGCACAATCCATTTGAAGTTTACTCTTATAATACTATGAGGAAAGCAAACTTTTCGTTCCTTGTTTACTAGTCTGTTTCCTGAGAGAGAATAAGACAGAGAAGTCAGCTTGATGACAGATGGAAAAAAAAACATTTTTCTATCGATTCAATCTACCGTTTTGGCTCAAATTCCGAACAGGCTCAAATTCAGAACATTTCGTTTTAAATATAAATCTACTGAACTTTCTTGCTATAAATAATTTAATACTTTAAACTCGCACCCTCTTTGAGGTTAACCCTTCCAATTCACATTATTTAATGGTATCGATAAAGCCTTTTTTAATATTTTTAAGCATTTGCAAAAAAGTGACAGTCAAAACCAATCCTGAACTGTTTGAGTTAGCAGAATCCTTAAAAAAAACAAGCATAAGTAACTTTTCAATTTTTCTAGTTGTTTTCACTATTTGGTTAACTATTTAATGTTAAGCGCTACCTAAGGTATGCATCTACTGAAAATAAACGAACAAATTACCGTTTATGAAAAAACATCCATTAAAATAAGCAAAACAGTAGTGTTCGGAATATGAATCATGATTCGACGCATTGTTCAAATTCCGAAGAATATGTTAAAACATACTATTGTCAGGCAAACACAGCAATAATTTGCTAACTGGGCTTAGACAACACAAAATGTCGAAAGATACATGGTCTTAAGGCAAAAGGTCGAAAGGGACAAAAGGTTGAAAATGCAATACCTTTGCGAGGCTAAAAATCATTTGTAAACAATGAACAATGAAAACAATGAAAAGGGCCTATCATCATTTGTATACAAATGATTGTATGTCCTTTCCTCGAAAAGGTATTCTATTTTCAACATTTTGTCCAATTCCTTTTGTCTTTTCGACCTTTTTGCTTTTCGACATTTTGCCCTTTCAATCATTTGCCCCTTGCCCTTCTCAGCCTCACATTCTCTAAAAAGATCAACAGGGCATATAGTCACAATAACTGACCATCAAATCGAGTTGTCACGAAGCGGAAAGGAGAAAAACAAAACTCTTGTGGTGTCGTGTGCTGTTTTTTACAACAAAATGAGTGAAATTAAGTCTAAAAACCCGCAGTAATCCACCGATGGTGAGACTGAACCCTTCTTACATTTCACCAGAATTACAAACTCAAATGTGTGCAATATTGTACTGGATACATATTTTCATCAGAAATTCCAAGAAGATTCAGAAAAATTCAATATGCCATACATTCAGTTGATAAAATGAGCTTTTGTCAATCCTGAACGTATTGTTCAGGATTGAACAAAAATTAAAATATTTCCATTAATAGTCTTTAATGAACTGTGTATGTTAGTTATATAAAAGGGAAAATTACATAAATATTAGAAATTTCATATTATCAGTCCATAGCATGAATTATTAGACAATCCTAAGCGTCAATTTTGATTATCGATATGGATTCAAGATGCTTAATAAGTACATGTTCGTTGAAAATAGTAAATGGAGACTTTGTGTAATTTTCGAATATACTCGTTGCAGTTCAAAACCAGACCACTCGAGCCAATCGATGCTGCTCTAATTCTATAGAGTCGCAAAGTGTAGCTAGTCCGCTGTATGTGCTATACAACGCTCCAGATGCGACACAATAGAAAGCAAGCGGCATCGATTGGTGTGATTGGTCTTGTTCGGTTTTGCACTGCAACGAGTATATTGTCATCTCACAATTATGTGCTCTCAGGTATTGTTTTGGTCATATCTCCATGATGGATTATCCAATCATAATGAAATTTTGACCAGTTATTTGGAGATATCATAGCTTTGATTTGGCACCAACAAAACTAAAATCGGTACACAAATAGCTCAGTATGTAATCGGAGACTAAACTGTTTGATTACTATTATAATAGGCCTTCAAGTACTGTTTCGTTCATATCTTCGTAACGAAATGTCCGAATGAAAAAAATCAATATCGTTCTATGGGAATGTTGCAGCTTCCATTTGCCGTCAACAGAACTGAAATCGGTTCACAGATGACTGAGAAACCGATGTGGACATTATTTGTAACGCACACACACACAAGCACACACACACACACACACACACACACACACACACACACACACACACACGCACGCACACACACAGTGTACTCAGTTCGTCGAGCTGAGTCGAATGAGTATATGACACTCGGCCCTGTGGGCCTCGGATAAAAAGTCGAGTTTTCAAGCGATCTTAATACCCTTCTATTGATGTAAGAAGGGTAAAAAGAAAACGTTCAACGCGCATTGGAAGCTATGGCAGCTGGTATATCTCTCCGAGCTGCAGCCAAGATGTATAACGTTCGTGTGACAACGCTGTACGATAGTAAAAACTTCCTCAACCGCCAAGATGCTGCTGGGAAACCCACTTTTTTGTCAACAACCGAAGAGCAAGAGATCGTGAGCTGGCTTGAGGACATGGCTGCCGCAGGTCATCCGATCTGCGAAGAGATTCTTAAAATCAATGTGGTCCACTACGCTAAACATCTGGGTAAAACAGAAGTATTCAAATCCGGAACACCATCCCGAGGATGGGTGCGGCGTTTCCTGAATCGACATCCTACAATCTTGCTTTTTTTTTCTGCTATTTTTAAGAAATAAAAAAAAAATGAATAACTGAATTACCTGAATGTTTGAGTTTAATTTCATAATTCGTTCCTCAAACATATTGTAGAGCATTTACCATAAATTTATAAAAATGAATTTGATAAAGTCTAATCCGTCGACTTTAAGGAATGGGGGAGTTGGAAAAAGTACTAAAATCTACGAGGGGGAGGGGGAGTTTGAAAGTGTGAAATTTCGGTTTACGTAGTTTATGAACAGCCCCTAAGTATTACAATGTTATAAAGCTACCTACTCAGAATTTGAAGAAAGATTCATCTTAAGCTTTCGGTAGGAACTGCTCCATATGAATTGCTCAAATGTCAGACAGTGGAATAGGTTCGAGGCATTTTAAAGCTGATATTGAAAAAAAGCAAGACCCCTGCAGGGCCCGGGGTAAATAATTTATCTAGCGAAGGTACGATATTAGCAAACTTGAGGTGGCGGGTTCGATATCCGGTTCAGTTAAGAAATTCTATTGAATAAGTATTAAGCTGCCTTATGTACTGAACAGATTAAATATACCAAATTACTAATTTCGACGGTGATAACTCTTAACTGTAAGTACCGCTTCTTTTCTTGAATCATGAGTTATAACCAGGGTTGTTCATCGTTAACGTCTGAAGTCTGTTCTGTTAACGTGTGCTATGCAAATTTCCATTTAAGGTGAATCGCTGTTCCATGTATTTGCTCCTATCTTCCTCCTATCCTCTCGCAAACTCACCTGGCTATTTCAAATTGATAAATCTCGATTGTTAGTGGATGAACATCGAATCGAACTCTATCAGATTGCTCACAGCAAGTAAGCATACAAACTGATGTGATTACATTTTCAATATCTAGTACAGACTCTGAGTTATATCAATTCTAAATGTTGAGGTAATGACTGCCGCCAAGAATGATTCAGCATAAGCCCTTAAGGCGTTAATGAAGACGTGCATTGACGTTAACGACTACCAACCCTGGTTAAAGTTTGGAAATGTTCGATTTTGCACATGGTAGTTTGATGTACAGGGACTTGCTATCAGAGGGACCTGGTTCAAGAATTCATAGTCGTTTTCACATTTTTATCGGCTGTGGATTTCTTGAACTGAAATCTAGAGGAAACACCTCGAATGTAGTCGAAAGTATGCACTCTTTATCCCTCGTAGACATTCGAACTTCTTACAAAGGTCTTTCAACTTTAAGAACCTTGAGATTTCGGATATCTCACAGATATCGTGCCGAAATTCTCGCAAAACTACCTGTAGATTTGTTCATTTGTTCTTCTGGATACGGCTTGTATTTCTCTAGTGTTTACTGTCACTTTCGAGCAAATCATTCCATGCACTGTTTTTGAAGCTTCCCAAGGAATCTGCCCTATGGAATTCTCCGACATTATCCTGGGAGCTGATATGAAATTCTGCTTCATTTGATTGCGCGCTTTCCTTAGATCCCATGGTCTATTCTCCAATTCTTCTAAATCTTCCTGTGTTGCCATCCGATCGTCGGCAATCTACCTCTATCACTGTCTTGTCAGCAGATTCACTAAATCTTTATGTAGAAGGACATGTTCGCTCATCACCATGAGGCACCAAGAGTGAACAGTTTGCCAGAATGAGAGATATGAAAAGATAGTGTTGAAAGTTCCGCCAGTGTACGGTAGGTTGGAAATAAAATAGAAGTATTGAGTGAAAGGGCATGGGTTAAGTAGTACTCGAACCAAGGACGTTACTATTGCCTAACATCCCACTGCAGGGTAGGTCAAGGCACGGACGAATCCACCTTCTCAACAGGCATTCACTACGAGTCATTTCGAAGAGTAAGAGTTCACCTATGCGATAGAATTGGACGCTTACATGGGTAGCCTTTGTGACACGAGAAATTTACGGATGAAGCCATTGTTTACGTTTCTCAGTACTCACAATTAGTGAATGCTTCATACTTATATTTGTATTGAAAAAGTTCTCTACTATTTTCACAAACGTACCTAAAATTTTCGCAAAACTCTTTGGAATTTCAAACAGCAATTTCTCTTTGCCCAAATTAGTCCAAAAATGAACAAATTCCACTATGTCATTCCTAACTTTTAGCGAATTGCCCCAATTTCAGCATCTAATTTTCCCCTTCTTTTCAACCACAGACAACAGTTCGTACGAGCTGCCAAAACTCCTGATTCGCGAGGATTCTCCGGTGGAGTCGTTCCACAGTTCCTATCCCCAGTTGGAAACCGTGGCGTTACGAGGTGAATCTCCGAAAAACTTCAACTCCATCGCCAAGCTGCAGGACACTGGTCCCTCCGGACTAGCGGAGAATTCAAATGCCCTGACTCCGGGTGGTTTGACCAAAGCAAATAGCGAAAAAAAAACAAGTTGGCATCCGGTTCCTTGCTACAACTGTACGGTGGGATTCCGTCGAACGGTGGCACCTGGGCGCCCCACTACGGCGGAGTCGGCAGCCATCACCACCATCATTCGGATTTGGGAATCGACGAACTGGAGTTGAAGTTTATCAATAATGGACTGATGGATAAGGGTGCGAGTAGTAGTGGTGGTTCCGTTTTCAAGCTGCCGGCGGTGTCGAATTTGGAAATCAACCACTGGAATGCCTTATCGAATGATTCGGTAAACGCGAAGGACAAGGAAGAGGAGCAGGTCTCCAATCCGCGCACTTCCAACGGATTTATTCACAGCGACTTGTCGATGTCCTCCGACGAAGATGATCTGTTTAGTATATCCGACTTGATCTATAAAAATCAGGCGAACAAATCGAAATCCATTGATTTGAATGAATTCCGGAAGACTTTTGGAAGCAGTCCAACGCTGCTGAACAACTTCGGAGGAACGAATACCAATCTGGCGCCACAGTTGTCCCGGCTGGATGCGATTCCATCGCAGTACCGAAGAGGTTATACCAATTTAAATGACGCGGGCCTCTCCAGTTCAACGTCCGAGCTGGAGTGCGTCAATGCAACCACCAAGAAAAAGACTGGAAGCGGCGATAACGGAGAGCTGTCACCGCTACTCAAGCATAGAAATAATGATCATATTTCCTATGTGAGAAGTTACGAAAATTTAAACCGTTACAAGGCTTTTTCGACAAAGAACGGAGAATCAAGCGATATCCTTCGATGTCAACAGGGTGCAGGGCAACTGTTGCCCGCTATTAGCAATTTAGATAGTATCGCCGACTCAGATATAAACAGAAGTAGTGGGAGTGGGTCCAATTTAATCGATGATAGCTTCACCGATTTTGAGTATAGGTTTTCTAGGTTAAGTTGTTCTGGCGGAAACGGTCTTCACAGTGAAGGTTGTAGTAGTACGAATACCTGTAGCAATACTCAAAATAGTAACAGTAGTAGTAGTAGTAGTAATAATAGTAGTAGTAATCAACATACCACTTGTCACAATGGAAGTAGTCATCGAATGCCATCTTTGAATGATTTAAACCATCGAAATCGACTGCTACATGGTCATGGTCACCCTCCTTTCAACAACACCTCATCGCCATATAGCAATAACAACAACGCCAATCCCGCTGCAAACTACTACTTCCCGTCCGATGAAAGCCTCTTCAACATAGACTCCTTTTTCGATGACTTCGTAGAAATCGACACCAGTGATATTTTCGACAGCGCTGAGTACATCAACATCGGTGGAGGAGGGGGAGGAGGAGGAGCTCGGAGTTCAAATTCTTCATCCTCAAAAATGTTACCGAAAGCAAACAGTTCTAGCCTTCTACTACCCGATATCCTCCAGCAGGATGAACTTCTCCTCAAAACGCAAACCGGTTTCTCCGAGGCAGATGATTTGCTCGGTATCAGTAGTGGAACCCGTTCGTCATCCATCCAACTAATGGACAATGAAGAATCGACTACTCTAAATGATCTGCCACCGCTGATTCGGGTTCCACCGACGTCATCTGCGCTAGACCAGCAACAATCATCTAGTTCCAGCTCTACCATTCATCATCATCCCGCCGAGCCGCTTAAATCGAAGAAGCTCCGGTGTGCTCAGTGCAACCGCAAACTGGGTGTCATCATGATCATGAAGTGTCACTGTGAGAAGATTTTCTGTGCCCAGCATCGGTACGCCGAAGCGCATAACTGTTCGTATGATTTTAAGCTCGAGGGCAAGAAAATCCTCGAACGTGAAAATCCACTGATAGTGGCACAAAAGTTACCCAAAATCTAGACAGAAAAACAAGCGAACGGCAAATCCAATATCCAAAAGGAGAATAGTCACACCGGACCCGGTTCGTTCATGGTTTCATGAAGTTGAACAGTACCTCGCAAAGAACGGTTACTTAGGAATTTTGAACGATGGCAACCACACATACAATATGGATGAAAGTGCCTTTGAAAGGAAAAGGTTTTTGCCAAGCGTGGTATGAATACATATTTAGATTTCAGCTTTTCAACCAAGGTAATTTATTCTGCATCTTATGTTTTAGGTACGAAGAACGTACAGTCGATTCAAGGAAATTCAAATCGCGAATCCTACACTGTGCTGATGGCTGGGTCTGCTTCCGGTGTTTTTGTTCCATTGTTCCTCCATTGATCCTGTTCCCCTACAAGGAAAGAATGCCTAGAGACATTGTCCAGAGTATCCCTGCCGGATGGGGCGTTGGACGAACTAATAGTGGCTGGATGAAGTCTGGAGCATTGTATTCGTATTTTATCCTTGGTTAGTTAAGGAAATCGTCGAGCTTCCTGTCGTTGCTTTTGTTGATGGACATCGCTCTCATGCAACTTACGACACAGTTGAATTTTGTAAAGATCGCAACATTATTTTGGTCTGCCTGCCTCCAAACTTCACTCATTTTATTCAGCCCCTAGACGTTTCGTTTTTTTAAACCGATGAAAGCAGCCTGGGACACAACACTCGTTAAATGGCGTTTTGAAAATGGGGGGGCAATGATTTCAAAACCAGATTTTGCTCCACTACTGAACAAAGCTTTAGAGTTAATGGAGAACATTGATCTAATACTGATCAATGGATTTCGAAAGTGTGGCCTGCATCCATGGAACTCTGAGGCCATTGACTATGAATCTTTCCCTGATCCAAGTTCTGTTTCCCAGAATGAACTTCATAATATAAGTGCTTCTTTGACACTCGCGGATCCTGTGAATGAGCCTATCCGCCTAAACACAATGATAACGGAAACGGAACGGAAAATGGCAATTTTGACAGTTGCTGAAAATGACTTCGATATGTCCAACTAGAATCGGCTTGGATATAGCTTGTTTTCTCTCCGACAAGTAGGAATACTCAGATCGGGCCGTTTTCCGTTGCCGTTATCATTGTGTTTGGGCCATATCTCTGCCCAGAGTATTTCTGCGTGAACTGAATAGTAGGCTTTCACCAGAAACTCTGAAAAATTTTGAGAAACAACGTCGTTGTGGACCGGAGACCTCGAAATCTCGCAATTATTAAACTTTTGGAGAAGCGTTCAAGAGGACATGGAGGGACCACTGGAGTACTTTGAAATTGATCCATCGTTGATTGGCCTTGTTTTGACGCTGGATGCAGACGGTCGTGTTTTGTCAAGTGATGAAACTCCTCTTGAAATCAAAGGTAAGAATGGGGAACATTTATCTTTAAATTGTTAGATCGAAATTAACAATCATATTTTGACGATAATTTTCAGATCAGAGCGGTGATTTAAACATTCCGGAGGATATTGATCAAATACCTCACGATGAACTACAGTTGAAGAACGATGAAAACGTCCAGTTTATGTATGACGTTGAGGGTAAGTGAACAACAACTAAAATATTTTATCCGTATTAACAATACATTACTTATAGATGATACAACGGAATGCATTTCTGATACATTGGAGGATACATCTCAACAGCAGGATAGTTCAGCCTCACCAACCATTGTCTCAGAAACACCAGAGAAGGCCACGCAGAGCAAACCGTATCAGTCCGACCGAAACCCAGAAGCCCGCAAGGGTATAAACCGGAAGAGACGTTGTGCACCAGCAGTTGCAACAAGTGATGCTTGGGTTGAAATTTTTAAGAAAGAAGAGGAAACCAAAAACCAGTTACAAATTGCAAAACGTCAACGGCAGGAAGAACGAAAACAGAAATCAGTACAAAAGCAACAAGAAAAGGAAATGAAGTCAGCTTCGAGACTTCTAAAGCAGCAAGAAAGAGAAGAACTAAAAGAAAGAAAGAAGAAAGAACAGGCTGCTCTTAAAATAGTGAAACAGAAAGAACGCTTGGAGAAAAATAAGCTAGAAAAAAGGTCAGATAAGTCCGTGATTTTTGTGAAAACAACTTGAAACTACTAACCAGTTACAACACTTACATACATTAATATATGCATATATTATTAGTGTTAGCTTTACATGCTTACTGCCTATCGTTACACTCTTACTAAAACCATGATTTGATGATAAATAAAACATCACATAAAAATACCAGTTAAATATTGCTCATGATTATGAATTCACTTGAATAAACTAACGCTTTGGGGTGTATAATGGTGTGCAGAACAACTACTGTGCAGAACAAGTTTTTATTCTGAACGCCCTTTTCTCCTCGTACAATTTAAAGAAAAAAAACCCTCTTCATCATGGTCTTGCCCATTTAAACTGCAATAGTCTGGTCAAATCTTCACATAGTTCTTTGAAACCTCTACAATAATCAAAATTGCCTTTTTCAATGGGCGTAAATATCTTGTACTTTAACGTTATAGGGTGGATGATGGCTTCCGCATGTATTATCTTATTATCGTCAGGGGCTAAATTAAGTCAAAGAACTTTGATTTTTTGGTATGAATGTACATCATATTCTAGAGCATCGGGTTGTCCGTATACCACGTTTAAAGGTTTAGAGAAATTTAAGACCTCAACCCCCTGCGTGAAAAATAACTCAATTTTTTCAAAAGTGTACATGGACCGTGAAAATTTGCCAACCAGACTCTCCTTCAATATTATTCCCCCCTCCTCTAACAGTCCACGTTTTATATATGGATTTAAGATGGATCTTAACATCGAAAGACACTGCCAACATATCGGTTGAATTTGTCATGTTCGGAATTTGAGCCAGTATAAAAATAGTGTTCGGAATTTGAGTCAAAATGAATTGAGAATATTGTCATATTTTTGCCATGGATAGGGATTTTTGAATCAAGTTCATCGTTACACTATTGCACTGAAAAATAAAAAATCAAAGCACGAAACAGTAGAAATTTACATATTGAGACACTATTTAATAATCAACAAAGCTTAAGTGTTCGTAATTTGAGCCAAAACGGTAGTCAGCATGTGCATTCATCGCTCGTTTTCTAGAAAAAAAAATAGTAAAAAGGTCGAAAGTAACATTTGTGAACAATGACTTCTAGCGTATTTTCCTAGGATCTGCTTGCTCCCACAAACAAAATAGCACCAGAAACAGATACAAGGAGGTATTACCTTCCCGTCGGTAGAAGATATAGATGTTAGCAACCTGGCATTTCAAGGAAATTTACGTTTTAAGTCATTGCTTACAATTGTTACTGTCGACATTTTGACGATTGAAGTGTATTTAAACATCTAATGCCTGCTATTGCGTGTAATTATTGTTGGTGTTTTAAATTGAGCTACAAGTAAGTTAATTTATTACTTCGTATTACACATAAGTAGTAGATATGCAGTAATATGGAAGTAGCGAAAAAAGGTAACTTATTACAGCTTTTTCATCAAACATCTGACACTCTACTAGAAACTATAACCTCCAAGAACACAATCACAAAGCAAATCGGGGCTGTAGCATAGAGGAAAAGATTGACTTCAACATGGAATAGCCAGGCATGGAATAGCCAGGCACGAATTACACAGAACGTTAGGCACCCATGGTTTATCCAGATTCTCCGAACAAATTTCAAAATAAAAACGGAAGAGAAGCAGTGAATTTAACCAGTGTCGTAAAAATGTAGACGCCACAGGTACACCAAAACTTTTGTTGATCATTTTGGCAATTGAATTCCCGTTTTGCAGCGCACAGTTTTTCCTCTCCAATAACTGAACAACGAACTGTCACCATTTGTTTTGTTATGAAGGGTTATCAAAACACTGAAAGTTTATTTTCGTAAATTAGCTTTCACTCGCTTCGTAAACATGGATTTTGTACATAGAACAAATGTCCCGTTAATTGTAAGAAACATACATATTGCTTGTAATCTACCAAAATGCTATCATTGCACCTTTTCTGAATTTCGAATTTCACGAATTTCATGAAGACCAGCCAAGCGCTGCTTCTCTTCAATCGTACTCATAAATATTGGTGTTCCTGCTGGGGTGGCGGGAATCATTAATTTATCCCAAGATAGTAATGAAAGCGCTGTCGAGAGTTAGAACGTCATGAACAAAAATCAATTTCTCACGAGTCAACATGGTTTGGTGAGATCAATCATGAACTAACTATCACCTCTTCCTTAAAATATGGGATCAAACGACATGTCGGAAACATTAAAAAATAAAACGCTGAACAGCTTCTCGTGGTCGCGCTTTTTTTTTTTTTCAATTATATTTTGAGTCGGTAAAGTAGATCTGTCAGTCGTTCATGCAGCCACCAATGGTACGTTTCTTTTTTATTGGTAACAAATTACTCGTAGCTCTTTGTATTGTTTTCGTAGAATGAACGAATGTTCTTTTTGTGTCAACAAATGCTTAGTGCCTTTGACAGTTCACGCAACTGTGGCATTAAATACTTGAGGCTACTACTGGGAGGCTGCTACGCATACCGCGTCCCAGACGTCCCGGACCTGGCATATCCTCGGGACCAAATTGTCCGGAGTCGTGTCGTGACCGCTTACGGCAAACATGCCTGATCTCGCGCCGTCGAAGCGAGGACATGCGAAGAACACATGTTCCGCAGTTTCCTCAACTCCCGCGCACTCGCTGCATGCGGAGGACTGTGCATGCCCATATTTATGCAGGTATTGTCTAAAACAGCCGTGGCCAGACAATATCTGCGTTAAGTGGAAGTTCACCTCCCCGTGCCGCCTACCGACCCACCCTGTTAATTCCGGGATTAGTCGGTGGGTCCACCGACCTTTGGTGGAGTTGTTCCATTCCCTTTGCCACTTAACCATGGATACGGCTCTAGTGGTCTTCCGAATACCGCTTGTTCCACTTAGCTCGAAGCACTCTACGTCCTATTTTATGACCATGCCTATTGGCATCATCTCCGTTAGGACGCAGACCGCGTCCCGTGATACCGTTCGGTATGCGCTAACCACTCTTAGGCACATAAGCCTGTGCGTACTCTCTAGCTTACTAACGTAGCTCTTGGTACTCAGGGCGGTGATCCATGCCGGCCCGCCGTACCTAAGTATGGACAGGGTGACACTGGCCATGAGCTAACGTTTACTCCCTTGCACCACCGAGCTATTCGACATCATGCGGGATAATGCCGAGATAGCCATTGAGGCTTTCTTGCAAACGTAATCGACGTGACTGACAACGGACAGCTTATCGTGGATCATGACCCCTAGATACCTCAAGAACCTCTTCGATTCTACTGTGCAGTTACCTGCACTGATCATCGCATGTTGCTCCAATTTCCTATTATTCACCACCGTGACCTCAGTCTTATGGTGGGCTAGCTCCAATTGCCTGGAGCTCATCCATCTCTCCACAATGCCAATGGGGTGTGAGGCCGTTAACTCGACCTCTTCGATGGATTCACCATATATCTCTAGGGTGATGTCGTCTGCGAACCCGACAATCTTTACCCCGCTTGGGAACTCAAGCCGCAGTAACTCATCGTACATCGTGTTCCATAGCACCGGACCCAGGATCGAACCTTGTGGGACGCCTGCGGTGATCTGTACACGTTTCTGGCCTGCCTCTGTATTGTATACCAGTACGTGATTCTGGAAGTAGTTTTCGAGAATCTTGTACAGGTACCCAGGAACCTGTAGGCGCTGGAGCGAGTCGGCGATATCCACCCAACTGGCGCTATTGAACGCGTTTCTCACGTCAAGGGTGACCACTGCACAGTAGCGTACTCCTTGTCTCTTGCGCTGGATTGCCACCTCAGCCGTCTTGGTGACGGACAGGATGGCATCCACCGTCGACTTCCCTTTGCGGAAGCCAAACTGATTATTAGACAGACCACCCGTACCCTCCGTGTACGTTGTCAGTCTGTTGAGGATTACCCTCTCGAGCACCTTACCCGCTGTATCCAACAGACATATAGGTCTATATGCCGATGGATCTCCTGGTGGCTTCCCTGTCTTTGGTAGCAACACAAGGTTCTGAATTTTCCAGGCACCCGGGAAGACGCCTTCGTCCAGACACTTTTGCATCACCACCCTGAACATTTCGGGATTCAGCAAGATAGCCGTCTTGATGGCCAGGTTCGGGATACCATCAGGTCCTGGCGCTTTGTTCACCTTTAGCGACTTTGCTATCGCAATGAGTTCATCATTCGTCACCGTCGGCTCGTCACCGGCCCCCGTTGTGCCGTTGTCAACGCTCACGTGGTCTCGCGTGTTTGGCTGAGCCGTCCACCCTTCCGTCGCTATGACAGTGTTAAAGACTGGGATACTGGAACGCTGGTCATGGGACAAATATACGGCAGCGAAGGGCCATGGACTCGGGTCGTGGCTCGGAAAGAATCCCCCAACGATCACCGGCAGCAGCTCTGGTGAACGCTTGTTGGAGCCACCGATCCTTTGGTTTTGGCCATTACTACCCGATAGGCGTCACCCCACGAGTTTGCATTGGCCCTCTGACACAGACCCTCGAGGCAGGCTCGCTTTTTGGCCTTTATCTCCCTCTTTAGTGCGGCCTTCGCGGCGACTAGCGCCCCTCTACGCTCGATTCTCTCGGCGTCTGACCGCACTCTCTGCACCCTCCGTCTTGCGTGGAGGCATGTTCTTCGGAGGTCGGTAATCGACACCATTCACCAATACACCGGCGATCTTCCATTCTTCGGTTTGACTTCCCTCGGCATGGTCGCATCGCACGCTCGTGTAAGTGTCATAACGAGTCGTTCGCCGCAAGCTTCCTGGGTTTCACGTAAACTCCGTTCCCTCTCAAGCGCCTCTTTAAAAGTCTCTACATCAAAGTAGGACGTCCTCCATCTGCGGGCGAATGGAGTGGATGCTCCTCTTTCCGCACGCTGCCTTGTATTGTGGACGATACAATATCGAACCGCCAAGTGGTCGCTATGGGTGTAGCCATCATCCACCCTCCAATTGCTTATCAGCCCAGGACTGCTGAATGTTATATCGATGATCGATTCCGCTCCGTTTCTATGGTAGGTACTCTTAGTACCCACATTGGATAGGTCTACGCTGAGCCTAGCCAAGGCCTCCAGAAGTATTTGGCCCCTAGGGTTGGTAAGGCGGCTCCCCCACTCGAGCGCCCAAGCGTTGAAGTCCCCCGCTATTACCAACGGGGCCAGGCCAGTTAGCTCCGTTGTCATCCGATCTAGTATATTGGTGAATTGTTCGACCGACCATCTTGGCGGTGCGTAGCAGCTGCAGAAGAACACTCCATTCACTTTTACAACCGCAAAGCCTTCGTTTGTGGTAGACACAACCTCCTGAACCGGGAACTTGCCCGTCGTTCATAATGCCGCCATATTAGCCCTGTCCGCAAACCAGTTCCTGTTGCCGGATGGGATGCGGTATGGGTCGGAAATAGTGGCGATATCCGATGCCGACTCGCTAACTGTCTGACACAGCAGTTGCTGGGCGACCTCACAATGGCTCAGGTTTAGTTGGGTTACCTGCATTACGGTTGGGTCGTTGGTATATCCTTAGCGGCCGGGCACTTGACCCCCCCCCTCCCCCCATGACGTGCTTATCGTCCGGTTTCCCGGCGCACATCAAGCATTTTGGGGGAACTTTGCAATCCCGCGCCTTGTGGCTAGTGCTGCCACACCTTCTGCTCAATTTCAAACTACTTCTATTCAATTTTCACCGCCTGCCGTAAGCTAACGGAACTATCAATACTTTCTCTTAACAACTTTCTTCTAGCAAAAAAGTGCTGTCTACTGGTGATGGTGATGAGAAATTATTTCCTTCTTAAAACAACATCATTACAATTTTTTTTACAAATCTCCACAAAAATCGCAAAACATTATATATACTTAAAAATAGCGTCGAAACTATTACTTCTAGAATATTGAATTGTTCAGAAAATCAATGTTTAACTTAATTCTGCTTAATTTGATGACAAAATATTTAAAATTGGATCACACGCGTTGGAGATATTCCATTTTAGGTAAATGTTTTTTTTTTGTTCCTTTATTAAAAAATCATCTTTTATCCATATCTCGAAAACTGTTCTACTTCTCCTTTTTTAGACGGCATTTTTGAATTTTTCATAAAATTTCACATTAGAAACATTAGTCAAATTATTATGTTCATTACTTTTGATTTATTATGTAAACTAGTGTTATCAAATATATTATTTAAAAAATCCCCGGTTCTGCTCAAAAGTCGCCTTTATTTTTACAAAACGCGATTTCAAACAGCACGTGGAAATGACGAGCTTTAAATAGATTAACTCTTTTTTCTATCCTTTTAAATCAATTAAAACATAAAAATATAGTTCTGATAGTTTGTACTACCAAAGGTATTCTAGAAATACTGTTACATGTCAATTACAGAGTAGTGATTTCTCGAGGGGCTATTGAAAGTCATAAATATGGTGGAGACATCTTAAAGCGCCTTGTTGATGATGTAGATATCTTGAGGATAATTTAATGTGTCTGAAACGGTGTACAAGATTTTCTTTCGGTAAAGTAGAGTCACTTGGAGCCAAATCTATTCTAGGGATCATCAGAACGTCTCCGCGATTACACTCCGAGATAATTCTCGCAGTAATTGTGCTTCTATCGAGTTTCGCAATAACCATTCTTGTTCCATTGCAAAGCCCTTTTCGCGGATTCAAGTTTCGTAACAACATGACGATCACTCCCTTCTTCAGTACCTCTGATAATTGAGTAGTGATAATGCGAAATCCAGAATGTATATAATTTTACTCAAAACTGAGTTATTGCGTTGAACGTTGTGTTGGTTTTACACAGAAAAAACAATCGCCAAAGTTTTGAGTTATAAATATCTAAAATGTGCGCATGGGAAGAAAAATATACATTTTTTATAAATTATAAACACCGAAAATAGGGCTGTTAAATGGTGAGTCGACAACTGTGATGGAGCGTGCGTCCCCGCAACATAGCTCTGGTCCTCACAAGTTCCTACCTCATGCTTCCACGGGTCAACAGATGACAAAGACCGCCAGCTAAGGGTTGCGTACTTAGCTGGTAGTGCAGCCTGGGCACTGTTGTCCTTCTGACTTCAGCTAGATTGAGGAGGTGCGTGCCGAGCGTCTGTCCACCAAGGAGGTGCGGCTCAAACAGCGGCTGACTAAGAAACGCTGTATCTCGTCAGCTATACCTTAGGAGGCAGTCCCACCAACGCAATGTAGCCAGCGCGGTAAGATAGCATGCTGAAGTCTTACGCTACCATGAAAAATGTAAGTATTCTTTATTTTGTGAGATTTTTCCTCATTTTATTGCCCACAACTATTTTATAAGGAACAGTAGAAATTTGCAATTTCCCAGTACATTTATTAGTGCAAATAAAAACAAAAATAAATGTGTTAATTGAATCTAAAGTTCAGTAAAGCCGTGAAATTTTCATTTTGTCTTAACTTTTTATAAATCATTTATGCTAAAAATGTCTACTGTTCCTTTAACAACTATATAACGGGGATTCCCTGGGGGCAGTCGAAGGATTTGTTGACTGGACAAGGGTTCGTGGAGTCGCCAGTCCCTTGTCATGCGAAGACACGCGGCCTTCTGGCCGTAGTCTTCCGAAGGTCCTCACTGAGATCGGCTGACCCTGCTACAAGAAGCCATCACGTAGGCTATTCTCTCAGAACAACCTGCTGAGAATAGTCCTGCAGTCATAGGTAATCCTTGCACTGATGGTGAGTTCTAATTACACATCACATCACATCACATCATTATAAACACCGAAAATTGAGCAAGCGTTTGAAATTTGTACTCAAATTTAGGGTAGTTTTCTCTCTTTTCTTCACGAAATGTTGACAGAATATAGAGCAAGCCGCACTCAACCCACCGGGATGTTTGGCGCAATGACTCAAATTTGAGTAAAATTATACACTCTCGATTTTGCGTTCAAAATTTGTTTAAGTTTTGAGTAAAGTTTATTACCGAGAGAGTAAACATTTTTCACGGGGTGTAAATGTAGACTACCCAGCGCGATGTTCACTTTACTCATATTGGCCTACAACCATTGAGGTGTGTGAAAAGGGTGAAAACAACTCAAGTTGGGGTAGATTTATGGTTCCGTGTCAAGAGCATCGGAGTGAAGTTGGCTGCGATGAGGATGGTGACCGACACCAAATGTCAAAATTTAACAACAAAGCATCCTCCAAGTCAGCTCGATCTTCTTGGCACAGACAAACAGATATGACATTCAATACAGTTTCCATCGTTTACTAATTTTAGTGGTTGAATAAAAAATCAGTAGATTGACGATAGGCCACGGCGCTCATGTCGTATTGTCGATATGTGGGCCCGCTTGTCGAACGACGGCGTTTTTTATTGTTGTCTGTGTTATTACCAGCAACTGTTGCATCTGGTTGTCTAAGAGTGATAGATTCTTTTCTGCATTAAAAAAAATCAAAAATTTTAACGTCCGTTGTCTGTGATTTTTTTCATCAAATGCTGTGTCTGGTTGTCTAATGTTGTCACTGGTTTTGTTTTCTGCATCTGATAGTAAAAAAGAATTGAAGTGTCAAATATTTTTATTTTTTGTGAGAATTTCCCCGCGTGCTGCGTCTGGTTGGCTAGTCACCGGACAGACAAACAGGGCTATTATATATGAAAAAAAAACTTTCTTACGCGAAAAATACAGGTTATGTGTATTAGTCACCTGAGTAGTTCTCAGGTTTGGTTGAAATTTGTTTTTCATTTGTATGGGACCCCCCTCCCCCTTCCAGAGGAGGGAGACGTCTCAAACCACCATACAATCACTGTCCTCAAAACCCCCTACTTGTCAAATGCGGTTCCATTTGCTTGATTAGCTCTCGAAGTTATACAGAAATTTGTGTTTCATTTGTATGAGAGCCCCCCCAACCCCGTCAGAGTAGGTTGAGGGTTCAGATAATATTATGAACCTTCTCCAGCCTCTAAAACCCCTGCAAACAAATTTTCAAGGCAATCGGCAAATTAATTTCCTAGTTTATAAGGGTCAGACAGATAGCCAGTCAGGCACAAATTCATGTTTACATATATACAAATCTTGCCTTCATTCCGCAGGACGGAGGGCTAAAACCACCATACAAACATTTCTTGCCTTCAAACATCTCTACCCGCCAAATTTGTTTCCATTTGCTTGAATAGTTCTCGAGTTAAGCAGAAATTTCAGTTCCAATTGTATGAGAGCCCCTCCCTTCAAAGCTGATGTACCAACGCTAGAGGGTGCAGTCTGCTAGAAGCCATGGCAAAGCTAAAAGTTACACTATCTAATGTAGGTTCCGCCAGCAATTTTCGCAGGGACGGTCGTGAATCCTTCATCGATGTTACCTTCTGTAGTCCGTCGCCTATGACAAATATGAACTGGAGAGTATGTGAGGAGTATAGCCATAGCGACCATCTGGCGATCCGGTACAGCATCGTCCAGCGAATATCTATCGCACTACGGAGGACAAATAGTTTCGAGTGAAAGTAGAAGGCGAAGGTCTTTGACAAGAAACTTTTTGTTGAGGCACTTCGGTTCGACAACGAACTCTCGAATCAATACGCGAGCCAGCTGACGAATTTACGTTAGGAAGGGCATGCGACGCAACCATACCGAGGAGACTGAAGCCGAGGAACACGCGGCGTCCAGCTTACTGGTGGAATGAGCAACTCAGCATCCTTCGCGCTAGTTGTCTCAGAGCCAGAAGACGTGTCCAGAGAGCTAACACTGCAGCAGACAGAGAGGTGTGGTGTTCCGAGCGGTCAGGACCGAATCAAAACGAGAGATACGACTGAGCAAGGCGAACTGCAACAAAGAGCTGTGCCGAGGCACTGATGCAAACCCCTGGGGCGACGCAAATCGTATTGTTAAGGTGAAGATCAAAGACCCAACAATGGCTTCAGAGCTAAGTCCAGCAAAACTGAAGGTTATCGTAGATGGACTCTTCCCGACGCACGAGCCAACGACGTAGCCACGTACACCGTACAGTGAGGAAATAAGAAGCAACGTTGGGGGCATGCAAGTCTCCAACGAAGAGCTCATGGCAGGGCCGAGAAAGCTAAAAGTGAACAAGGCACCCTGACCGGATGAAATCCCTAACGTAGCTGTGAACGTGGCGATTCAGGCATTCGCGGACGTGTTCAGAAATCGTGCTATAGCAAATGTCAGTGGAAGCAGCTGTCCGAGCGGGAAAATGCAGAAATTAGGTGTTGTTGCCGTAGCCAGAAAATCCTCCGGGGATCCAACATCGCATAGGCCAATATGCCTGTTAGATACCTCGGGAAACTCCTGAGAGGATCATCCTCAATAGGCTGACGAAATTTACCGAAAGCGAGCACGGGTTGTCGAGAATGAAATTCGGTTGCCGGAATGGGAAGTCTACGTTGGATGCAATCTGGGCAGTGGCTGAGGCAGCCGTAAAGGCGTCCAAATCGACGTTAAGAACGCCTTCAATAGTGCCGAGACGCTTCACAAAATGGGGGTCCCTGATTACCCCTGCAGAATTATGAACAGTTACTTTCGGAACCGGGTGCTGATCTACGAGACCTCCTTGGGACGGAATTCGGTGAACATCACGGCGGGAGTATCGCAAGGCTCATGGCTTTGCAGATGACATATTATCATCAGTAAAAGGCGAAACACTGGAAGAAATGGAAATGCTGGTGACCGAAGCAATCGGCATACTTGAAAACTGGATGGAGGGAACGAAGCTGCAGTTAGCCCACCACAAAACGGAGGTGCTCATGGTCAGCAACTGCAAAGCGGTACAGCGAGCAGAAATCTTCATCGGATAGCTTGCCATAGCCACGAACCGCGTGCTGAAGTGTCTGGGTCTGGGCTAAATTACAACTGCCACTCTAGATTATGTCTGTGGGAAGGCGGCGAAGGCCATCAATGCGGTAGCCAGAATCAAGCCGAATAGCTAAGGACCTAGCCGTAGCAAACGGCGTCTACTGGCTAGTATATCATCATCGATACTGAGGTACGGATATTCAGCCTGGGTCGCCGCGCTGAAAACTAAGCGAAACCGGGCAAAGTTGAATAGTACGTTCAGTTGGCTAAATGGTAAACAAATGGTAAATACTAAATGGTAACGATAATAGGACACGTGGGTGAACGGTCGATGGACGCTCCTGCGCATACCAGATTTGTCGATCTCGATGAAAAGGAAACACGGAGAGGTAAATATCTACCTTACGTAGTTTCTGTCTGGCCATGGTTGCTTCAGGAAATATTTGCATCGATTCGGACACGTAGCGTCACCCTTTTTTGTGGAGTACGCAGATGTCCAAGAGACACCTGAGCACGTAGTCTTTGAGTGCCCATGATTTGGACCAATGCGAAGCGAGATGCTTGCCATCTTGACGAAAGTGTTTGGAATGCGATCAACGGAGCCTTAACGCAAATCATGTCGGCTCTGCAGCAAAATGGCACACAAAAATGGTGGGGGGGGCTTTAGTGGATCAGAAGTTGGCCTTCTCTCAAAGGTCGACCTCGACTCAACACCTAGCTCAGTGCACGATGACCAAGTCCAGGCCTCTGTGTAGGGACAGTCCATAAGGATTTCCCAAACCTTGCGAAAAAAACAGACATTCAGATATACATTTTTATATATATATCACGGCAGCTCCCGTTATATCACATTTGGCAAAGCCCGTTATATTTCACCTGATGTCATTGGCATTATATAAACGTACTAAGACGTGGCACTCATCAAAATGCCGAGTAGGTGATACTTCAACTACTGGTGAAAGTTATCTCTCATGTAGGCCTCCCACCTTCGGCAAATTTTTCCTACGGGATGATGAACTTGGCTATGAGCCACGAATTTTCGTGATAACTAGTATCGTACTTGTACAACTCGTCCGTATAAGCCAGAAATATTTTTTCTTGGATGAAAAGCCAAGAAAAGTAAAAAATTGTTAGTTTTGCGAGCTAGCCCGAAGGTTACTTCTGTTCTTTGGAAGTCACTACTCACTAATGATATGATTTCGATCTAAAGCAGCCCTTACACACTTCATCCTTCATTGCAAAGTTGAGTTCCAGTGTGCCAAGCTATCGAAGGTTTATCCAAGTCATTGATCTTGTTCAACGAAATATTCTCAAAATGTTTAAAACTCTCGCAATTTTAGATATTTTAACAATTCTAATTTAATAGTTTTAAGAAGTCGAAGAGCATTTAATTAATGTGGATAATTTCTGCAACCCCCTCCCCAAAAATGTCGATGAGAATTCAACCACCAGTCAAACCACCTTGACTGAAAAATTATGATCTGACCTTCTTCTTTTATGTGTTCTCAAGATAAACCCTCAATCCAGCCGACGTGTCAACCAGATTTCTGTGTGTAAGAGACCCTTAACTGAGCAAACAGACGGAGGGGAAACCAGAAAGAAAATACCCCGATTCACTGCACACTATAAATAGCCACCGCCACCACCGACAGGAATTAATGAATGTGCGTACCATTTTGGAGTGGAAGTGGAAGGGATGAGAGAAAAGTTCCAAATCCGATCCACTCCTGGGCCTGGGATCGAGTGGGATACGTGTACCTAGGGCGTTCAAGTGAGTGCGCACCCACTTGGAAGCTGAAATTTCCAAGTCATTTCGTCGTCGAGAGGGTGCCAAGAGCACAAGAGCACAGTTGGTGATCGGGCCAAGTGGTTCTCCGAAGAGCAGTGGAGCATCGGGACGTGATGGGTTCGAGACGTGAGCTGGAGCTGATGGCAACAGAGTTACATGTGCTGCAACGGGGCGGGCGGTGAATGTCTGAATGGGCTTCACTTTTCCAAACTGTTGACAAGTGAAAGGATTCTGATCCGAGTGATACGGATAAATATACACTCGCACACGGCTCCGGCGATTCCATGGGTTTCCGCGCTGCCGGGAGGGAAGGTGAGAAACCACTTTCGCACACAGTCTGATGGGCAAAATGATCCCTCATTCGGTGGAAAAATTTCGCATGAATGAATCCATCAACCAGAATAGGAAGTGGACTCCCTTGCGCTGCTTGTCCGTTGGAAGATGTATCCTTTCCAGTGACATGTTGGACGGAATTGGAGTCCTCGGTGGTACGAAAATAGAAACCGTTGTTCTTAGATGTCTTCCATTTTTAGATGAAACGTCCTGTCAGATGACATATACTTATGACAACTTATCAACCCAAAGTAAGGCCCATCGATTGGCGTTCTCAGTAGCAACAAACCAACCAATCGAAGTAATGTTCTCAGCGCGAGAGTTAGCGAAAAAACAGCTCCACATAACGACACAAACAATTTTCCACGGTCGCATGTCACGTCACGAGTTTATTGTCGTGAGCACAACAACCATTATCACATTTTCAGTCGACAATCAAGCATCACTCCCTTTCGGTTTTGATCCCACTTGACATAAATTCGCTTCTTCGGTCCTCCCCACCTTGCGACCGGTGTGAGCGAAAATTTAACTGCACCGTCAGCAAACTATCCAACCCAAGTCGGTAGGGTAGGTATGGCGGTACATATCCAAGCACCAACCAGTAAGCGGCGTGGATGCCGAGGATAAAACCGAGGATTGCATGCAATCGTGTGAGAACGTAGCACACACACAAACACACACATGAGCACGGGCACGGGCACATTCCGATGTGTACTTTAAATAGAGTGCAAAGTGCTGAGTTGCTACAGACATTGATTGCCGTGGGAAGCGCACACGCCAAGCACAGTAATCCATTTCCGACCGAGCGAGGGGGGTCTCATGTGCAGTGCTGGGAGGGATCAGCATCAACGTCGTCAGCGCTGTGTTACACCAGCGCATCGCATTCACCTCCCTGAGGTTCCAATCGTTTGAACAGGTTGATTGCAGCACATCTAACGTAAAGTACCGAGTCACGGCTGCGGTGGCGGTTGATACGGTTTGGTTTCCAATCAATTTGTTGTTAATCAGAAGAAAATGGTTTTAATAATACGATTGAGACGCCGGATTCTGGTGGGGATGAACATTTCAAACACGTCCATAAAGGTAATGACATAGCTACTTTCAAAAAGGGGATGGAATAGTTGACCCCGAGTAATGTGGAAGGTTCGAATTCGCCGAATCAAAGGTTGGCATAGTCGGCACGTTCGTTGCCAAGTCAACGTTTTTCGGTAGGAGTAAAGCTGTGATTGCAAAATGGTTTGGGACATGTAAATCATACATTGTGAGATGGGGCACCTGTGGAATGGTAGACAAACAAATTCACAACCGACACAAGGGACGTGTTCTACATCTGTCATTACTGATATGGGTCTTCTTACAAGTTTTTCTTCTTCCTTCTGTATGAAGGTGGCTTTCAGTCTTAGGTTTGTTCGCTACAGGAGGGAAGCACCTCCACTCATCAACAACACATGAGCAGGGACCAATGATTTTTCTTCCCTTCCGAAGAAAGACGTGACCAAAGATCATTGCGCTTCAGAAAAATCTAACCGATTTCGGCTGGGATTGAACTTAGACCCACTGAGGTGCCACAGTCACAATTTTGATAGAATTTTATTGCACAATTTACAAACTAAGCAAATCTTATCTCGATATTGGGTATTAGCAGACTAACAAATTCATTTTTTTTTTGTTTCTTTTTTTATATGTGCCAAGAAGAAACAAAGCAAAGCTTTTCGAGGGAGAATATTTCTAACCCGTCCTAAAATTCCACACATAGAGGAAACTTTACCTGCAACCTTAGTTGTGTGATAGTCCCACGATTATCGAGATTCTATAGTCAACTTTCTCAGTTATGTCAGCATTTATATACTTAAAATGGGAACTTGTGGAAGAACTTTCCTTGGTGATCGGAAGATCATATACTTAGTCTTATGCAAATTTTACGAGAGGAGATTAACTGAGAAATATTCTTGTAGCAGTAGTTAATCCCATTTCATAGTTGAGATAATAACGTGCTAGTTAACATGCGGGTAAAATAAAGCCGTATCGTCTGCAAATAACCTTGGTGTGCTAGCAAGCCTTATATAATCTAGCATTGATATAGATTAGAAAACGTATAGGGCTAATGTTACTTTTCCTGTGGAACTCAGTATTAATTTGTCTGACAGTTCTCAATACAGATTGCTGTCGAAAGCAGGTAGTCTTATTGCTGTCAGTTTTCATTAGGCTGTCAGAAGATTGAAATATTTCGTATAGTTAAGTTTATGGTTAGTTAACATGGAAATAACTCACACAACGTAGGGTAAAAAGTAGAGGAATCACGAGAAATATAATCAGTTGTAATCGAAACGCCGATTAATAAAGTGTTAAACTTAAAACGTCTAAATAATGCTCCAGAAGTTTGTTAGAAGTGGTGAATCTGTGGTGCCTAGTTTTCCGCCGGTAGTGATCGGCCCGGTAGTGTCCGAATTGCCCGTGTGTGACCCTAATCCCTGTCGGAGATCACGATCCTGCCATATCATTGTCTTTTCGAGCTTGTCTCTCCGTCGTACGAGACAAATTGATTTCTGATGCTCAAATAGCAACGGATAATTCTATTAGCAATGCCCCTGATGACAATTTGTTCTAATTTTTAGAGTAAAATATCATGGTTGCGATTGTCAAATGCCTTTTTCAGATCAAGAAACAAGGCACCCACTCGGTACTTATTGATATTTATTCTTCCGGTCACCTGTCTTAGGAGCGGAAACATTCCAGTAGTTCTACAAATGGGTGGAGCCTCCATGCAGGAAATTGCGCGTACCGAATTGGAATAAGCAAATCTTCAATGTACAAAAACGTTTCATTGCATCGTCGATGTTCAGTGTAGCCAAAGTGCAACTTTGACGTTAAGGGTTTTGGTAGCAGGGAGGCCAGACTCTTTACGCTTTTGATGTACTACCAGAGCAATTTTGTTTTGGTTTTCAGATTTCGCTTAGTGTTAGCTGGTGTTCGAATAGTTTTCATATAAACATTTAAAGTGGTATTGAGTTTGCAAAATGACTGGAGCCTACTTGGTTACGAAATTGATTTGCCGTCAAGTGGATGAACTGTTGCGATCCAGGAGCTTTGATGCCTGACGTGCAATATGGAGAGATCTGGATACGGCTAGAGAAAGCCGTTACTGGATGGTTGCCATGAGATTTCTGGCAGATTAAACTATCCGAGAACAATAATTTCAATGATCACCGCTACCACTGACATAATCGACTGGGCGTGCATTTCTACCAGCGCGTCTTCACGTGTTTCAATGAACATTCACAACTGCTCGATACTATCCCACTGATCCCTTCCGATTGATCGATTGCTTGAGAACATCTTCCTCTTATGTATCTTGTAACGGGTGGCAATTAAAATTTTGGAATTTTTTCGTGGCCTCTATGCTCAACAACAAACGAGCTCAGAGAGAAATAAGAGTGTGTATGCGTTAGCTCTTTCTCTCCTCTTTCTCCTAGTATTTTCTGTTTTGTTTATGCTTGCTCAGTTTTGCTCAAAATGCCATTCGTAAAGTTGACATGGAGGCCGTACAACGCTCCTGTTCCGACATCAAACGGAAGCTTCGCCGAACATCCGATTACGGACCGTTTTCAAATGTTCACTAATTTTTTTACAACAATGGACAATGTATCTTTTATTTGAATAAATCAGATCTTCTTCAGCTATGTTTGTCTTTTTTTGACAGCTTGAGAAAGAAATTCCAAAATTTTAGTTGCCACCCGTTATTCAACGCATTGATGAAAAATTTAATCCTGTCAGCTCTATCGTTCAGTTGCCGCCATCGTTAAAAATTTGCATGTTAGAATATAAATGTCCTCTGCAAAGGCAGAAAGTTAAATGGACTGCCTGGATATTATACGCACTGCAAATCACTACTTTCAAAGTCACGATAAATAGAAAATACACGGAAAAAAATCCGTGCCCAAATACGTGAATTGCAGTCAAAAATTCGTGAACTGAATCACGGAATCATGAACTAAATCATATTTGGAGGTCAAAATCTTGTCGTGAACTTGTTTGCAGTCCGTTTTCATTTTCGGGAACGCTTTTGTTTCTTCTTCGAGATTTGAATGAACTCGAGTGTGTCGCAGAAACACTAGTTTTCTTGATTTTCTCCATCTTTTCGTTCGATTGTGTCGTAAGCTGTTTTTAAATTGTTGGCAGGTTTGTTGGCAGGATATATTCTTGTCAGCGCTCCAAAACTTTTGCTGGCAATTTCTGACAGACGATGCGGTAGAAGGCTGTGTCGATCTTCAAAACAAAAACATGATTTTGCGAATTTTCATTGTAAATTATGGTTGGAAATATCTCAAAAACCAAACCCAAAAAAATCGTTTAGCTTGTTAGCTATTGACTTGAAGCTTCGTATGGGATTTTGACTTTTTCAATATGGGAAAAGTAGTATTTTCATGGAAAGTGTCAGATGTTTAGTGGAATACCTGTAACTAGAAAATGAGAAGAAAGATTGGTATTTTCCATTTGATTCCAACTACCTCTATTGCTTGTCTTGGCAGATACGCGTATTTCGTCTACAATGTGTGGACTTCTTCAGTGTCGTGCACGTATACTCGACTATTGGTATAAGTACACGACACTGAAAAAGTCTGCACATTGTAGACGAAATACGCGTATCTGGCAGGATAGACAATAGAGGTGGTTGGAATTGGAAATTACTAATCTATCTTATCATTTCCTAATTAGTATTTTCAGTTTTTATTCAAAAATTTCTGAATTGGAAATTGTTATAATTATATATTAGCGATAAATCTGACAGGGTTGATTCATCGACTACTTTAAAAACTCTAATTGTTATGTTTTGTATTCTCCGTGCGTGGAGTTACGATTATGTTGTAGAAGGAGATGTTCGCTCTTCACCATGAAGCACCAAGAGTGGACAGTAATGTTTTTGATAGAATGAAAGATATGAAGAAAATGTGTTGAAAGGTCCGTCAGTGTACGGTAGGTTGGAAATAGAACAGATGTTTGAAAATTAAGCGAAAGGGCATGGGTACAGTAGTATTCGAACCAAGGACGTCACCCTTTGCCTAACATCCCACTGCGGGGTAGGTCGAGGCACGGAATCCGCCACCTCAACAGGCAAAAGGTGACGTTTGGAAAGCGCTCATGTACCACTGATGGCTTTGTGACAGTAATTCTAGCGATATATTGTGTACACTCTGTTTTGATGAGCACATGGGAGAGGAATTTTTTTTTTTTTGGGTTTGTTTTGATTCGCAACGTCTGAGATCACTCAAGTTTTTCTCATTATCTCTAACGTAGAGACCTCGGTTTTGTTTGGGTGATGAAGATTGCTTTGAGATAGCAGAAGTAGTGAGCAATTACACGGTTCAGTTCTTCCCTAGTTTAAATCACATCTGGTTTTTAAGTTTCATCCTTTCTTACACGTATGCCTCCACCTCTTCCTGGCCATACGCATTTGAACGATTCTTGATATTTGCGCATTTTCTTAAGCAGCTCTACTTGCAGCGGATACTTTAGTAGGTTTACCATTCACTTGAAAAGATTGATTAGTGTTTGTTGAAATGATAGATTCCCAGTGTTTTTGCCTTAGAAAAGAGTCGAGCACTCGACACTGAAGAAAAATGTAAGTAGCAGACGAAATAGGCCTATCTGTCAAAAGACAGGCTTCTAGTAGAATTTAAAGGAATTTGCTCGCATTTCCTAGCGATAATTTGAAAAAAGTGTTTCAACGTTTTATTTTTTTTATTTTTAAAAAGTGATCAAATGAAGTGTTAATTTTATATTCTCCTAGTTTCCCAATCCTAGAAAGGACTTCTACTTGGGTATTCCCGTCTTTGAAAGCAATCTGTATAGGTAAAGCTTCTTCGCGACAAAATCTGGACCGATTCGCCTGGATTTGCCGTTTTCGGTACAACATGGACTCCATTTGCTTTATATAATTTCCCATGGCTTCGTAGGAATGATAACAATCGCTTTTTTAGGCACTCTTTACGGTATATTTCCTTGTTTACCATTCCGGTAGCGATGAAGTAATTTGGATTGCTCGACCACAGCTGCATATTGCCTGCCAAACCAAGAATTTTTTTTGGGAAACTTGGCCTTTTTCGTCGTTTTGAAATACTCCTCTACGCCATTCCGTTGCATGGCAGTATAATAAGACATTCCGGGACGCTGCTTAAACTCCTCAATGATCACGCAAGAAAACTTCGTCAAACATTCGCGATACAAGGTGCGAACCCCGGTTTTAGCCGTCTTATTCTGTTTGTCAGTACGGTTCGGTACAATTTAACCCTTATGTGATCGACACGGTACCCGGGTACCTTTTCATGTTTTACATTACTAAATTTCATAGTTTATTTTAAACTAGGAAGCTGAAATTTAGTGACATCTTTATTATAGTTGGAAGGCAAATTTTTACATAAAAACATTTCGTATAGTAACAAGGGGTGCCGAAGGGGGGGGACCTCGATTTTTTTACCCCTTAAGTGATCGACAGGGTACCCGGGTACCCACCAAATTCATATGATCATAACTCTGGCTTTTATTGACCGATTATTATTCTTTTGGCACCGTTCGATTCCAAAACTCATTGGCTTTATGGACATTATAGGCAATGACCATTTGAATTCATCTGATTCCCGTAAATCCGGTTTACTGGGGCTGTGTTCCTGTACGGAGACACAATATCGAAACATCTATTGAATTTGCAAGAATGGATGTCGGAATGTTAGGAATAACTCCTAGAAACTATTTCTATCCTATTGTGGGACATATTCGAACTTGTTCCTTGAACGGCCATTCTGTAACAGGTTCCTGTGGGGCCTCGATTGGCCATGAACATTTTCAGTAGAAACCCCTGGCAATATGGGTATCAAAATTCATGAAATTTCTCCAGTAGGATATTTCTTAACGTTTAGTGGCCATATGATGATTTGTTCTCGGTCCGGTCAATCCGGAACAGGTTCCCGTGGGGCCCCGAGTGGTCATGAACATTTTCAGTAAAAACCCTGTCAATATGGGTATCAAAATTCATGAAATTTCCCCAGTAGGGTATTTCTTAACGTTTAGTGGCAATCGGATGATTTTTCTTCGGACTTGTCAATCCGGAACAGGTTCCCATGAGGCCTCGATTGGTCATGAACATTTTCAGTAGAAACCCCAGCAATATGGGTATCGAAATTCATAAAATTTCGCCAGTAGGCTATTTCTCAACGTTTTTTGTGGCTATCTGATGATTTATCCTAAGACCTGTCAATCCGGAACAGGTTCTCGTCAGGTCTCGAGTGGTTATGAACGTTTTAAGAAGGAAACTTTGACAATGTGGCTATCAAAATTCCAACGTTTCTCTACGCTTTGTGGACAGGTTTGTTCATGGCCACCCAAGGCCTCACGGGAATTTGTTCCAAAATGAATGTTCCGAGGACAAATCATCAGATGCCAAAAAACGTTGAGAAATAGCTTTCTGGTAAAATTTCATGAATTTTGAAGCCCATATTGTCAAGGTTTCCTTCTAAACATGAACATGGCCAGTTGAAGCCAAACGGAAACCTGTTCCGGTGAAACAGGTCCGAGGACAAATCATCAGATTGCCACTAAACGTTGATAAATAGCCTACTGAAGAAATTTCATTAATTTTGATACCCATATTGCCAGGGCTTTCTACTGAAAATGTTCATGGCCACTCGAGGCCCCACGGGAACCTGTTCCGGATTGACCGGTCCAAGGACAAATCATCAGATAGCTACACAATGTTGAGAAATATCCTACTGGCGAAATTTCATGAATTTTGCCAGGGTTTCATTTTAAATAGGTTCATGGCCACTCGAGGCCCCACGGGAACCTGTTACAGAATGGCCATTGCAGGAACAAGTCGGCACATTGCCCACAATGGAATAGAAATGGATTCTTGAAATTATTCCATAGATTTTGACATCCATTTCCGGAAATTTAATAGTTGTTTCCAAATAGTGCCTCCGTACCGGACCACAGCCCCGGTAACCCGGATTTACGGGAACCAGATGAATTCAAATGGTCATTGCTGATAATGTCTCTAAAGCCAATGAGTTTTGGAATCGAACGGTGCTAAAAGAATTAAAATTGGTCGATAATAGCCAGAGTTATAATCATTTGAATTTGGTGGGTACCCGGGTACCCTGTCGATCACTTAAAGGTGTTTTTTTTGTCGATCACAGGTTAACCTTGAACGACTTCATACCTTGTCGGTGCTTGGAAGTATGCACAAAAGTGGGGGCCATTTTTATTTTTCTAGCCACAGTACGTACCGGAAGATCTGGTCTCTTCTGTAATATTTGCTTCACCATTGCGTCCTTCTGGTGGTTCCTGAGATCCATTTTTGTTCCGCTCCCAGCCTTCCTGGCTGATGTCAATCGTGTAACGAAAGATTTAAAAACGTTATGCCCAGTGTTTGCAGGAAAAACATGCTTTTTTTGCAAGTTTTCATATTGACATATCCGGATTTTCAATGTGACCGCACACAATTGCTTTTTGCACTTGCTCTTCGTTCGACGCCATCTTCGATCTAAAAGCTTGTAGTATCACCAAAAATTGATTATAAACAATAAACAGACATACGTTCATCAGCCTGAGAAATATTTCACGCGTTGATGAAGTATTTGACGAGATATACGTATTCAGGGGTGTCCATATTTTGTCACAAACAAGCCTTATAACTATGTTAGGTTTATTGCTTTGATATAACCTTGTAGCTGACGAGATCAAATCTAACTGTAAATTAATTTCAATGTGTACGAGAATTCTGTTTTGTTTAGCTCAAAGAATTCTCACAAGCTTGATGTGGGATTCCTAGCAACACAAGATTGTTAGAAACTGATTTTCGAACTGATTTATTTACGTTTGCCCATGAACTGATGAACAAAATTGGTTAACTCAGAATGAGCCTCAGTAAGTTCGCTCAGCTGATTTTTCAAACTTTTGTTTTCATTTGTTAGGGTTTTATTTTAATATTTTTGTGCAAATAACTGAGTGACTCAGAATTGTATATTTCGGTCATCACAGTTCCGGATTCATCCTAAGTGGAAAAGAATATTGATCCCTATTGATCAATAGACGAAGTTTTGCTAAATCATGAAGTTTGATATGTCGCAAGCCAGGTTTTGAAAACGGTTTGAATTTGGACATTTTCCAGAGGAACTCGGATCCTGCAGGGCTTCTCTAAGTAGACAGTATGATCGAGAAATCCTCAAAACGTCTTCTGCTGACCTAGTTGTGCTGAATCATGAAGGTCTGCAATGTTTCGCATCTAAAAATATGTTGTCCACCATCCCTAGACAGGAACTAAGCCCAGTACTCCCACCTTTGACTCCGGAAATATGGATATTCTGAGAATAAAAAGTCCAGATAATTTTGTGATCTACTGCTAAAACCACAGCAAAATCCTTTGGTTGAAAATGGAGTATTATTAATATTAAATTTGAACTTTTCTATCTCAGAGGGGTTGGGGACGTACGTGTTAAACACACAAATGCTTAGTTTTTCGGACACCGCATGTGGTATTAAATACGAAGTCAGCTTCATAAATAGTACAAATCTTATTTGTCGCAGAAAACAACGAATTTAGTGATTAGTCAAACGATCGATTTCGTAATATGAACTAAATTTTAGTTGCTGTGGTTATTCGAAAAAGCAGATTCCCCAAATGCTTTCAGCAACATTTTTAACGATTCTACACAATAAATTTCATTGATGGACAAAAATTCTAACAAACTCTATGTCCAACAAAAACATTTGACAATCTCAGGCAGATTTATTTAATTTAGATTGATTTTAATTACAAATTTCCGGTACCTTGAACATAGTTTAAGTATAAAAATGAACTGTTTGTGATTTAACTAATCTTACAGGATGGTAATGACCAAGGCACTTATGAAATTAAAGCTGAAAGTTCAATTTGAACATGACTGTATTGACGTGAGTTTGCTGCCCAGACAACCCATAGCTGTCAAAATTGGTTATTAATTGAATCTCATTGGAGTCAATTCAACTTTACAGTGCGCTATATTCGTTTAGCCTCACCAGGGTTTTTATTGATTTTGAAATCTAATGAATGTTAAATCGTTTCATTTTTCAATCATTTTATTTTTCTCTCCGAGCTATAAAAAGCAACAGGATGTCCTCAAACATAGTTCCTCATATGTAGTTAAAATCAAACAATTATAATAACATTCGTTCGTAATAACGTGCATTCGTTTAGCCACACTTCAAGTCCTCTTCAGTAAAATCCAGGCGTTTGCAAATTATTGTTGATTCAGTACTTGGTAGCTTCTCCTTTGTTCTTGATGACTTCAAAGATTCTCTTGGGCATCGAAGAAAACCAGCTTTTTGAAAGTTTCTTGGTGGATTTTTTCCCAGCACTCCTTGATGCATGCCTTCAACGCATTCACGGTGTTGAATTACCGTCCAATTGCGTAAACCTTCGATGCCAGTATGCCCCAAAGGTTTTCAGAAGGGTTGCAATCAGGACTACATGCTGGCCATTCAAGAACGGTGATTTCTTTCGACTCAAACCATGCCTTGGTCTGTCGCGACACATGGATTGAAGCATTATCTTGCTGAAAAATAACCTCTTCGTCCAAATGATCTTCCAAAAACGGCACAAACGCTTCTTCCAAAAGGTCGCAGTAAGTTGTCGAGTTCATTTTTGTGGAGATCCAGCAGATGGGTAATTTGGAGTCATAGGAAAATCCACCCCATACCATTACAGTTCTTCCTCCAAAATTTCTCTTGGATCGGGTTACTCCTTTATCCCTCAAATCTGAGACGTCGAGGTTAAACTTTACCTTATCAGAAACTATGACCTGGCGCCATTGGTCGTCCTGTGCGAATTGTAGTAGGTTTGCTTTGTCCTTTGGCTTAAGCCTGGGTTAAGGCTTTGGTTTTGTCCATTTGATGTTCGGACACTGGAAGATCAAGTTTGGCAATAATCTAGCGACAATTCAAGTGGTTTTTGGTAGCTTCCTCTCGTATTTGTCCTTTTTGCTGAGCTGTTAGTTTCGAATTTCCCCTTTATTACATACTTCTGCGGATTTTTTGATAATTCCAAACAACATTTTCGGATCTATTGATTCTCTGGGCAATCTCACGATTACTGAGACCAGTATCCGCCAGAACTCGGATTTTGCCGTTCTTAACTTAAGCAAACTTAAGAGCTTTCAAAGAAAATCGCGATAAAGGTGACTGCGTCTAAACGTTTGCAACGCAGCGGAAGCAAGAATATGGCGATAAGCCTTCTACGACAAGTAAACAACGATAGAAAGCTGTTAATAGAGTGTGTAAGCATAGCAATGGATCTCACTACTACATGCACATAATATTTGATTTGTTGCACTGAAATAAAAAGATCACGGCAAAATTTGATAAATGCGGCTAAACGATTGCAACGCACTGTAGTAGTTTGAAACAAGGGTGGTAATTCGGCACCAATTTTGTACTTTCCTACTTCTGTCTAAAGACACATTGGCCTTTTTGAAAGCACAACTTCCTCTGACAGCCAACCAGACTCGAAACTTCAACTATGATTTCCAATGCCGCAAGCATCAGTCCGCTCAAGACGTGTAGTTACTAACTATGAAACAAAAGCTTACACAGAGCTATTTGCTCTCGCCATTATACCTATTCATGGCTAAGGATTGAAATTCAGGAAGATAGCTGCGAGCTTGCATGGTGCCATAATGGTCGTCTATTCATAATGTGTAACAGAGGGGGGATTTTTCTTTTTTTTTAAGGATGAGGGTGGCAAACAAGGTGTGCGATTATGTGTTGTTTTGTTTACGTTAGCGGGCGACGGGACAAGCTGAAAGAAAAACAGAAAAATAGCATTAGGTACCTAAGCTCACGTTCAGCTGCCTGCCTGGCAGCTTTCCTGGTTGCCGGTGGCCATGGTGGCTGATGGCTGAACGACGAAGATGACGAGGGTGGACGGTTTCTGACTGCAGGACGAACAAACAAGAAGCGAACGAAACGCATGGAATAGAGGAGAGACTTTCCAGAGGCGGTGGGCGGCAAATGGGGAAAAGCTGCGAGGCGTTGTGTACACATCGCATTATGCTGTTTATGAGTATTTATGTATAGGTGATGCTTTGCGTTGGGATACCGCATCGTGACAGATGAGATGGGATGAGAAGATTAAAGCCAGATGAACACATCCTAGACCGGGAAGCGTACAGGTGGAAACGGGATTGTTTGAACGATGCTGGAACTCGCTGAAATGGTTTGGGAAGACTTTTTCAAACTGACTTTCGAATCGTTGCTGGTTCCTGGATGTGTTGTTCGACCAAATCAAATCACAAAAAAAAAACCGAATTCTCTTTTATGTCAGTAAATCCTCGTCAAAATGGTATTCTCCTAAAGCTTAAACCCATTACTCGGCAAATCCACGCCATAAACCGATCGGCTATGTCGGCATTTGCATGAATTCCCACCCCACCGATTCACCATTATCAGATAGCAACAAAGTGATGCTGGAATTCCTCCAAACGAAGCTCATCAATATTCAATATTTTCTGCCCTTTGGCCGCTTCCAAAGAGTCGACGACGAGATATGCGAGGGGCGAAAGCCAGGGACAGGAGATTGACTGGGACTTGGGACTGGAAAGGGTCAGCCGAGAAGCATCCAATCGAAGATGTACGACCACGCATCTGGGAGTGAAAGCAACCACCATATTTTTCGGGTTGAAATGCGTACGAGATAACAATAGTGCCATGCCGAGGAGGGGAAACGGAATGATATTGAGAACAGGGCAAATATTTGCCCACTGGCATACTGTACAAATATGTGGAGCATTTTATGCGAATTTTCAAATTCAATTCTCTTGTTTCCTCCTCGTGTGATGGGGTTGGAAGTTAACAGTTGGAAAGGTCTGAGTCAGGGTGGACGTGAATCAAGAGAGGGCAGAGAGGGGAGGGGTGATGTTTCTGTGTGAGTGTGTGATTGGGGGGACACGTCAGGAACGAACGGCAGTAAGGTCGAAGAGTGGAATCTCATATTTGATTGGAATTTGGAACGTTCCAACCATCCCACTGCCACTGGTGGATGTGGGTGTGGAAGCTTTGTGGTTCCTATAATGTTAGGCTTTTGCTAGACCAGAAGCCAGAAGTTGGAAGCAGTTTCATAGGCAGCCTGAGCTGTATTCTAGTGTTTCAGTCCAATAGGCGACGAACGACAGCTCACAGAAATATTAGATTTTTTGGGGAGCTCCTAATGGAAGACATGGTGTCGAGGGTGTCAATGATTATTTTCTTTTCAGAGTGGCTACCACTGTTTAGCCTGCATCAAATTACAATTCGATAGTCTTACTATCGAAGGCTGAATCTAATGGATGGTCATGATATTCATTGTATTTGGTGACACTAATAAAAGTTCTCTTTCAGCTCTTCACGTCGGAAGCCAATTAATCACAGATTTCTAGTCGCAAATATGTCTAATTTAAATTTCTGGTTATATTTTCTTTCTTATGAGAATAGTCTAAACATTTTTCGCAGTTTATTAAATTATGAACATCCAACATCCAGAAATAAAGGAGCTAGATTCCAATGAATTTGTGAGTGGCATCAACAGCATCCTCAATGTTGGTTTATATCGGTCTAAATTAGTTCTCAACCCAAGTTAAATTGCCAAAAGCATTCAGCTTTATACAATTTTATTAAAGTTTTATGGAAGCCACTTTAAATCAATTTGGGTTTATTATGGCACCAAGTTTATGAGAACCTACACATCCTATTTACAGTGACTTTAAAACCTTGTTTTCTCAAAATCTCTTTTACTCCTATCAAAAGTATGATTTTGACTTTATGAACTCGTAAAATATTGCTTTGAAATGCTGTTTTAAGACTCATTCATATTATCTCCTTATGGTCAGTTGAAAAAGTATTTTAAAACCATTTTGTCTCCAGTAAATACATTAACACGAACGTTCCCAGCCCCTATGCGAGAGAAAAATTCAAATTTAAAATGTATGGTACTCAATCGCCATCGGATTTTGATGTTGTTTTTTTTGCTATAGATCACAAAACTATCCTTGGTTGTGAACCTGTACTGGTTATTTCAAAAATATCTGTAGTTTCAGATTCCAAAGTGGAAGTACTGGAGTAAGTACCTGTCCAGGGATGGTGGACAATATATTTTAAAATGCGAAACATGGCATGT
This sequence comes from Aedes japonicus, assembly GCA_034211315.2. NCBI lineage: Eukaryota > Metazoa > Arthropoda > Insecta > Diptera > Culicidae > Aedes > Aedes japonicus. The sequence continues at coordinate 107,771 of JASCZW010005600.1, forward strand.
GGCATCTCAAACTTCATGATTGAAGACATTTCAAGGATTTCTGACTAAACTGGCAATAAAAGAGACCCTGCGGGATATTAGTTCCTCCGGAAAGTGGTCATATTCAAATCTTTTCCAAAACCTGGATTTCGACTTATCAAACTTCATAGTTTTGCAAAACTTTGTCTTTATAGGACATTCTGAGGGGGTCTGACCATACTGTCTACTTGGAGTGGACCTACGGGATCCTGATTCCTCCGGAAAATCATTTCCCTAAGTGGTCAGTATGCCTCCGAATGTCCTCCGAAGACAAAGTTTTGGAAAAATCATGAAGTTTTACATGTCAAAAGCCTGATTTTGGAAAATATTTGAATGTGGCCACTTTTCCGGAGGAACTCTGATCCCGCAGGGCCTCCCTAAATTTCCAGCGTAGTCAAACACCCTCCGAAAACCTAGTTTTAGGGTGGCCTCACAATCTTAAAATTCCCGCTTTTTCCCGCATTTTTGCCTAATCTTCCCGACCGGGAAAATGAGTTGGTAGATTGGATGGATTGTTGGAATAACAGATACTTATGAAGTTTTCGAGGAAATAGTTCAATCTGAAATTCTAACTTGTTTCATTCAGGAAAAATGACTTGTGTATTGCGTAGCCTGCTCTGGTATCTCATTTTGCAAATAAGAACATAAATCGCTCTACATAAGTCACTGATCTTTCATGTTACTAGAAGCATAAACATCGAAGAAAAACTGTTTAACATTTTAGATTTTCGACTACAAAATGATGCGCGTTCGTTGCGTGCATATCATATCAAGTATTTTTTTATTTCAACATCCTTGTGAGGTCGTAAAAAAATTTCTGAGTTACAAAACTCTTTTCTGTTTACTTCACCACCATATTCTTTTCATTTAGTAAAATTCCTCTCTCGTGCCACAAAATGAGCACCTTTTCAACAAATGTTTTCAAATTTGACAGCTCCTCCTGGAATGACCAATCAGTCCATTCAATTTGTGTGCAACTGTAGCGCTGAAATCGACAAACAAACAAACCTCAATTACTATTAGGACACCAGCCATGAAATGTTCAAGAATCATTAGCATCAATAGGTTAGCAATTTGATTGTTGTTTGTTTTGTTTTTAAACTGTATGGAAAACCACTGCCGAATACTTTATTTGAGATAAAATAAAATAAAAATTCCTGTCCTGGTTGAGTGATCGATCGGAAAAGGCCCTTTTGGTCTTGTTTGTTTATTTGTTGACTTTTTAGCATTTATGGTAATTTTTTCCTACTGCCAGATTGAAATAGAAGGTATAATTGAAATGTTGAAATATAAATGCATCATATTTTAGATGTTAATGCACGCGAACTTAAGATCGAAGATCAATTTCGGGATTATTTTAGATAACTTTATTGAATTTTATTAAATTGCATCAAATTCATGATTCATTGATTTATTTATTGTTTTTGTTGTTGATTTGTTTTGTTTTGTTTTTGTTGTTGAAAACTCACATGATATCCGAGATGCATTAATGTTTGGCTTTTATCGTGTCATTGGGAAACTAGGAGAACTTAAAATTAACACTTCATTTGATCACTTTTTAAAAAATAAAACATAAACGTGTCAATATTCACCATAAAATTAAATGCGCATATTATTTGGAGCATTCCATTCATCTATTGGCATGCACATAATAAGAAGATTTCAAATTAGGACTCTCATGAAACTAGAAAATTGAATCTTGTAAAAATTACTCAATTTAATATTACATGGACTATTCCAGATGACAGCATCGTTAATTTTTACATTCTAGTTTATTTTTCACGTGAGACAAGAAGAGACAAAAAATTCCAAATACAGTGTGAAGTGGAATAGAAGAATAAAATATGATTAGCTGGACTACAAATTCTAAGTTTGTACCTCACTTAATAAGTCTTGCAATTTTACGGACAAAATCGATACTAAAATTTAAATATTTATTTGTGCCTTTCTTTAAAACCATATAAATGGAGAAAAATCACTGGAAACAAAATAAAACAGGAATTCAGCTAGGCAAAAATATTGTCTGCTTGCTTCTATTCAATTTCACTGCGGACCTATCAATACTTTCTCTTCACATCTTTGGTTTTATCAGAAATTGCTGTCCCTTCCTAGGGTTGCATGTTGACAAGAAGAATATTTCCAATTTTCAAACATTATAATTGATTACGTGCTTCATGCAACTACAAAAACATGATTAGTTAAATGTATCATTTACCAAAACGAACCCTGCTGTCAAAACAACCAACATCCCAACTGTGATTTTTCGTGGAGATGCAGTTGATTCCTTGGCTTCTAACAAAGCAAGTATCACGTCAACACATGTCTACCCTTTCCTTATTTGACCTGCATTCGAGTGGGGCTTGTGATCAATGTGTTGAATACAAAATACATGAAGGAGAGCGACTCCCGAGAAGCAAATATTAACCACCCACCACGGGTCAGATCGACGGTGGTGGAATCATGGTAATAGACGAATTCGTGTATCTGGACCCATTGGTGACCACCGATAACAACACCAGTAGACAGATGCAAAGGCGCATTATGGCTAGCAATCGTGACTATTTTGGACTCGGAAGGACGCAAAGATCGAACATAGTTCGCCTAACTACACAGTTGACCATCTACAAGCATTTATTTGACGGATAGTCCTAAGTGTTTTTGAACGAAAGGTGTTGTGTACAATTTACGGTGGAATGCAGGTCAAAAACGGAACGTGGAGGTGGTAAATGATGAACGAATTGCATCAGTTGCTGAAATCGCTAAGCTCGGTTGACTACGGTGGGCTGGGTATGTCGTAAGAATGTCGGACGTTAAAATTATCCTGGAAACGAAAAGGCACGCAATGGAAAATGTGGATCGATCAAGTAGAAGGCGACCTGAGGACGCTTCGCAGACTGCGAAGCTGGTGAAGTGTTACCTTGAACCGAATAGAATAAAGACAACTTCTCTATCAGGCAGAGCCCAGCCCGGCCTTGGTTTTATTGGTAAGGTAAGTCTAGCGTGGCTGACACCGGTATTGCCATGCAGTACTAGCGAGTAATTTAAGGTGGATGAAACCTATTACTGATTTTCTGAGCGCTGCTGAGTAGCATAGCATTAAACATCAGTAAATTACCCAGGAGCAACAATATTTAATTTGATATGTACAGGGTGTGGCAGAAAATAATGCGAAAATTTGTTCTTATTCTTTCAAATCCCATTTTCTACAAATTCAAGCAATAATATCTACAATTTAAAGTGCAGTAATCTTTATAAAGATCTTTTAAACAAATTTATTCAGCATGTTTTATTATTAACATCCATGTTATGGTTGACTTCAGGGTTTTCACATTAGGATGTGATGTTCTGCAGGCTTGTGCTTCAACATATGCTCATTTGTGCAGAAAATGAGTTCTCAGCATCTTTATAAGTAGAAATCTAATCAACACTTCCCTCCCATACCTTACTGATCATAATGACCTGGCCAGATGTTGTGCAAAGAGATCGAAGAGTCTGTCATACCTAATGTAGCTCTTCTGGCGCTTCCATCGTCTCTACAACAGCTAACCCGGGATTGTGTATGGCCGCAACATGCTATGCTATGAAAAAAGATTGAAAATTACCAAAAAATAATTAACTGCGTTGCATTGTTTACTCCTACATGTTAAGTCAAAATCGCATAGCAGTAAGATGCTGTTGGATCCACTCACATAATTGGATAGCCCGAGTAAAATCTAACATCATAAAGATAGCAATTCGAAATCCTATTTTGCTATCAACATCAAATAAAAATCAAAATTTGGTTTCTCTTCACAATTGTCGAATTCTATATCACATTTAGTTTTCATCTTGCTGTAATCTTGCGTTCACTTTTCTTTGAGAAAGGTCGCTTTGTTCTCATTGTCTTGACAGATTATCAACTAGAATACTTATTTTGGACATTAAGGGGGCTTTTGATTCAGTTTCCATTGAAATCCTGTCAGAAAATCTGCAGAGATGTGGACTTCCTGGAATTTTAAATAATTTTTTGCACAATTTGTTGTCAGAAAAGAAAATGATCTTCTCACTTGGAGAACTGACCACTTCCAGAATTAGTTACATGGGCCTACCCCAAGGCTCATGCCTCAGCCCCCTTCTTTATAAGGTTTACGTCAAAGATATTGACAATTGTTTGGCAGAACAATGCACGCTAAGACAACTTGCTGACGATAGTGTGGTTTCTTTAAGAGGCTCACATGCCGTCAACTTGCAAGGACCATTGCAAAATTCCCTAGATAACCTATCTTCTTGGGCTAGGAGTCTGGGGATTGATTTCTCACCGCAGAAAACTGAACTGGTAGTGTTTACTCGAAAGCGGTATCCAGCCCAACTGCAGCTTAATCTTTTGGGCAGAAACATTACTCAATCGTTGTCTTTCAAATACCTTGGGGTCTGGTTTGATTCAAAGTGCACTTGGAATGCCCACATTACGTATTTGAAGCAAAAATGCCAGAAAAGGATCAACTTTTTCCGTTCAATTTGTGGCACATGGTGGGGTGCTCATCCGGGAGACCTCATAACTCTTTATAAAACAACTATTCTCTCTCTTCTAGAGTATGGCTCTTTTTGCTTTCTCTCGGCAAGGAAAAGTCACCTTATAAAATTGGAACGAATTCAATATCGTTGTCTGCGTATTGCTCTTGGCTGTATGCACTCAACGCATAACATGAGTCTTGAAGTTCTGGCAGGCGTATAACCCCTCCAGAATCGGTTCTGGGAGCTTTCGCTCAGAATATTAATCAAATGTGGAGTGAAAAACGCATTTGTAATAGACAATTTTGAAGAAATGTTAGGGCTGTACACACAATCTCGATTTATGAGAATTTACCACCACTACATATCGTCGGATATGTGTCTTCCCTGCTATACTCCAACCCGCGCTCACTACACCTATAGCAATTCCTCAATTCATTATGATCTTTCCATGAAACAAGCATCTCATGGGATTCCGAGAAGAGAACTTCGTTCTATTATTATTCCGCGTATTTTTACTGAAAAGTACCAACACGTCAATTCCGAAAAAAGGTTTTTCACTGATGGGTCTCGCCTCAATGGATCCACTGGCTTCGGTGTCTTCAATGAAAACTCTAGCGCCTTCCACAAACTTCAGGAACCTTGTTCTGTTTATGTTGCTGAGCTGGCAGCAATCAACTTCGCATTGGGGATGATTTCCAACATGCCCGCAGACCATTACTTCATCTTCTCGGACAGCCTCAGTTCGATTGAGGCTCTTCGGTCGATGAAACCTAGTACACACTCATCTTATTTCCTTTCAAAACTAAGGGAACAGATGAGTGCGCTGGTCGAAAGATCATATTTGATCACCTTTGTATGGGTCCCTTCACATTGCTCAATCCCAGGCAATGAGAAAGCGGACTCGCTCGCAAAGGTGGGCGCCCAGGAAGGCGATTTGTATGATGGACAAATTTCACACGATGAATTTTACCATTTAGTACGTCAGAGTACCCTTTCGAGTTGGCAAACCGATTGGGACAACGGAAATCTAGGACGGCTGTTACATTCCATCATTCCTATTGTTTCATCGAGGGCGTTGTTTAAGGACCTGCACGTTAGCCGTGATTTCATCCGTGTGATGAGTAGACTTATGTCCAACCACTACCAGTTAGATGCACATCTCTTCCGAATTAATCTCGTGGACAGCAATCTTTGCAGGTGTGGAAACGGTTATGATGACATCGATCACGCAGTCTGGCAATGCACGGATAATTACGCCGCCAGAACACGACTTTTGAATACCCTAGAGGCCCAAGGAAGACAACCTTATGTTCCTATAAGAGATGTGTTAGGATCGCGCGATCTGTGCTATATGCAATCGATTTATGTGTTTCTTCAAATGTCTAGTATAAGAGTTTAATCTGCTTGTGTTTTTGTTTTTCTTTATTCATTAGTTTGTGTTTGTTTTGTTCCGACATCTTGAGGAGTCTCATCGTCGCCCAATGGTAACCACAACCGGCCGAACATAAAAATGGAGCCCTGACCATTCCGCACCAAGTTATAGTGCTGGCGACAACTATCTGATGAGACTGCAGAACCCTATTTCCATGTTCCTCTGTCCAACCCATCCTCCAAAAATGTCACCTATTTTAACCTCGGGTAAACCGCGAGTAAACGGCCCAAGTCCTACTAATACTAGTATTAACTCATCAAATTATACAAAAACAATGAAATATCGGCTCCGTAAAGCTAACGCAATTGAGCCTCCCAAATAAATGAACTAGTAAAAAAAAATACTTATTTTGCTATCAACAGGAAAAATTGTACAGCAAATTGACTTTTCAATTTGCTCTCACTGATTGCAGGATCAGTTTTAAATTTGAGGTAACAGGAATAAATTTTTGCCATCAATTTTGATCTTTTATCCGTAAAACGACCAAACCGACAGCAACCTGAGTAATCCTTATCGGCAATTTCACAACATCATATTGAGTTTTCAATTTGATCTCAAACTCTTCTCGGGAGTGGATTACTTAGTTCAGGATATGGTGGAACGGCGAATATGGCGATCCAATATTATGGAGCACAATTGATTGTGATCCCCGGTGAACCACCACCTGTCGTCAAGAAGCAGCTTTGTTGTGTTTTTTTAGTTCTCATTCGACCGTTCTTGTCGCCAAACAATAGATAACAGAACCGAAGTAAATTTTCCGCGCACCACGCTTGTGTCTTCTTTGCCTTGTGAGCTGCAGCTGAGTCCTGTTGGAAACAATATGGTGCATTCCTATACAACGTTTAAGTATGAGGAAGCAGATGGTTCTTCAAAGCCTGCTCGATGTAATATTCAGTGTTGATTTAACGTTAAGTTCTATGAAGAGAAGAGGACGTTTTGCTTTTCGTTCCGTTTACATTCTGATAGCGTTCTACAGCTAGTTTTTCTCTTGGAATATTGACTGTGACTGTCTTGTACGAGGAAGAGCTTTTCACCCGAAAATAAAATCTCGCAGTCACCCTGCTGAACCAAAAGACTTCTGCTTCTTTGGACCCTGTCTTGCTTTTGATGCTCCGTCAACCCGTGAAGCCATTGTTGTTTCTTGTACGGCTTGCATTCCAGATCATGTCTGAGGAGCCTGTTCATTGAAGCAGGGGACATTTGAAATTGTTTGCTAAATTTACGGCCAGATACGTCTTATTCGCTCCCTCACATATTTGATCTTTTCTTCGTTCTGGCAGTTCGTCTGGCACCTCCTTTGTGTTGAATATTGACATTTCCAGTTTAACCGTATCAAGGTTTGGAAAACAAAACGCTTACTCACTCCAAACTGCTTAAGGCTATTTAATATATGACAGTATATAAGCTTTTGCAACTGAAATTTTAAAACTTGCTCATGTATGGCCTCCAGGGTAGCTGATAAATATACATAAACGGATTCGTACTCAAATCGTTATGTTTTGTATTCTCCGTGCGTGGAGTAACAATTATGATGTAGAAGGAGATGTTTGCTCATCACCATGAGGCACCAAGAGTGGACAGTAATGTTTGCTAGAATGAAAGATATGAACAGAAAGTGTTGAAATTTCCATCAGTGTACGGTAGGTTGGAAATAGAATAGAAGTATTGAAAATTGAGCGAAAGGGCATGGGTAAAGCAGTACTCGCACTAAATACTTCTATTCTATTTCCAACCTACCGTACACTGACGGAACTTTCAACACTTTCTCTTCATATCTTTCATTGTAGCAAACATTACTGTCCACTCTTGGTGCCTCATGGTGATGAGCGAACATCTCCTTCTACATCAAACGGAATCGCTCATTTATCTTCAGCGGTAAGCTGTCAAAAGACTACACTCAAAACGGGCTGAAATAAACCAAGACTGAAAAAAGGTGGCACCTATGTGAGGCACGCTGTAAAACATCGACACAACCGTTCACAGCCAATGCTCGAAGCAAAGTCTTTTTTCACTTTCACGATTTACAACTGCATCTTACAAGCTGTATTTTATACACTGTAACTAATATCTGCATCAATCAAGTAAAAGTTTCTAAAGAACAATCTATTCTTATCCATTTAAAATAACGATTGAGGGATTTGGTAAAAACAAGAGTCCGTAGATATTAGTGGGGCGACCCCGGCTTAGTGGTTAACATCCATACCTCTCACGCCAAAGTCACGAGTTCGAACCTCACCCCCAGACAAGTTACGAAAATACATAAAAAGTATTTGAGTGTCTACGACGGGAGATGATGAACCAGCCTTGGGCTGAAAATCTCGATAATAAAGGAAAAAAAAGTCCTTAGATACATGAGTTACAAGCTCATCGGATTGGTGAAAACTATAGGAGACTTGATTCTATACCCAATGTTTTCATGATCTCCAATCCGCTCAACAAATCGCATTGTTTTGTGACATAGTGGGCAGATTATTATAATTAGAGATAACTTAATGCAGACGTCTTCCAAATTTGGTAGTTCTACAGGCAATCAATGGAGACCTACCTGGTCCGTTAAAGCAAGATGCTTAGACGCGGACCGGAAGATTTGATGAGCTACCCCCATCACAAAATAAAATAAGCAATACTAGCAAATAACTGCAGCGATTAAAAGCTATCACTAACTCTCTGATCGATGCTGAGTAGCACGGCATTAAACATCAGTAAATTACCCCCGAGCAGCAACATTTCATTTGATATGTAAATTCGGTTCAGTCAACAGTTTCCGTTGGATTAAAAAGAAATCAAGTCAACGCAGAAAATTTCCCATCACACTTCGAACTTATTCAATTTAAAACGAAAAATCGATCAACAACCCTTAAGATTCATAGTGTCGGTTGACGGATTCCCACAGAGATGCAGCCAGCAGCGTGAAATAGACTATTGAAATGCACTTCTCGTCGTCTTAAGCACGGAACGAACCATCACTGAAGCGCTCAAAGAAACGGTTTAACGAACGATTGCTCGCTCGCAAGCTCATCCTTCAGAATTGCCGCGACAAAACCCCCTCCCTCTGCGTTAAATCATACCTCCCCCCCCTTCTCCCACCGACATCCGCAAAACCGTAAGCAAAGCACGATTTCGCTAGAGTGAATAAATTTGCATGCAAATGGCTGTGTGCCCGTCGTCATCGTCGTCATCGTGGCAGCAAGGGAATCTTAGGGAATAGTGCAGCAGAGAAAACAAAAATTATAACGAAACGCAGCTCCATCATAGGGCATCCCAAAGGGAATATGGCTAAGAGAAGGGGGAGGAAAAAATCATCCTGAAAATTGTGCGCAGCGGTGGAAAGATGATCCCACGTCGTCATCGTCGTCGTCGCTGTAAACAGACAGACGGTTGACCTGGATCACGTTCCTGGATAGCTGAGTGAAATACATACGGGCAACGGCAGGGATGGACTCCCAGATAGATTAGGACACGTAGCAGCACGGAATGGCTGAAGGGCAACCGGAGAGGATGGGAAATTAGAATTGCTCATCTCCGAACAGCAGCTGCGAGTGTCACTGTTGCTCAATGTTTGTAATATTACACCCTCAGGGAAAGTCATCACATGAGATTCAAGCACAGTGAACTAATTCGTTAATCAGGAGGGGAAATTTAGTTGGTATTCCCTTCCGGAATATCGCATAAGCCAGGATAAGCGTATGCCTATTACTGAAGACCACGTTGCCGGCATTCTCAATAAGAGTATTGCTTCTTCCGAATCAGCTGCCAACACATGAGTTTATGACTTTGAGCTCAAGTTTAATTCATTGCCTCGCCTGAGATCGCATCGAGTAGATTTATTCTATTTGTTTCCGCGGTCGTTTTTCGAATTCAACCACATCGTAAATTTGAAATCCAGCGCAAGGGCCCAACCCGAAGAGAGTGATTAATTTCCAAGCCAAACAATTTCACGAACGTGCATTAAATCAGCCCAGCCATTACATTAAATCTTCAAACAAAATGGGAAAACAGATTTAATCTATCAAACTCCGCCCGGGATCGTTGCTGGGTTAACCTGGTGGTACGACCTGCTACACTTCATTACGATGAATGGTGAGGAGGGCGGGAAAAAAAGTAGATGTTCTCTTTCTCTCCTTGTCTATCCTTCCGTGTGATGGACACTCGACGGATAGACAAACCCATTAGCCGTGTCGGTGCAGGAGCAGAAAGTTTCATCCATCGAATCGGCAATGAATGAGGGCCGCCCTTCTGGTTTTGACCGACGCGCCGAGCAGAATGACGTGAACATGCCGAACGATGTTTTGAAGAGCTTCTCGATGAGAAAAACTTTGTTTCATTTGTTCGGCCCGAGTGGCTCCATCCATGGCAATTTCGCAAGTTCGTTCCTTGAGAGGTAAACTGTCAGCGACAGTGCGAAAACTCTTCGGTGAAACTTTCCAGCAGCAAAGTATTAAATACACTGTCAAGTGGAGTCCCAGGTGGTCTGGTTGGGGCAAGTCACGTCAAAAGTGGTCAGATCTACTTTTCCGCAAATTTCACGTGCATCGAAAAACTAAGTTAAGAGTCGGCAAAGTGCGCGGTTTAGAAGCGTAAGATGATAAAAAGACGAAACAACGTTCAAACAAGCTAGGAAAGTTTATATTTCTTATTGATACACTTCAGGACGTGAATCGAAACACGTTTCTGGTGAAATCTACTGGGATCACAATCATTAAAGCATTCGATCATAATTACCGCATCGAAGATGTTATCCAGCAATCAGTTTGTTGCTGTCTTGTAACTTATCTTGAATTACGCTCATGGTTTTTTTAAAACAAAACCAGCCTAGGACGTGGAGGGGTTCGACAGGAAGCTCTGTGGAATTCATCTCTGTTGAAGTGGGTTAGTGCTGCATGAAGCGTCAACTCAATCACCTTGGAAATGCCAACAGACGCATCAGAATCAACACCAAAAACATCCTGATCATGGCATTATGGTAACTGACAAAATTACCAAAAATTACAAAAACCAATCATAGTAACCCATGAGCCAGCAGACAAAATTTGACAGCTCTATCAGTCGAACTCTAACCGTGATGGCAAAAACAGTGAAGCAACTCCGTTCAGAAGTGTGCGCGTTCAAAGAGCGGCACCCCGCCGCGTCAAAAACGGACATCGTGTGGGGCACTTCGTGAACGCCGGATACGCCCGTTCCGGCATCTACAACATCTTGGCACTTTTAGACAACAATCAGAGCATCGAAAGAAAGCCCGGTTCGGGACGACCGACGACCCTGAGCGACAAGAAGCTCCAAAAGAAAAGTGGCTACATCGCTGAGTGCGCTTGGTCAACCAGCCAAACAGTGACAAAGTACCTGGCGAATATGGCCATACATGACAGAAAGCGGAAGTCGCCTCCACTGGTTTAAGAGCTGCAGGCAATGACGCAGCGTCAGTGGCCAAAGAAGATGGTCAACTCGATGTTCCCGGTGAATAGCGACGTGGCGATGGTGATGGCCAACGAGACCTATGTAACCGTGAATGGCAACGACTGCCAGGGCACTTCGTATTTTACTACCCCCACGAAGGAAGTAAGCTCCGAGGTGAAGTTCATTTCACACACCAAGTTCCCCATGAAGGTGCTGCTGTGGCTGACAATCAGCGAGAAAGGGATGTCAAAGCCGCTCTTCTTTCATTCCAGACTGGCCGTGAACGGGGAAATTTATAGTCGGCGAACCAAGAACCAAGTCGGCGAACCGAAAGAACTCAATAACAGCGTATACGTATGTTTTTGTCCGCCATGACGAATGTTCCGGTTAACTGCCGGAGACCGCTCACGAGGTCGTAGATTTTTTTTTTGCAATCAAGCTTAAATAATTACCTTCCATGGGAAATTTATCAAAAGCAATTATCTATCTTGGCTCTTTTTTTATCACCATCCGAAAAAAAAAGTCCATTTATTTGAATGCAAACGTTACTCCGTGGTTGCCAGTTAAGCTGTAATTAAGACATGCATCCTCAACGTATAAGAGCTGGTGATCCTAATTTAAGGCAATACCTGTTCTAACCCCACCCGAATGCGTCAAATAAGAAAAATGTAGGAATCCAACAGGTCAACCCTAAACGAAACCATCATCATTTGACTCTCCGGACGTTTTTACATAACTACAGTGCAAGTGAGAGCAATATTACTAGCGCCGATCTTCAGATAAGTTTTTTTTTCAGTATGAGAGGAAATCGGGTATAATGGACATTTTACTGAAGTCAACCCTAAACGAAACCATCACCATTTGATTTTTCGGACGTTTTCACATAAATACAATGAAAGTGAGAGCAAATTACTGGCGCCAATCTCCCCAACCACATGGTATTTGAGTTTATGCATGTGTGAGGGAACATCGGGTAAAATGGACCACTTCCTGGCATCCAATCAAAGTATTATTTGTTTCATGAAGGTTCTTAAACATTTTCAGCAAATTTACATTGCATTTGGGTTCAATATAGTAGTCAACTGGAAATGAAACCAACACCATTCGATTCCCCGCATTTTTTCCCATAAGATAAGCTATTTTTCGGGACTGCTACCCAGCGCCGTCTAAATTAATGGGATTTTGGATCCATTTTTGTCCACTGTGCAACGGTAAGGATGCCATTGGAGTCACTTATAAAATGTTATGGTGGTTATTCTTTGGGAAAACAAGGTATATTAATGCCACCTAAGATTCAATTTGGACCAATTTATGTTAATAGTAATGGCGTTGCTGGGGCCGTTCACCAAATTTAAGGGAAGCTATTCTTTGGAGACGTTATTGTAAAACGTTTCGACCGACTTAAACCAACGATCTAAAACAGAAAAACGACAAGAAACTTGAAATAACTAATGTCGTTGTTCAAATTTATCAACTCGGTGAAGCTGTTCCAGACCTATGATGATGATTATGTTCTCGATTAAGCCGACCTACTTGAAGTTATACTATATCATTTGAAGGAACTATGGCGGGGTTTTTCAATCGACAATGAATAATAATTGCGACAAACCAGCCATATCACCAGACACAAGCCCGCCACCGACCCAGTGTGGAGTCAATGTAGCCACAACAGCCATGAGGCTGCAAAAGGCTCCAATCGGGACCCATGTGGCAACAATACGGTCAGTAGAAGCCGCAGAATTGGCCCTAAAAGTGGAAAAACTCAAACTGGGGTGAATCGTTTGCCCACTGAGTCGGCACCAGCCACCATATGTCGTGTAAATGTAAGGGCCCCGATAGGAGCGGCTTATGCCGAAGGCGTGGAGGAAAAGACCACAAAGCCTGGAACTGCAAGGAGCCCTCCAAATACATTACGTGTTATTGAAAACCAGACGACAAGCACGTCACGGAAGGCCCCAAGTGCCAGCCCTACAAGGGTAGACCAAAAAGCTGAACACAGTACGAGTAACCCAATTGAATCTGAACCACTCTGAGGCAGCTCAGTAACTGCTGTGTCAGGAAGTTCGCGAGTCAGGAACGAATATCGCAATAATATCCAACCCATACCGCATCCCCACCGGTAACGGAAACTGGGTCTAAGTCTGGGAATAAGTCCAATATGGCGGTATTACGGGCGACGGGCGACGGGCCTGTTCCCTGAACGGACTGTTCATTTACGCCGCAAAGATGGTTGATTGACCAGTTCTCACAAAAGGTTAATCGAATGACAACGGAGCTACCTTGCCACAACCCGTTGGTAGTAGCGAGTGACTTCAACGCCTGAGCGTTGGAGTGGGCACCCAAGTAATAATTTTTATTTTATTCCAGCCGTATAGCACTCCTCCCGGCTTTGTTAATGAAACTACATTCAAAACTGTTTTGAACACCAACACCTCCTGTTTTGAACACCAACTGGAGAGTGGAGGATAGCTGCACTTATAGCTACCACCATCCACAACGTTATGCAGCTCGTAGAGGGAAAAGCAGCCACTCCATTAAGATAAAGAAGTATTCGAAGAGGCACTTGACCGGGAACAGAGAACAAGCGTAACCCAGTACCTATGCGGCGATCAACTCGTAGGGATAAAACCTAGGGATAGGAGGTCGCCGGTGTATTGATGAGCAAAGACGATCACCGGTCTCCGGAGAATCTGCCTACGAGCTAGAAGGAGGATGCAGAGAGTGCGGTCAGACTGTCGTGTGGCGCTAGTCACCGCCAAGGTCAAAATAAAGAGGGAGATAAAGGCCAGTAGATGAGCCTGCTTCGAGGGTTTGTGTTTGAAAGCCAATGTGAACCCATGGGGTACAACCTATCGGGTGCTAATGGCCAAAACCATGGACACGACAGCTTCAACCAAGAAATCACCCGAGCCAATATAACGGCAAAATTGCACCACGACAATGGCACCGTGGACGAAAGGGACGAAGCGACCCTTACAAACGATGAACTTATTACGATAGGTAAGTCGCTGAAGCCAAACAAAGCGCCAGGATCTGATGGTATACCGAACCTGGTCATCAAGATGGCTATGAATGGATGTTTAGGGTGGTGAGACAAAGGTGGTTGGACGAAGGGTTCTTCCCGGACGCCTGGAAAATCCAAACGCTAGTATTGCTACCGTAGACAGGGAAGCCTCCATGGGATCCATCAGCATACCGTCCGATATGCTTGTTGGACACGACGGGTGAGGTGTTGGGGAGGGTTATACTCAACAGGTTATCGAAGTACACAGAGGTTACAGATGGCCTATTCAACAACCAGTATGGTTTTCGTAAAAGGAAGTCAATGGTGGACCCCATCAGGTCCGTCGCCAAGACGGCAATGGTACTGTGCAGTAGTCACCCTGGCCGTGAGAAATGCTTTCAATAGCGCCAGTTGGGAGGCTATCGCCAACTCGATCCTACGCCTCCAGGTCCGCGCCTCCGCGATCCTTTACCATTCGAATTGCTGGCGGTACAGTCCGTCGAGCAGATTGCCATCCGAATACTGGTGAAGGACCGAAACAATAACACTCTACGATTGATTCGACGAGCGTCGGAGCGCCTCGTAGAGCTGACGGATGCTGCATTCCCGTAGTTGGTCAAATTGCGGAACAAATCAACCGCCTCTAACATGCACGCAATCCGTGCGTTCCAGCCGGTGACCCACCTGAGAAAGTTCGTCCGGTAGTACAGCAACTACTCTCAACACGGTTTCAGCGATCAACAGTAACATACACAGACGGCTCCAAAGATGAAAACACTGTTGAAGCTGTTGTGGAAACGAACTACCAAACCTTAGAAACCAGGGCAACGGACTATCCTGCCTCCATGCCTTAAAAACGGGGACTTCCAAACACCCATGGATCCAAGAAGTCGAACAAGCAGCACAAAATAAACCAATCCGTTTCTGTTAGATCCCTGACACTCCGGTATCAACGGTAACACTGAAGCAGACCGACTGGCAAATGAGACAAGAGAACAGCAACCAACTGTCGTCCCAATCCCAGGCGAAGACGTACTGAGAGCGTTAAACAAGCGATAAGGCAACGATGAAACACTCCATGGTATGAGTCCAGGGAAGCGAAACGGAGTGAGATAAAATACGACACGCACAAGTGGATGGATCGTGGGAGCACCAGTGGCTAGCGAGTATTAACACGCCTACCGATTGGTCATAAGCTGTTAACGCACACGTTTCTATTAAAGAAAGAACCACCACTCAGCTGCTGTGGAACGGCACGTATAGTAGTTCTCCATTGCCGAAATCACGTTGATAAACGGCAAGAGCGCAGTATTGATGCGACAAGCCTTCGAGATACCCTTGATAACTCGAAGGACTACTGAACACCTTGCGGCAACCCGGGATATATCGAAAATTGAAAAGACACATGGCAAATACGAAATAAAGAAGTAACTTAGAATGCGAGCAATTTTAACAGGTTAACGGAATAAACGAGAACAAAAAGTTTTACAACACAAGTTATTGTGAATGAGCAATGAAGAAAATAAGGTAGATGAGTGGAAAAGAAAACACCAAAGCAAGAGGAAAACTTTTTGAACTTTTGCAGCTCTCGGCTGCTACACAGTCGCCAAAAAGCGTACGATGGGGCGAAGCTGAGCGTAGTTTGGCGGATTTATGTCTTTTTAACTAGGCCAATACCCTTTTCCTTGAGCCAATTAAGAGTTGTTTTGGCGTAATGCGCAGACGCTTAATCCAGCCAAAACAATGGATGGGGCACTACGCTTCTGATATAAAAACAGCAACCTCTTATGCCGACACTCAGATTGATAGATTTGCAGCGCACTTTGCTTTGCCATGGCTCTTATCTTCTTGCACTTCGCGAATCACATCTACTCACGAACAAGGCATACTTCGATGAATCTCCACGCTGTAGCGCTGGTAGTCCTGAGAAAGTAAGGGTGACACCAGCATTCATCCTCATATGAATTGGATTCCACAGAATATACAGGGTGTCTTGCAATAGGTATCATTCAAACAAAATGGGATTGCAGCAAAACAAATCATCCAAATCACAGCATTTATTTGTCATTTGAAAGATACATGTTATAGCAATGAACTTTGATAATTTTGCGCAAACGCTTTGAAAAGCCATCGCAACTGGCACGCACGATTTCTTGAAGAATTTGGTCCCAAATTACAACCAAATATTCCTTGAATCGATCTTAAGTAAGCCCTTTCGTTGGGCCTACATATATGTTGAAGCATATAACCCCAAACAATGTAGTCAAGTGGGTAGAGATCCGGTAAAGATACAGGACACTCTTCACTTGTGATGAAAACGGGCAAATTTTCCGCACACCACGCTTGTGTTTCCTTTGCCTTATTAACTGGAGCTGAGTCCTGTTGGAAACAATATGGTGTATTCCCATACTGCGTTGAAGCATGAGGAAGCAGATGGTTCCTCAAAACCTGCTCGATGTAATATTCAGTGTTGATTTTTACGTTAAATTCTATGAAAAGTAGAGGAAGTTTCCTTTTCGCGAAACGGCGCCCCATACCGTGACTTTCGATACATTCTGATAGCATTCTACAGCTAGTATATCTCTTTGAATATTGGCAAGATATTTAGTCGATTATGACATCCGAAAATAAAATCCCGCAGTCACCATGCCGAACCAAAACATTTCTGCTTCTTTGGACCCTGTCTTGCATTTGACGCTCCGCCAACCCGTGAACCCGTTGTTTCTTGTACTGCTTGCATTCCATATCATGTCTGAGGAGACTGTTCATTGAAGCAAGGGACATTTGAAATCGTTTGCTCAATTTACGGCCAGCTACGGCCGGATTACGTCTTATTTGCGCGCTCACACATTTGATCTTTTTCCTCTCTATGGCAGTTCGTCTGGCACCTTCTTTGTGTTGAATATGGACATTACGGACAAAACGCTTACGTACTCCGAACTGCTTAAGGCTATTTAATATCTGACACGGTCTAAGCTTTTGCAAATGAAATTTTAAAACTTGCTCCCGTATGGCCTCCATGGTAGCTAATAAATATAAACAAACAGAATCGTTTATTTATCTCTAGCGATAAGCTGTCAAAAGAACACACACCAAACGGGTATAATCAATTCTGCTGTTAAAATTATCGAGCTGATAAAAAGGTGACACCTATTGTGAGACACACTGTACATCATATATTTGCAGTTATAAGCCAGCAATCGAAAAAATTCTGAACGACACAAATCTTTGTTCCCCCTGTTTTAAAACTAACGGCTAGTGGCAGCGTAAATGCTTCGTCCAAACTATAAATATAATGTTAAATGTCAAAAATAACATGGCATAACAAAATGCAAAGAGATCTTAGCAAGGAATACAGACATATTCATTTAGCTGACGACAGCTGTAACAACAACCATTGGGCGTCAAGGGCGTCATTTTTCCCCCTCTAAGATCCGCATTACCTGAAACGTTGTGTGTTAGATGGAGTAGATGAATTGGATGGACGTTTCAGGAAAAAATATAAATGGATGATGCTGTTGAGATGGCGGGTGTATTTTGTCTCAGGTGCCTCACTGCCAGTGGAGAGACACAAGGGATGGACACCAAATGAGAGAAAAATCGATTGCTGCCGGAGAGAAACTGGTGAATAATTGACAGGAATTAGGGACAGGAAATTAAAGCTGGTAGAATCATGTATGTGAATGGTTGAGGATGTTTCAGGAATGACTTTGTAAATGAAAGACTTGGTGGTACAAAATGAGTATATAATCGCTTTTAGTGAACAAATTGGCGGAGCTTGTTATGGACGAATTGAAAAGATAGAAAGTTCTTTTTTTTTCGATATGAAGAATAGCGAATTTCTGTTGTGAAAAGTTTTCAAAATCCGTCCAGAAAGTTGTACATTAATGTTTCAAATGTTGCAACCCATCATAATGGCAATCAAATCTAAATTTCAGGGCACTTCAGCACCGTTTCATCCCTCCGTAATGCCCTGTTCAAACTTCAGACTTATCACATATTATAATGATTATTGACAACAGAAAGTCCTAAAAACGGTTTTACAAACAACATGCGCATAAAAACATGGCATGGTTAGCCTTGTTGTAGTAGGTTGGTTGGGCGCCTTTGCAGGTACCACGACGACTGATGGCCCGTTAGTGAACTACGAAAAAATAGGACCTAGGGCGAGATAACTACACGGTCAGCCATTTAACTCAGTTTTGAGTTGTTTTTGACTCAATTTCGTCAAAAGTGGAGTCACTCAAATTTAAGTAAATTTAACTGGGACTTACAAGTCGTCTTATAAATAACATCGACTCAAATCGGATGAATGTTTTCGTTTCATGTTCATTAAACCGTTGGAAGGTCAACGGACATTTTGAAATACACAGATAAAAAGAAACATTGAATTATACGTTGTCTACGTTATCTACGTTCTCTTATACATATAGAGGGAATGCTATAATTGGGAGAAAATAATAGGGTATTTTCTGTAAATTTAAGCTAGATAACACGTGAATCTAGTCTGTTGCATGAAAGATTGCAAACAATTTCGTTGTTTACGCTTCTTTTAGCTTGGAATTAAAACAGGGGAAATTCGACGTGCTTGTTAAAATTATTTTTTATTTGTGTAATCTGGGATGTTCTTGAGTTCAAAACTTAGGATCTACAGTTGTAACTGTAGTTTTTTAGCTATACAAATTGGGGATATGTATTCAATCAAGTTCAACGAATCTTGTGAAAGGTCAACCAACAATATGAGATAATCTGGAAAGTTCTAGGTCAATAAAACTGTCCTGGAAATCAGAACTTAGGATCTACTAAAGTAACGGCAGCTTTTTCAGCTATACATAATTACGATATGTATTTAAACATGTTCATTGAATCCTCAACATAGGATGTACTAGGTCATCCAAACAGTCCTAGAGCTCAGAAGTTGGGACCTTCAGTAGTAACTATAGTTTTACGGCTAGACAAATTAACGATACGTATTCAACCATGTTCAATGAATCTTCTGGAATTTCCACCAACATTATGATGAAATCCGGGATGGTCTGCGTCATATCACCCGAGTATAGGATTATACCAAATTGATAACAAGTTCTAATACCGGGTTATCATTTTTTGATCACTGAATATGTTATTATTCAGGCTGAATAAACAGCCAAAATAACAGAATAAATAACAAAAAAATACTCGTTAAATATCATAATAATTACTTATTTTGTTATCATAGCGAACAACTTAATTACTAATCCTGTTGTGTATACAAATTTGTTGAAATAGTTTCAAATTATGTTATTAATTTGAAATCACATTTTCATGCTAATAATTGAAAAAAATATTTAGATTAGAAGCAAAATTTCTTGTTCTAATATGCTAGAAATATTTATAGTTTTTCAACTTAACTGTTTCGTCCAGGGCTTGACCAGGCCCTACGTTGTGATTTATTTCCTTGTTGAGAGACGACGATGACGAACGTAAACAACGGACTACTTTGTTGATGATAATTTATTACCACCGAGAGGCAGCGTGCCAGCTCGGTGGGTACAAACGAAACGTTACAAATCTAAAACACCACTAAACTAAATACATCGATGTGTCGCTTTTATAGGTGACACGAAGTACGGATAATAGTGCCGTGCGCACCGCATCGCTACAATGGCGCATAGATACGGCGCGCCGACAGTGTTGTTTCACGCTGCCCACTTTAGCTACAATAATAGCATCAGGCTATCATTGCATGCTAGCCGCTCGCAATGGGTGGAAACAATACACGCTCCCGGGGGGACGCGTGTTTGGTGCTACTGAACAACAGCAAGCACGTCGTGTGCCGTTTGGGATCGAACATACCGGCGCCCGAAAACGAATGTTTTCCAATAGCGTTCGGCAGTAGCTTGCTGTTGGTTGTGCGAGCAGGATGGAACGAACTTGTTGGTGCTGGTTTTGACGCTGCGGTCCGATTGATGCTTGAAATGTGAATGACGCTCGGGTCCAATGATGACGCTTGGGTCCAATGATGACACTAGGGTCCAAAAGGGTGACGCTCGGGTCGAAAAGGGTGGATGCTACGATCCGGCTGGTGGATGCTACGATCCGGCGGGTGAACGCTGTGGTTCGAACGAGTTGATACTTCGGTCCAATGGGTGGACGCGACGGTCCGGCAGGGGGACGCTGCGTGGATGCTACGATCCGGCGGGTGGACGCTCTGGTCCGGCGAGTGGACGCTACGGTCCTAACGGGTGGACGCTCTGGTCCGGCGAGTGGACGCTACGGTCCGAACGGGTGGACGCAATGGTCCGGCAGGGGGACGCTACGGTCCAAACGGATGGACGCTACGGTCCTAACAAGTGGACGCTCTGGTCCGGTGGGTGGACGCTACGGTCCGAACGGGTGGACGCAACGGTCCGGCTGGTGGACGCTACGGTCCGGCGGATGGACCCTAACGGTCCTGAACGGGTGCGATGCTCAGATCCAAAGCGAGTGATGTTGGTGACGGTCCGATCATCCACGTTGTCCATCGTTCCTCAGGGTGTCCGATATCCTGGTCACGGCACCAATGTTTCGTCCAGGGTGAGACGAGGCCCTACGTTGTGAATTATTTCCTTGTTGAGAGACGACGATGACGAACGTAAACAACGGACTACTTTGTTGATGATATTTATTACCACCGAGAGGCAGCGTGCCAGCTCGGTGGGTACAAAACGAAACGTTACAAATCTAAAACACCACACATCCGCTACATATGCATTATGGATACAAGATGGGACTTTAGTCCTGTGGACCAGGTGCAGGAATGCCTGGTCCATGCAATGTCACCATATCCGCCACACAATCCTCAATCGCAGCAGTATTCGCCACATTCGCAAGGAAGTTACCCAGGTTCGCATCCTGGTCACGGCACCAATGTTTCGTCCAGGGCTTGACCAGGCCCTACGTTGTGAATTATTTCCTTGTTGAGAGACGACGACAACGACAGAAACAGACTAATTTGACGATGATTTATTACCACCGAGAGGCAGCGTGCCAACTCGGTGGGTACAAGACAGTACGTTTAGATCTACTGGGAACACCACTCAGGGAGCATCCCTTGCCCGAGTTGCTGCTGATGATTGTTCACACGACCTCCGGGACCCTGTGGTCCAGGGCCCAGAGGTCCCAGCCTTACTGGTACGGTTGATGCGGAGGATGAGGTACGGAAGTGGGCCACCAACGTGATTTGGCATGCGATGGCCAGGGTAGCCACCGGGCCACCGGCACTATTCCGGTGGAGGACCAGGGAGGTGGTGGTTGTCCCGGTTGTCCACCCGGCGGCGATGGGCCATAGCCTCGGATACTGGGGCCGGGGTGAGTAACTTCCTTGCGAATGTGGCGATACTGCTGCAGATCTGAGGATTGTGTGGCGGATATGGTGACATTTGCTGTGGACCAGGCATTCCTGCACCTGGTCCACCGGGACTAGGTCCCATCTTGTATCCGCCATGCATATGTGGCGGATGTGGTGGTTGTGTCTCGATATCCTTGAGCTGCCATGCCTACTTGCGGTGGCAATGGACCCTGCTGCTGCTGTTGCTGCGGCTACCGGCAGACGACGCGGAAGGAGGACGATCTGGCGATGCAACTCTCGAATGATCGGGTGGTTGCCGCTGCTGCTGCGATTTGCGATTGATTACCGTGGCCTAGATTACTACTACTACTACCACTCAGTTGATTCTGTTGCTGGATTTGGAACTTGGGAGTGACTACTGGAGGGGCGCGGCGGCATCGGTATACTTTGCTGACCAACTGCCGGCGACATAGATCGAGATCCGGATGAACCCGTTTTATGACGGACTGGGCCTCATGCCCCGGGGAATTGGGCGTACCGGGAGCAGCGGAAGCACCATCTGTTGCACCACCACTGAGCTGTCATTACCGTTCTGAATTCGTCGAATCCTGGGTGCGGAGATTGTGCGGGCTGCGGAGGCTGTGGTGGGGACGGACTCGGTGTGATTCGTGATGGCCCGGACTCTGCGGTGGACCGTGCGGCGATGGAGGTAAATGTGACTGCTGCTGTCCACCCGCCCGCCTGCTGCCGGCGATGGCCACGACCTTACTGGCTCGTACTGATGTGGAGGGTAGGGCGACCGATGGTTTGGACCGGCATTCGGCCCTGGTGGAGTTGATATCGTTGCTGGTAGGGAGTATAATGAGAATTGCTGGGTGGTCCTTGCGACGATGGAGGTAACGGCGGAGGACCACTGCCCGCTGACCGGCTGACCGGAGGACTGCGGGGATTGTCCCGGCCCTGGTTGATGACCTGGGGCGGAGGAGGGAGAATCCCCTTTGACCGGATGACCGCCTGCTGCTGCCGCTGACCCGGCTGTTGGCCCGGTTGTTGCTGTTGCTGTCCAATTCTGTGACGGAGAGGATAACTACCGGGACTCTGGCCGGGAGGCCCAGGCGGGTAGGGGACTGACCGCGCGAATTGGCACCCGGTGGTGGAGGACGATACGGGTTGCTGGGCACCCATCTGCGGCCAGACGGGGTGGTGGAGCCCATCCTGCTGGTGTCCACCTGCACGGCTGCGGAGGCTGACCGGGTGGTGGTTGCTGCTGTTGTCCCGGTTGATCTGACCGCCGGTGGCGGCTGCTGAGGCTGGTTCGGGTCAGCTGCTGGGATAGCGATGCTGGGGATGCGGCGGCGGTGGCGGATGCGATTGAGTTAACGAATTGAGCGTCGGTGTTGGGACCTCGCCGTTGTTGCTGTTGACCCGGATGGCCGGGATGTTGGGGTGGTTGCCCCGGACCGGGTCCTTGCATGTAACGCTGCGGAGGCGGTCTATTGGGAGGAATCATGGAACCAGGCTTACCGCCTTGTACCTTATCCAATACCTCAGTAGCTTCCGGTGATGAGCACTGCACGACGTTGAAATCGCGGAAAGGCGACCTCTACAACCAAAGTCACCTGTCTAGCACACCGACCACCGCGTCGCCCGGACCGCACAATCAGCACGAAGACTTCGAGATGAGCTCGCCCACACCCTGGCAACGGACGCCAGCTAGTCCAGTATTTAACAGCCACGTTCCTCCCACGGAGACTCCTTTTAGATCGACTAAGAAATCTGACAGTTTAAACAAGTTATACGACATGGATGACAAGCCGGAGCGAAGGCCTTGGCTGGACAAGCTGCTAGCCTTCATGGAAGAGCGACGAACGCCGATTGCGGCCTGTCCAACGATCTCGAAAACACCTCTGGATCTGTACAAGTTGTACGTTCTGGTGCAGGAGCGCGGCGGTTTTCTTGAGGTAACCAAGAGCAAAACGTGGAAGGACATCGCCGGAATGCTTGGCATCGGTGCTAGCAGTAGTGCAGCTTACACGCTGCGAAAACACTACACCAAGAATCTACTACCATTCGAGTGCAAGTTCGATCGTGGTGGCATAGACCCGGCACCTATCATTGCCCAGGTCGAAGCCGGTTCCAAGAAGAAATCGAACAAAACCACTTCGGTCCCCTCTCCGGGATCATCCAACTCGCAAGACTCGTTCCCAGCGCCGGGAAGCAGTAGCGCCTGGATGGATGGCTACGGTAAATTCCTATCCGGGCAGTTGCTGCCGCCGGTTACCCTCCTGGCCTCGACACAGGACTATTCGCAGGCAACCCCCGCAGCAACCGGGACCAGGTCAACAACCACCGGCCGGTCCACCACAGCAAACCGCCAGTACAGCAGAACCCACAACGACCTCCATCGCAGCAGAGCGGAACCCAATCTCCTCATCCAGGTGCTCCCTATCCGGGTCAACCAGGAGGCTACCAGTATGGTGCTCCGGATCAGTACGGACCAGGTGGCCCACCGGGCCAGTATCCACCGGGACAACAGAGTCAATATCCACCCGCCAGTAGACCGCCGATGTATCCACCATACGGACCACCGGAATCCGGCGAAGGAAGGTCAACCCCTCCGGCACCGGGCTCAGCTCCACCGGCATCCGCCGATCCGTATCGAAACCATGGCAGTGGCCCATACCCTCCCACCGCCACAGCAGCGACCCTACGGGACAGCAACCGCCGCCAGTCAGTACCGACCATCGCAGACACCCCCGGCCGGACCACCGGGTGCTGCTAGTCAACCACACCGGTGTTGCGGTGCACCCGGACAACAACCTCCATCTACCATTGCCCAGGGCCAGGGACATCCAGCGGCACCGCAACCACCACAACAACCGGACTACTACCGGCCAGATCAGCCTAACCAGCCGAGAAGGCATCCCGATTTTGAGAAGAACCAACAGCCGTACCCACCCTACCAACAGCGACCGCAGATGTATCCCGGCGGATGGCAGGGAGGTGCTGGTCAGTACCGTGGTCAGCATCCCCCTGCAAGGACCACAGCAACAGTGGGGAACTCGAAGCAACGGACCCCGTCCGAGTGGTCCACCCGGTGCGCCTGGCGTGCCTCCGGGAGCTCCCGGAACACCGAATCAATGGAGTGCCGAAGCTAGTCGGTACTCCGCCGAATCAGCAACCGCCGTATCCGCCTCATCAACAGACTCAACAACAACCATGGACCCAGATGCCACCAACATCACAGCGTTGCCTCGCCGCTGCGACCGCCGCAGCGAGGTGGCAAACCGTTTTGCATCAATGCGGCAGGCTGGAATGACCAGCAGTATGCCGCCAGCTGCAACAACCCCAGGGTCCGCCCGGTGCTCCCACCGGAGTGCGGGTCCTGTCGTGGCTGGTCCAACGGTTGGCAGCGGTCCACAGCCGGCCGCAGGTGCCACTCGCAAGTCGGTGCGAAACCGATGCCCCAGGCACCGTTCCCACCGGCGTGGAGTAACGCTGCACCGGAAACGGGACATTGTATTTCCATCGGATAGCATTGAATCGACAACTCCGGTGCTGTACAAACGGAAGCGAGTCAGCAAGTTTGACATCGGTCAAACGGACTCTCGGCGGATATTCATGGCACTGAGGTCCGGCTTGCTGGTGGGAGAGTACCCGGGCGTTGGATGTGCTGAATATTCTCCTATTCGACGATTCATCCGTGGCGTACTTTCTGGGTTGACGCGCTTGCCGGGTCTGCTGAATCTGCTGTTGGACCACTTCCAGAAGAGTTTGAGCGACATGTTCGACACGAAGGATCGCAAGAGGCTTCCCTACGGCAAAGCATACGGATGGTTCGGCAAGGAGTCCGATGAAAGCGAGGAGGACGAGGAAGATGAAGCGGAAAGGGGAAGATGGTGCGAGCGAGAAGAAAGCCATCGGAAGCGTTCGAGGTGAAAAAGGAAGCAGATGACATTAAAATGGAGAATGGAGGAGAGCCGAGGAACAGGATGGACTGGAAGCGTGCTTTTCGGATTGAAAGGAAGCGGGAGTACCGAAAAGTAGAAAGGGATGTGAGTTGGATTCGGGCTGCGTGATTGATCCACCGAATCCGGAGGATCGGATAGGTGGTGTTCAATCTGACCACGAATTATACGATGAGTTCCCGGAAGGGTCTTCCGGTGAAGATACAACCGGCCGAAGATGACGTTTTCGTACTGAATCAACGTAGGGCCTGGTCAAGCCCTGGACGAAAAACTTAACTTATAACGTTCATAAAAAATAGTGTGTTCAAAATAATAACATATGATAACAAAATTTGCCAATGGTGATAACTAAATTTGTTATGCGATAACAGCGGAAATCAAAACGATAACTGGGATAACAGAACTTGTTACTTATATGACATCAGCTTGTTATTTTCCTTTGCTAGGGCAGACTGTTCAGTTAGTTCATAACTGAAGATCTACATTTGATACTGTTATGATGTATTTTAAACTCTTTTTGTCTTTTTGTCCTTTGCCTGTCAAGGGGTCCCTTCCCCTTACATACCACGACCTGGGGTAGCTAGGTAAGATATTGTCTGCTTGATCGGATGCCGTCTTTTAAACATGTCCTACACTCAATTTCAACTACTTCTAATCAATTTCACAACCTGTCGTGCTCTTACGGAACTATCAATACTTTCTCTTCACATCTTTGGTTCTAGCAGAAATGGCTGTCCACTCCTAGGGTTGCATGATGACAAGGAGGATATTTCCAATGTCAAACATTATAACATGTTAATTGAGTTTTAGGCTGATGCAAAATTCGAAATATTTGCTCCCCTAAGCTTAATCGACGCCAATTTGGGTCCTGATAGTCCCCAAAAAATTTTAACACATTTGGTTTTAATTTGGCTTTGCACACGCTATTCAAAGTTTGTATGGGAATTAGTATGAAGAATCTCAAACTTACATTTCCTGATCCCTAACATCTTGATATTATGTCCTTAAACCAAATTTTATAAAGATTCATATAGTGTAAGTTGTCAACTATCAAAATGCCGAAGACACCTGACATGTAAATTTTATACAAAAATAGTTATTCAATAAAACATAAAATACACACTTTAGGTATGATGTTTTATTCTTATTTTTGTTTTCTTATTATTTATATGTTTTTTATATTTTATATTTATATATTTTATGTATTTTATTTGATTTATATTATTATATATATTTTATATATTTTATATTTATATATTTTATGTACATTACATATTTTTACTTCTTATTATTATATTTGTTGAATAACTATTTTTGTATAAAATTTACATGTCAGGTATCTTCGGCATTTTGATAGTTGGCAACTTACACTATATGAATCTTTATAAGATTTGGTTTTAGGACATAATATCAAGATGTTAGGGATCTGGAAATGTAAGTTTGAGATTCTTCATACTAATTCCCATACAAACTTTGAATAGCGTGTGCAAAGCCAAATTAAAACCAAATGTGTTAAAATTTTTTGGGGACTATCAGGACCCAAATTGGCGTCGATTAAGCTTAGGGGAGCAAATATTTCGAATTTTGCATCAGCCTATTGAGTTTGCTGGAGGCTCAGCGAAAATTATGAGATGATCTGGGATGTTCTTTATCAGCCATATAGTTCTGTGGCTCAGAAATTTTAACTGTAGTTTTTAATGCTACACGAATTTACGATACGTATTCAACCATGTTCACTGGATATTCAGGTAAGTCAACCGACATTATTGAAAAATCTGGAATATTCAAGGTTATCCAAACTATTAAGGGGCTATTCATAAACCACGTATACTTTTTTAGGGAGAGGGGGGGGTTTGACCAAAGTCTACGCTCCATACAAAAATTCAAAAAATTGTATGGACAAAAGTCTACGAGGGGGGAGGGGGGGTCTGAGATTTTCAAAATTTAGTCTACGTGGTTTATGAACAGGCCCTAAGGAGTTCAAAATTAAGGATTGGTCAGGGTTCTGTCTGATTGCACCAAGCTGCTTTCGCGTCATTCTGCGTTACTGAACTCTTACAATCCTTACAGATTTTTTTTCCGGTGCATTATGGAGATGCATCACTCAAATCGGTTGTTGGATACAAACTTTAAGACCCACTAAAGTTATTTATCTTGAAATTGAAAAGTTCTGTTTGAATATGTCAGACAAAACTTATGATTTTTGAAAGACGCTTGGTGCAATTTGGCAGAAACTCGACCAATTGTAACTGTAGCCATTTCCAACTGCAACTTAGGATGACCTAGCTTATCCCAGTCTTACCCATAATATCTTTGGACTTTCCAGAACATTGAATGAACATGATTGAATAAATATCGTAATTATGTATAGCAAAAATTTTCGTTAGGTGGAAAGAAACAAATTTAAACAATGACTTGATAACATATTTTCATTCAAAACACCATCAACAGATGAAACAGTTATCAAATTTTGATGCTGTGCGTAAACGTGAACAAGCTAGAAATCTTGAAAAAAATATTTTTGAAGGCATTTTTTTAGCTTGTTTTTTTTTTACTTTCACTATGGAAGTTAAGACCCCTCCCCTTTCTAAGAGGTGGAGCTTTTATACAAATTAAACACAAGTTTCTGCATAACTCAAGAACTAATCAAGTAAATGAAACCAAATTTGACATGTACAGGTTTTTGAAAGGAATTTTTTTTTCTAAGATGATTTGAGACCCCTCCACATATGAAACACTAGTTCCTGCATAACTCGAGAACAAATCAGGCAAATGTAACCAAATTTGGCATGTGAATGTTTTTGAAGGCGAAAAATGTTTTTATTGGAGTTTGAGACCCCTCCTTCCTTTGGAAGGGAAGGCTATCATTAAAATGAAATACAAGTTTCTGCATAGCTCAAGAACTAATCAAACAAATGGAACTTAATGGCAGGTGGAGGTTTATGAAGGCGGAAAGTATGTCTATGGTGAGTTGACAGCCCTCTGTCTTCGAGAAGGCAAGCTCCCATAAAAATGTAACACAATTTGCTGCAAAAGTCGATAATTAATGGAACCAAATTTGGCATATGGAGGTTTTGGAGGCAAGACATGATTTGATGACAGTTCAAGATCCCTGCTTCTCCTTGAAAGTGGAAGGGAGGGGCGCTCATACAAATAATACACATATTTCTTCATAACTCGAGAACTATTCAAGCAAATGAAACTTCATTTGGCATGTGGGTATTTTGGAAGCAGGATTTCTATATATATATATATATATATATATATATATATATATATATATAGTATATATATATATAAGAATAATTTTGACTGTCTGTCTGTTTGACCCTTATAGACTCGGAAACTACTGAACAAATCAGCGTGAAATCTTGTATGCACGGGTTCTTATGATAGGTTGAGATCCCTCCCCTTTATGGAAAGGGGGCTTCCATACAAATGAAATCAAGCAAATGGAACCTAATTCAGCATGTGGAGGTTTCTGAAGGAGAAAAATATTTCAATGGTGGTTTGAGACCCCTTCCTATTTTGATAGGAGGGGGGGGCTTCCATACAAATGAAACACAAATTTCTGCATAACTCAGAAAACTAATCAAGCAAATAGAACCAACTTTGACAGGTGGAGGTTTCTGAAGGCACGAAATGCTCTATGGTAGTTCGGGACCCCTCCACCTCTTGGAAGGTGGAGATTCTCATACAAATGAAACACAAATTTTGACCGAACATGAAAATTATTCAGGCAACTAAAACACAAACTGCATATTTCTCGTGGTAAAAAGGATGTTCTTATAGAAGTTTGAACCCCTTCTTAGTCAAGAAAAAAATATTTCCGAAAAGCAAGCATAAACGCGCCAGTTATTGAATTTTCATTCGTTTAGTTGCTAATCGCAGCAGCACTATGAACCAGCTTGACAGCGTACGTACGTTTTCTTTAGCATTTAAGCTTATTGCTATTCACAACTAGCTCTATTGCCTGCTCTCAACTTAGTGCGGTTCTGATGCACATTAACCAAATGTTACCAACTGGAGAGCTATTCGATGCCAGGTACCATACTCTTGCATTATATGATTGTGTGCAAGTACAAGCATGCTGCTCATAGCCAAGGAGTCGAGAAATTTTCCTTAATCAGAAAAAGTATCTCTCGACCAGACCGGGAATCGAACCCAGCCACCTCCAGCATGGTGTTGCATTATGTAGTTGCGACCTTTACCAGCTGAACTAAGGGAGGACCCGAGTTCAGCTAGTGTACATATAAAATATTAAGAGGAATGACCAGGAGTGCCATTATGCCAGATTTATCTAGCACTTCCAGACTTTTTATCGACAAAAACACAAAAAGAGAAACCCTCCATTATGCCAGACTTTTTGAAATAAGAACAGATTAAAAAAAATTAGTGTCGAACAATCCCACTCCACTGAAGCGTTAAGTGATTTGCGTTATTGCTAATTTTATCCACGCTTTTCATGTGCTCATTTTATTTTCAGTGGTGAAAATAACAAACTAATGAACCTTGATAGATCAGAGTTCAGAGTGAACAAGCCTCACCCATTACGTTTTCACGCGGTTTTGACGTTTATTTTGTAGATTCGCTTGCGCACTAATGTCACTTTGTCATATCGAAGCTGGATTCCGCCAAATAACAAGTGCAGGTAATAGGTAACCCGTCAAATATTTGGTCAAATAGTGCAATTCCCCGCTTGTCTGTTACTGATGTATGCGAATATACCAGTCAAAAAGTTACTCATTTTGAGATAACATTTGTAGAAGGCCTTCAGGCAACTTTTCAGTTGTAGGTCCAGATTTTTACATTTTCGTGTATTGCCAGATTTTGACAGATTTTTTATTTGTGACATACCAAATATTTTTCGAAAACTAATGGCAACCCTGAGAATGACATTTACTTAAATCTCAAGAGCCGTGTATCTGCACGAAACGTGACTCGTAGATAAGAGAGAAGGAGAGAAAGAGAAGGAGTCATAAATTCAACATGCACTCTCGCGTCAGTTTTCTCAATTCTTGAGTTTAATTGTATGCTATCTCTTTTTCACTCACGGAAATGTTACTCAATTTTCGTAAAAAGTGGATCTACTCAAAAATTGAGTTGATCCACCTTTTAACGAAAATTGAGTAACATTTCCGTGAGAGAAAAGGAGATAGTATACAATTGTACTCAAAAATTGAGTAAAGTGGCGCGAGAGTGTGTGGCATGGTTGAATTTGCTCTTGTTGCATACAGAGCAATATACATACAATCGATCGCAGCAAGCCATGTTTTGAAAATGACGTGTTTTGCTTTTGCTGCGTCGTTTTCGCGGAAATAAAATAAAATCGTCCTTCGTTCAACCAAAATAAATGGTGAAATTATAATTTATCTGAGTGCTTTGCGTAAGATGTTGTGAATCAAATCCCTCTCATAGTGTGTTATGGTCGTGTTTCTTGAGATGGATTGACCGTTGGTAGTTTCTTTTCCCATTTCCGAACGCATCCGAACGAGCTTTCCAGCATTAGATAAGAAATTTTGGTGAGGTCGTTTTATGTTATCAAAAATATACCTTAACATATATACACGCCAGGATCAAGAATGTTCATTTTCGATTCTGGAGGTGTGAACACTCTTCACATTTCCATTTGATGTTTGAGGGTTTTCATGCGGGGCTTATTGTATATGAAGATGACCTCAGAATGTACGTGTAGGAACAGGCATTTTTGAAATGGGTCGTTGGATTTTCAATAGAGCTGTCACCTTCAATCTCCAGGGCTCAAAATGTTCGCACATAGTGATCACATATAAATTACTGAAGAAATACAGACAAGTTTTTTCCATAAAAGGACTGCTGGTCAGTAGAAGATTGATTGTAATCACACACACACACTTACAAGCAATATACATACAACGCCATGTCTCTTTCCTGAAGAAAAATCGGATGTCCTAAAACATTGTAATCTTGATTCAACTGACCTGTAATTTATCATCATTGTGTTAAGTATGCAACAATCATAGAGATACATTTTATTTTCTGTCCCAATATTGTTAGGACAATATCTTTATCATTCATGCATTCGCGAGTTTTGATTAGTTTGTTTTCCTCGTCTTTTGTCTGTGATAACTTTTGGCTCGCTCTACGAGAATTCACCAGCTTAACACAGCAAAAACAAACAAGTTTTTAATAAAATCACAGTCACAATATTCTTGTAGCGGTGATTAAGTGTGTCACAGCAAAATATGCAACGCCTACGGATGCTAAGTGGACATAGCATTAGTCTTGAAGTTGACCTGTTCAGATTTTTAATAATCGCTAAGACTAGATTACGGAAGGATTAAATCGTCACACAAATGTAAATTAATTTTGCAATTTTTCTATATGCGAAACATTTTAACGGCGTATCCAAGTTATAATAACACAAACTTAACTTCAAGTTGTTTCATATGAACATTTCCTATTACAAAACTTGAAAGAAAAATGTCCATCTATAGCAAGCGTAGCAATCTCTTCAGCGTAGAAAACGTCTTTTCCAGATGTTGTTAGAAAAATGTCTATTTATTTTTTGCTGCCCACAATATCCATTACGGTTGAGCCCGGAAATATCCTATCCTCTCCTTGTGTGCGTGAATGTGTGTTGCTGATAGACAGTTAACTCCGAGGGAGGATCAACCCAACAAAAAATAAGTTTTCCTAACTTGGTTTGCAAACCGTATTCCCACAATGATTTCCATAAAAAAAAACTTAACTCCGCAGCTAGCCCAAGTGCTTGGCTGTTTTTCGAGTGTCCCATGTTGACAAATGTCCACTCACACATACATACACTTTTTCCCTAAACCACTTCAGTGCCGACACCAGAACGTACTGTTAATTTTAATTAAGAGTTTTACGAGAGCAACTAGTCACATCAGCACGTGTATGAGTATGTGCGGTATATCCGGACTAGTGTGATAATATATGACAGCACACAGAAAAAAGAGCTCCTTTCCCACATTCCCACGAGAGACACAAAGAAAACTCTAAGCGAAAAGTCAGCTCAGCCGGTCGGTGTATGTTTATGTCCAGCCAGCACAGATTCCGGCAGTGCCGGTCGGTCGACATTAAATTTAACACTCCAGCAACTTTTATTTCGAGAAATTCAAGCTTGTCTCCGATTATCTAAAATTAGAAATAGAAAAAAAAACCCACCAGCAACCGTTCGGCAGAATGGCAGCTTCAGGCCGGCCACCGGAATCGAGCTAACCGAAGGGAGACAGAACCGAAGCAACGTTTAATGGACCTGAACAGGTTTAACCTAATTTGTGGAGTAGGCAGCGCAATCCAACCATCATCTTCTCCGCTCCCTCCCCGGAGCCCAGCTCAGACGTGGTCCTCCCTGGTTTTCCATTGGCTTGTTTTATAAGTATGGCCGGGTTGTCTATGCATACACATACCTATTGCCGCAGTTTTCCCGCAGCTTTGAAACAATGCGGGGCTGAATAGATGGAGTGGAAAATGGAAGGGCCGGTGGGACTATGTATGTTATATACAATACCAATATGCCGGCAGTTTTCCGGTTGAGCAGGCTCATCGCCAGGTACCGAGGGTTTAGTCCACTGACCCGATGGGTGACAAGACAGGAATCCGTCCGGGAAGCATCCGTTGTCACACAGGACTGGACTGGGAAGGGGAAGTTTGTCTGTCTGTGCACTCAGCAAATGGACTACCGCTGGGTTTTATGAGGATTGATTACCGAGCTTCTGCTGCGAGGATGGATGCGATGTCTTGAATGATTTGTTTGAGCAGTCGGTGGAATCTTCGCTGACCTCTTTGCGTCTCGGCGGAAGCTTGTATGAAGTCAATGGAACATTTTGAGAATTTTTAATAGAAAATTGAATAAAACAGTTAATTGTTAAATTGGTTAAAACAGTGGAGCCTTTGGGGCATAACTAAAGAAGGTATGTATCAAATCATGTAAAAAGGCTCTCAATTGCCAATTCAAAGTAGAGGGTGTAACGACAAAAAAATTGTTAAACAGTGTACGTGTAGATTAATTACTTGGCTGTTTTTTTTTTGCTAAATTAATTTTACTTTTTACTTTTTCTTGTGGAATTTAAAGTTAATTTTTCGCGTTGACGATTATTGGTTGGAATGGTGTTTCTGTTTTTACTTGTCTTTACCAAAAGAAGGAATCTCGACTGTTTAACCGAGGTTCCGAGTTTCATATGTGCAGGGAGGGTGTAAGTAACAAATAATGTCACATCGGTTTCTCAGCTATTTGTGAACCGACATTCCCATAAAACGCTATTTTTTATTGGTTTCATTCGAACATTTCATTGTACAGGTATGAATGAAAGAGTATTTTACAAATAAACTTGTCAACATTTAATTATGTTTGGATAATCTCTCATTGATATATGACCAAAACAAAACCTGAGAGTACATACATTGTGAGATGAAAATATATTTGTTGCCAAAGCAGTCGCAATCGATCCTGCTTGCATTTTATAGTGCCGCATCTGGTGCGTTGTATGGCGCAACAGATGCGCCATATAGCGCACTAGATGTGATACTATGTGACTTTATAGAATTAGAGCAGGATTGATTGGCGCGAATGGACTGGTCCGGTTTTGAACTGCAACGAGTGTAAAAATTACATGTAGTCTTCATTTACAATAGCAGAAAACTTTATAACGAATATTTACTTAAATATTGTACCTGAAAAGAATGCAACACGCTCTTTTGTGTATGACTTTTTTTGCAGGCGTAAAAATTGATGAGATTTTAAGTAAAATTAGTATAAAGTACAATGTTAACATGTGCAAAATTTCGTCACAATCTGTCAAGTAGTTATTGAGACGTCAAGGAAGGAAAACAGACATGTGTAGGTGTGCGTAAATTGCTCCAACTGAGTTTTTTGACATTTCATTTTCGCACACTTATGCACCATTCAATAAACTGAAGCAGTGCGACCGAAAGGGAAACAGAGTAGTGGGAAAACAAACTATACAAACGTCACGGGAACGTGAAAGAGAAAGTATGAATGCTTAAAAGTTTTTCGTTTTGCAATCCGTAATGAGGCCCCAGATCTTTGGCGGTCGTGTCAACAACTTTCAATCTTTTCGACCTCTTCTCGCCTCTCTTTGTTTCTTCTTCGTTCATTCATCATGCATGAAAGAAATAATAGGCCTGTTTAACGATCAGCTCGCGATAACTCGAGACTTCTGTTCTTGGCATTCGTCCAAGAATAACGAGAGATCGCGAGCTATCATTAAACAGGCCTAATAAAACTCTGAGAATGCGAGGTAGCCGATTTGCCTGGAAAATGGCCAGTAAGCGATCCAACTCGTTGCTAATTTATTTTAGCGAAAAACAACGTGTTGATACAGAGGTGAGTCTTATAAACTTAGTTGATTTCAAAAATAACACTATAGTGCTCTGTTAGTATTCTCGATCGTAATTTTAAATGAGCTATGCATAGAGTTAACTTCAGCCTTTGGGGTTCGGATGTTTAAGTCAGTAGGTAA
The DNA here is from genome assembly GCA_034211315.2 of Aedes japonicus. Classification (NCBI taxonomy): domain Eukaryota; kingdom Metazoa; phylum Arthropoda; class Insecta; order Diptera; family Culicidae; genus Aedes; species Aedes japonicus. The sequence continues at coordinate 142,878 of JASCZW010005600.1, forward strand.
TTTCATTTGGCTCCGCTCACATTTCTTCTTACTTTTTTTCTTACTGCCATCCTTTGAATATGTGTGCGCAAGGACTTGAATGCAGCATCAGGGTGTATATTTTTGGCTATGCTTGAGCGAGTGAACTAAGGAATGTATCGAAAATAGGCTATCCATAAACTTTCTTTCAAATTATGTTGAAAACCGATATTTTATTCATACCAAAAATTGATCCTTTATAGTACGAGGTTGAACTTGAACATAATGAAGACCGGATGAAATATAAGTTATTCCTTCACGAATTTTCGAACTTTGGATCGACGGCTCTTTATCAAGTTCCGGACAAGTGTTGCATCGCATTTTTTGGACGCTTGAGCCCAAATTTTTTTGAAATCCTGCATGTTCCCAGCTGCTTTACCAGTCTTCTTGAAGACCCTCTTCACGATTGCCCAGTAACGTTCGATGGGTCGAAGCTGAGGGCAATTTGGTGGATTGATATTTTTACCCTTTTCCGCAAGCCAATTGAGAGTGGTTTTGGCATAGTGAGCCGACGCATAATCCGGCCAAAACAGTGGAGGTGTACTATGCTTCTTATATAAAGGCAACAATCTCATCTGGAGACACTCAGATCGATAGATTTCCGCATTTATAGTTCCGGTAGTGTAAAAAATGGTTTACTTCAAACCACAGGAACATATTGCTTGCCATACCAGTACCTTTCGACCGAATTTCTCCACTTGAATCGACCTGTCCGCATCGCTCACATCTTCCTCAACGACAGCAGTAAAGTATTGTGGACCTGGAAGGGTTTTTGAGTCCTTCTTTACATAGGTCTCATCGTCCATCAAAACGCATGCATCCGGACGCTGCAAAAGACGCGAATACAATTTCCGGGCCCTTGTTGCTGCTCGCTTCTTCTGTTCTGCACTTTGTTCCGAGATTTTCTGCTTATTGTAGGTCTTCAGGTGGTTTCGCCTCTTGATACGCTGGATCATTCCGACACTCGTTCCTGCTTTTTTGTCCAAATCACGTATAGACATTGATTTGTTCGTCATGATTAGAGATACCACTTTCTGCTCCAGTTTCGGGTTGGAAGAACCGGGTTTTCTGCCTCTTCCTGGTAGCTCATCCAAAGAATAGTGTTCCCCAAACTTAATAATGATGGTTTTAACACTCGCATGATGAATTCCAAACCGCTTCGCCAATTTTCGCATAGTAATACCCTTCTCACTTAGCCATGTTTCCAGAACCTTAATTTTCACTTCCTTTTCAACACGCGACATTTTGAAAACGCAGAATTTGAACCGCACAAACAAGTAAACAAAAGAAAGCTGACAGTCAAACGCACAGCATGCAGTGTTCAGAGCATAAAAAACTATCACAAATACATGCGTACAACGCAAATGTATGTGGATAGCTTATATTCGATACACTCCTTATTTTTTTCGAAGGGATTGGTATGCCGGTTTCTTTTCGTAGTCAGCGTAAAATTATTAAAATTGTAGCAATCGTTGAAGGAACTACGACCGTATTGGCTACGATTAGTGTTTCGTCCAGGGTGAGACGAGGCCCTACGTTGTGATTTTTACTTTAGTTGAGAAACGACGATAACGAACGAGGAAAAATCCAGACTACTGTGTCGATGATAATTTATTACCACCGAGAGGCAGCGTGCCAGCTCGGTGGGTACAGGATAGTACGTAAACACAACTAAAACACCACTAAACAATAAACATCAATGTGTCCCTTTTATAGGGGACACGAAGTACGGGTAATTTGTGCCGTGCGCACCGCATCACTACAATGGCGCATAGATACGGCGCGCCGACAGTGTTGTTCCACGCTGCCCACTTTAGCTACAATAATAGCATCAGGCTATCATTGCATGCTAGCCGCTCGCAATGGGTGGAAACAATACACGCTCCCGGGGGGACGCGTGTTTGGTGCTACTCAACAACAGCAAGCACGTCGTGTGCCGTTTGGGATCGAACAATTAGTTATCATTAGAAAAGTTAGCGGTACTAGTTACTTGATTTCCCCATGCTTGAAGACAGTTTAAGTAGCAGATACAAAAACTTCTTCTGCACAATTTTTGAAAATAATACGCTACACACGGTTTTGGTTTTTATATCACTGTTATTTCAAATCAGTGAAACAAGTCTTGGTCCCTGGAATTTCAGATCATTTAGTTAAAATGCTTGAGAATCCAATAATGGACGCATCAATAACTTGATTTAAAAAATATAGATCAATGTTTTATTATGTTGATCAAAGTTGCATTATTCCAAATAAGCATGTCTTAGTCAAAGTTTTCTCTTTCGGTTTCTGGAAAAAGGAATCTTCTTTTCCAAACTAATTGGCCAAAAATGTATGATGGGTTAGCACATTCAGAAAAGGAATATGGGGCATTTTGCAAAGCATGTTTATTACTTTCTAAAAAATCTGCTCTTATAGGATCGCAGCCATTGAGGGAATTAGTAAATGAGCCGATTCGGAATTGGAAAAGTGCGTTGGAATATTTCAGGAAGCACGAAGCAAGTGAGCTAGCGTCATGCATATAGACGATCTTCGAAAACAAAACCAGAGGAACCCTAGTAGCACACTTGTTGCCATTCAGTTGAGATATCATAAATATGACTTGCTAAGTCATAATCAAGTCACTTCAACTAATTATGATCATAATGTGCTACTTCGGAAATATATATATCTGAATTTGGAAAAGCAGAACCTGGTTGTGGAAAACAGAATGAAACTGAAAGCTATCGTTGAAACCGTACGGTCACCAGGGTTTGGCTTTAAAAGGTTCCAAGGAGAGCGGTCTTATAACTCCGGAAGTACCAACTGCAAATGATGGTAATTTTAGAGCTTTGCTACGTTTTCGCTGTATTACAGATGCTATATTGAAAAGCCATTTGGAAGCTCCACCAAAGCGTGCTTTCAATACAATTGTAAACAGATCGATATAATTGAAATCTGCTTCAAACAAATCTTTTCTAATTTTGACAATAGAATATTATAGACTTGTCGTATCCTAACGGCCAAGGGTACGATGGAGCATCTGTTTTGGGCGGTAAAACTCAAGGAACTCAATCCCACATCCAAGCTGATTATCTTCTGGCTTTGCCTTAACCTGGTGTTTAGTTCAGCTAGCGAAATTCCTGATATCAGATATTATCTGGCAATTATCCAATGTGTCTATAACTTTTTCAACTCTCCCAAACGGCAAGCCATACTAAAAGAAACCATTCAAGAAATCTTGCCAGAAACAACGCATTCTATGCTGAAACAATATTGTACAACCAGATGGGTAGAGCGCCATCCATCAGTGTCGATATATTTCAAACTTCAGGAAGGCGTAATAGAAGCATTGGAAACAATTTCTGGGAAGCAAAAGTGGCTGCTGAAGCTGGTCAAATATTAAAGACAATTTGAATTGTCGGTTCAATTGTGCTTGCCAAGTCACTCTGTGTTGATGCCTCTTAGTGTGTCGCTTCAACAGGAGGATTTGCGACTTACCGATGCCGTTCGTCTTGCTTGAAATGCTTTGAATGAATTGAAGCGGATGAGGGAATCAGCTGACAAAGAATTCAAAATTGCATTTGAAAAAGCCAACTGCGTGATGGAAAATAGTAATATTCAGGATAGTTGTTTATTTTTTCATTATGATTGTATTTTTTTTTGTCAATTTATATAACTCCAACATGTAGGTAAACATTCCAAAAATCAACAAAAAGCTGAAGTATCGCAGCAACATAAAGGCAGAAACACCAGAGCAATATTAATGCGTAACACTATTTATTCCTTTCTTGGATGAGCTTATCAGCCAAATTGGATGCAGATTTATTCGACATGGAGATATTCTAAAAAGTTTCAACTGTCTATTGCCATAAAAACTGGGGCATTTGGATGAACAAAATTGCCGAACTTTGTACGGGAAATACAAATCTGCAATGGAATGTGTGAATCACGACAGCTTCGTTGCTGAAGTGAAAATGTGGCGCCGGGTACTTGCGGATTCTGTAAGCAGCGATTGTTCATTGCTACAAGCTTTAGACTTCTGCGAGGCCAGCACAGCATTTCCCAGCATTAAAGTTCTTTTAAGAATCTCGACTACTTTGCTGATTACTACAGCCACGCCTGAACGGTTTTTATCCACATTACGCCGCCTTAAGACCTATTTGAGAAACTCAATGTCAGAAGACAGATTGAGCGGTTTGGCTCTACTAAACATACACTAAACAATTAACGTGTCAACAGAAGAAGTTGAAGAATTTTGTAATGCCAATATAAAAATGATGTTGATCTGAGAAACTGTGGAATAAAATGCATTTTTTCTCCGTTTTATCAGCTCATGTCTTTGAAGTACCCCAAAACTTATTCGGGATCGTAGAAATTAGAAGAAAAATTAGTGTCAAGAGAAGCAAAGGTAGTTGGAGTTAAATGGAAAATACTAGTTGTTCTTCTAATTTCTAGTTACAGTATTCCACTAAACAGTGCAAACCCTCCAGGATTTATTAAGGACGATGGCATAACCCCCCTATTGGAGACGGCTTCGCACGGGCCTGATGCATGGACGACTAGACTTACATTAAAGTGACGAATATAAGACGAATAAAGAAGAAGCACCAGCTGCCCTTCCTTCGGTCTCACGAATGTGTATTGGCCAGATCACGCATCGTATCATTACGCAAAACTGTCGAACGATGTTGTTTTTGTACTGAAGGAGGCTAGTCCGCCAAACTTGCCAGAACTTCGCCCACTAGAAAAATTCCGGGCGATCATGAAGAGCATGCTACAGAATACAGGGAAATCTTGAAAAAACGATAAGGATTTTTTTTTGAAATAGCGGATAAAAGTGTGTAAGAAAGATGGCACAAGAGATGCACAGGATTTGATGAGTAGTGTTAAGTCCAAGGTGTGGGCATACAGCCTAGGAGAGGAGGTTGATAAACTAACTTTGCAAAAACATAGTAAATATGAGTTTATTTATTCAATTATTTTTGAGTTTCAAAAATATCCAACCTAAAATGAATTTTTCGTTCGTAAATTAAGTCTGTTACATTTTTTTCGAGTACAACCTTTAGAACGCCATCGTATTGAGTCAACCTCTGGTATTAACTTGACGATGACCCAACATGTTTCGATTGGGTGAAGCTTGGAAGGTTTCTAGGTCCTTTCGTTCGTTGTTGGCTGCATAGTTTTTTTTCCGTAATGACAAAATGCAAAAATAGCACGAAGCAACTGCGTTACTTCAAAGAATGTAGCAGAAGGTTTTTTTCAGACGCGCAAATGTTTTGGATGACGGTGGCAATAAAAATGTCTGTTTTTTAACGATTATTGGCAGTTTCTTATTCTCAAAAATATTGCCAGTCTCTCTTGACGTAACGGATGTCCACCAAACAGGACCTTTACCGGGCGCGCATTTTAGAATACTTTCAAGCGAAAAAAGATCCTGGGAAAAAGTACACGGTGGACAATTTTTAGCTTGAAAATCATATTCCGGAAGAAAACTAGTGCCCCTTCAACGAAGATTACGAATGAGTAGACTCTCCTATCGCTGCGCACTATTTTTAGCAACAAAGATTCTGTGAGCCAGTGGGAATTAAACAGCAGAGACCGAATTTTTCGCCTACTTGAGAAGAGAAACGTCCTTTTTCATCCGCTCGAAGAAATAAATGAGAATGTGAGAAGTGAGAGACTATTATACGCTCACAGCAGTTTTCGCGAGAGAAGCAACGGCGATTTATAATTTTCGGAGAGCATGAGTAGCTGATAAATCGTATCTTTTTCAGTGAATCCTAGATGATTATTTTTCACTTACTTTTTGACACCTGAAAATGCACCAGTCTTCATGCTTGTTTTATTCTGACATTATAATTTGATAAAAAGCCAATTTTTCTTCGTGTTGTGACTCCTCATATACGATCTAGGTAGCATGTTTTCACGGAAAAATGTGACATGAGAAAATATTTTCGTTGAATTTTGAAGAGAGATATTTTCGCATATGCAAGAGAGAGGATAATGAATTATCGGCGAAAAAGGAGAGATGCAAATGTGAACGGTTCGCTACTCATCGACAACCTACTTGAGAGAGAGCATGGTTTTCACCCAGCTGAGTGAGAATTTCGATCTCTGGCAAACAGGTTCCACGGTTCTATAAGACTCTGAAAAAGGAAGGAATAGTATGTCAAAAACAAACCATATGCTCAAAGTACACGCACGAATAAATCAAAACTGTGAAATCCCAGTGCCACTGGATTATCCAGACTGATGATCTAGATAATCGCATTTTCCAATAAGGGGATTTCGGATCCGTTGTGCAAACCAAGTGGCTTGGCCATCTACCAGCAAATCTACCAAACAGAGTATTTGCTGAAAATTCTCATCCCGTTCGTTCGGAAACATCACTCGGATAGTCACTACGTGTTTTGGCCGGAAAAGGCATCATCTCACTCCGCGAAGAAGACGCTAACGTTCCTGGAGAGCTCAAATATACCAATTGTGCCAAAAGACCGGAATCCGACTAATTTGCCGCAGTGTTGTCCTATCAAGGTTCTTTTGGTCTATTGCGCTCCACTGTACACAAGGGTAGTTGGAAGGCCAAGGATACAAAGCAGCTCATCAACAGGGTCAGAATCAGCATCCAGAAAATGTATGTAGCAGCCGTCCAGCGGTCATATGCTACCATTTATTTGGTGACCACCCGTTAGGTTTCGACTTCTACTACTACGCAGTTCAACTTCGTCAGCACGGTTGTGTGTAGTAACCAAAATTGTGTTTTTAATGCCTTGTTGTCACAATTTGGGCAGTTAGGCTCGTTTTTCAGCTTGGTACTCGGACGAACCACCCAGCTTGTATGCGACATCTGAGATAGTTACAGAGAAACTTTGTTCAGCAAACTTGTTCAAAATAACTCTTTAAATTAACAAAGATAATGAATACGTAAAAAATTATGCAAAAAATGATGATCTAGATCATCCAAATTGTTCTTCAGTTCAGATTTTGATGTTGTATATAATCGACAAGGAGGTTTAGAGTGTTTTGACCGTACTTTTTAGCTGCAAAAGCTGCAAGGAAAATCTTACACCGTTGCAGACATATGACAGTATTCCCAGAATATCTATGGTACTCGAAAATATCCTTGAGTTCAGGTGATTAACGAGGGCTCCATCGTAATTATGAGTTGGTGAAGCTCTACGGCACACCATTGCACAACTATAGCCATATTGAAGAATTCTCAGAGTATCAATGGTACTTCAAACTATTCTTGAGCTCATGTCTTCATGTTTTGCGTGATCAAAACGGTGATTAACGAGGACTCCATCTTATTTATGAGATGGTAAAACTCAACGGGACATCATCGCACAATTATAGTCATATTGCAGTGATCTTAAAATATCTACGGTAATCCAAACTATTCTTGAGTTCAGATCTAGATGTTGTACATGATCTATAAGAAGGTTTAGATAGCTTTGGCCGAAATTTGTAGCTGAAAAAGCTACAATAAAAATCTTAACTCCATTGCAGACAAATTAAAGTATTCTTAGACATAAACACATTTTTTTAAATTTTTATTTTGATTGAAAAGGCCAGAAAGAGAGGAATGAGTAATTGATGTACGTCATTGAAATATGCGGTCTGAAATCACGTTTAAAAAAATTAAGGGTGACTTATGGGCAACTTTAAATATTATTTTCGATAATTCATGGAGTGAGTATTGTCAAACGTTCAGTACTCTCGAAATTTCTAAAAAATGCATTTATTTTTAAGTTCTATTTACGCATGCGCAATTATTAGCAAGTCAACTGTCCCTTATCTGACTCTTCATCTTCAAATCAAAATGTTGAAAACGTAAGCAAAAGATCTGCAATTTAACACCGTCCAAACCGTTGTTTTTGATCATGTGAAACTTCAAGATTTAAGTTCAAGGGTAGTTTGGAGTATCCTAGGTATTCTAGAATGAAAGAGTCATGACGTCCAGTGGAGCTATTTTACTTATAAGTACGGTGTAGACATCGTAAATACGGTACATAACGGTTTCAAGGCTGCTTCTAAAAACATGTCTTATAGAATAAACTCATGCTTCTCCTAAAAAAAATTATATCTTTTATCAAAATTTTACCATAGGTATTCAAGAAACACTCAAACATATGTATAGCATTGTTATGATGTTTCGTGGGACTAAATCAACTCATAAGAACGGTTAAAATCTTAAATTGGCTTTTTGATCAGGAAGAACTTCCAAGATCTTTAGTAAACGAAAGTTTGAAGTAACGCAGGTATTTTGAAATACTTTTACATGTCTGTTACTATAATTAGGTATAGTTTTATTCCAACCGTAAAACACCTCTCTCGGTTTTGTCGATAATACCAAATTCAAAACAGTTTTGTCTACCAACACCACTATGCTTTAAAGCCGAAATTTGTAAAGGGCCCACTCTAGAGACGGTTGAGAAAACGTGTAAAAATCTTTATAATGACCACTTGCGAACCTTCACAAAACCTATTGGCTGCTATGGAAACCAGCATACGGCCAAAGAGCAACAGCTGTCAAAATTTACTGTGATATTTTGGTTGGTTTTTGTTGTTCTGTTCTGTTCGATTCTCTGCTCTCCTGATGCTTGATGGCAAAATATCTGAAACAAATTGAGTTTTTACTGCGTATCAGGCTCCAAATCGTATGCGCCTTCAAGTTTATGGTGAACATTGGCAACAAGTGCCAACACTTCATGTGCCTCAAAAAATTTGCGAGCTTACAACAACAAAACCAAAACTAAAACAAATATATTTGATAAATTAATCATGAATTTCCTAAAACTTGATAGAACTCAATAAGGTTATCGAAGAGAATGCCAAAATTGGTGTCCAATCTATTCAATCCATTATTGGCATAACATTTAAAATTTGGTGCATTGATTTTCCACTTTTCTATTATTCCTTCTATTTTAATATGGCGATTGAACCATTTTGCCATGCGTTCTTAATTGGTTTATTACTGTTATGTAGAAGTACATCGGAGTTTTAATTCGCAGGTACATTTCTCCAGGTCGATGTAATTCCGAAGTTCAAGGGCTACTTGTTCCACATTTTTTAGGTTCTTTAAATATTCTGGCTACAGAAAAATTTCCAAGATACTCCTCGTAAGCCTTTCTGTTTCAAACGATAAACTTTTGGATTATCTTATTTAAAATTTTTTGTTTTTTGGTAAGATTTATGCCAAAAATTGCAAGTAAAGCTTAGTCATCGAATTGGTCAGATGACCTTCAATATCTTTCATTTTCTCACTCTGTCTTGCGTCAACATTGATATCTCGAAAACTGAAGAACACATTCGAAATGGTCCAACCTTCTGATCACTACAGCCTCCAAAGACACCCAACGGGTAGCTGCTGGATGAAGCATCTTAAATGGCTAAAGATTCATCAATTCTTGAAGCTCATTGTATTTAGATGTTTTCAGAGGACTCGTGTTCAAAAAGCTGTAGATATCTTTGCAAATTTGTTCCACCCAAATCGGTATATTTTTGCAGGCGCAAAGTGCAAAATAATGGCAGATACAGTCACCGCCAAAATAAAGTGCCCACTTTACTCATGAACACGCCTCATCCCTGAAGTCATTGAAAAAATCATTATATCGTATTCATATATTTTTCTAAGCATGATAATATTATTATTTTAAAGATGCATGTGTGTTTTTGCAATGGATAATACACATTTTTGCAAAATTATTTTTTAAACCATACGTGGTGTAAATTTAGTGTGCCATAATAAAGTGCCCAATTGAAAAAAAATTATGTGTATGTAATTTTTACATCCAAACGCCCCTCGTATTCAATTTTTTTTGACGTTTCCAAGTGTTTGTTGATCTTCTTACGGATTTCAGTTGTCGGTCAGAAAAAATTCAGTGCGAGTTATCTAAATAACAATGGATAATACGGTGGCAAGCAAAACTATTCCCTTGCAGATCCGAAAATGTGTTATTCGTGACATCGAGAAAGGTGAATCGTATCGCAAGATTGGTGAAAAGTATGAATACAGCAAAGCAGCGGTTACCAATCTTTTCGCAAAGTACAAAACCTATGGTTCAGTAGCTGATCACCCAGGAAGCGGAAGGAAGCGTAGAACAGATTCCCGAACCGATGCGAGAATCATTCGAGAAATTAAGAAAAATCCGAAGGTTACCCTCAGGGAGATCAAGGAAGTGCTTCAAAAACCGATCTCGGACAGTACTCTATGCAGAAGGATCGCTGAACACGGTATGAAGAGCAGGTTTTGTAGGAAGTTGCCTTTTATAAGCAAAGTCAACAAAGCGAAACGACTCAAATTTGCTCGGGAACATGCTGATAAACCTTTAGAATATTGGAAGACTGGTTTTTGGACTGATGAGTCCAAATTCGAGTTGTTCAACAGCAAAAAACGAGCTCGTGTATGGCGTTGACCTGGAGAGGCGCTTCATGATCGACATATCCAGAGCACAGTTAAGCATGGTGGATGGAACGTGATGGTGTGGGGTGTTTTTCTTGGGCGGGTGTTGGTGCTTTGGTAAAAATCGATGGTATTATGACAACAGATTCCTACATCGACATATTGCGTGAGAATTTGGAGGTTTCGTTGGTTAAAACTGGGCTGGAAAACAAATTTGTGTTCCAGCAAGATAATGACCCAAAACATACCGCGAAGAAGTCAAAGGCATTCTTCCGTTCCTGCCGTATCAAACCTCTGAACCCAATAGAGAATCTGTGGGCCATCTTGGATTCACGAGTTGATAAGATAGGAGTTACCAACACACATAACTATTTTCAAGCTCTTGAGAACGCCTGGTATTATCTTGACCGACAACACCTGAAGAATCTGGTGGAGAGTATGCCGAAACGTTTGCAAAAACTGTTGAAGGCCAGGGGAGGACACATCAACTACTGATCACTCAACAGACTGGATCTACAACATTTTTTTTAAAAGAAAATAAGAAGTGGGCACTTTATTTTGACATGCATAATTTCTACTATAGTTTGATCTTTTTTGAAGAAAAAAATGAATTTGCAAGTGTTTTTTTTATGTACCAGACAAGAAAAGAACATAATAAATATGCCATCAAAACAACAAAACTTAGAATCTATCCCTTATTTTACAGTTTGCTGCACAAAAAGGAGACACTGAGGTAGAATGGTTGCCTGGCCAAGGCCATCAGCAAATGTGATACGTTTATCGCAGTATTTACAGTATGCAAAACCTTCACCCTTAGAACTATCAGACAGCCACTTGAACTTGTCTTGCCAGATGAAAGAAGGTATCCGGGTGATTTTTTTGTGGAATATTATTTTCATGTTGAATTACTAACGTTTGATTCCGAATGCATCATTTCAATCACATGAATATACTATATTGAATCATCTTGTAAATTCGGTAGAGAACCAGACAATGGTACCAATGATAATACATTTTGTTCTCGCTCTTATACAGTGTGTCTCACAATACGTGTCACCTTTTCCCAGTCTTGGTTTATTCCAGCTGAGTAATTTTAACAGAGGAATTGATTATACCCGTTTTCAGTGTATTCTTTTGACAGCTTATCGCTGAAGATAAATAAGCGATTCCGTTTGTTTATATTGATTAGCTACCAGGGAAGCCATACGGGAGCAAGTTTTAAAATTAGATTTGCAAAAACTTAGACCGTGTCAGATATTCAATAGCCATAAGCAGTTCGTAGTGAGTGAGCGTTTTGTTTTTCGTAACTTGAAACGGCTAAAGGAAACTGGAAATGTCCATATTCAACACAAAGGAGATGCCAGACGAACTGCCAGATCGAAGAAAAAGATCAAATGTGTGAGGGAGCGAATAAGATGTGATCCGGCCGTATCTGGCCGCAAATTGAGCAATCAATTTCAAATGTCCCCTGCTTCAATAAACAGATAAACAATAAACAGTCTAATGCCGGGATATTAAGCAGAGGTGTCGATCCTCTTTCTCAAGATGGAGCTTAAGCCGTTAGCTTAATCGAAACAGAACATGACGTTACACAAATGTAAACAAGAATTGAGCACCCCGTTTCCTAAGCCAAATTAACTGCCATCCGAATACAACACTTCAATTTTTCTTTCTATGGTAATTAAATCAGAAAAAAAGCAAAATTCGGATGAGGCTCTGCTGCAAAACTTCAGTTTTCTTATTATTATTTTTGATGGTTGCTGTGATGTCGAATGAAAATAATACTAGATGCAAATGTATAACAACCTTTATGAAACAGCACTCAACTTTATAACAACCAAAACTACTCAAAATAGGAATACATGTCCTTTTTTCAGGCTCAAACCAGAGTGTCTGCATTGCATCAATTTTTTATTTCACTCTTTCATCATTCTAACCATCGGCAAAAAAAAACACTGAACCACACTAAATGACATCCACCGAACACTGGGCCATATTTTTCTACCACTAGCGCTAGCAAGACTTGACCAGACTAACGGACATAATTAATGACTGCATTGCCGTGTATGTCAGTGTGAACGAACACCAGGCGGGATATCTACCCTTAACTATATATGTAGGTCCTGGGCGGCAAGGACGAGCCGGCGCACCGCTCCCTCAAACGTGACCCAGCTTCCGAAGATTTTTCCCAATCCATCCATCAGCAGCGTTCTCTGGTGGTGCCACCGCAAGCAGCAGGAGCAGTTCGCCGCTATTGGACAAACAGCTCGTAGCTCACAAAAATCTCCCGAGGTTTGGGTGACCGAGATTTACACGCACTGGTGGTGGTTTTTACTCAGTGCGCGAAGCTGCTCCGTATGACCGTGTCCTACTCCATTTCGGTGCCATTCATCTACCGAATGATTGATGATTTGCCATTGAGCAGCATATTTCATGAAGTGGGCCAATTCAAAAAGCACCGAAGAGGATTTGATATTCCACGACTACAGCTGACCTCGAAGGCCTGCCGAGCCACATCTCGTTAAAAGAGTATGCAAATTCCGCCTAACTTCTACTTCAATTCAAGCCACATTAATTCCGAAGCCGATAGAATCTTCAACACTTGATTGATTAAAATCCATACATAATATTTACTCCTCACTAAGCAGGAGCGAAAAAGGTCCAATCGATTCGATCCCCCTTACAAAATTCGTCATGCCACTGGATGCCCCGAAAAAAAAAAGAGGAAGCAACGTTCCAAAAGCTATCGAATGCCGAACCAAAGCAGTATGTCGAATTCTCACATGAATAAATAACCATTCTACCGGTTATATCACCATTTTTCTCGTCCTCCCGGCAGGACCCCGCTCCATTGTTCCCCGGAATGTTGCTCCGTTCATCGAAACGGAATCGAACCATTGAAATTGAAGATTTGCCGGGGTTCCACCCTGGAGGGCCTCTTTTCCTCTACATAATAGGCAGCAGCAACAGTTTCCTACCAAACAGAGGAGCATCGGCAGCAAATCTCCCATCCGCTTTTGGCATTTGCCTTCCGAGCTGTGCTTTTGTCAAATCCCCCGAGTGCGTTAACTAACCGAAAGGCCGATGGGGTTTTTTTTTTCTTCTATTCCTGCTCGAACGAATTATGCGCGAACGGGGATGAAGGCCTACAGAAGTTACAATTTGCTAGGGTTGTTGGTTGGCCTATCGACTTGCGGGGAAAAATCTAGGGATGAAAATGGGGCTTGAGTTGGAGCGTGGTGGGAAGTTGCCTTCTTTGTCGATTGATTTCTAGAGAGCAACGGAAACGGCGTTTTGAGGAATGATGGATTATCGATTTTTTTCGTATGTTGTATTAACTTCCTGTAGTCAACTTTTAACTCATAAGAACGGTGAAAATCGTAAATAGGCTTTTTGATCAGGTAGAACATCAAGATCTGTGTTCAAGGATAGTTTGGAATACCATATGTATTCTTAAAGTACTGTAACCTGCCTAAAACCTTGAACCATAATGCCCAGTGATAGCCTTGTTGATCAAGTAGAACAACGAGATCTAAACTCAAAAATAGTTTGGAATACCTTAGGTAATCTATGAAAGTTAACACCAAAGAACAGCTCATCAACAGCAAAAACAACGTACAACCGTAAAGACATTCGACATCGAGCTCATCGAGATCACCGGATAGCAACCAGCCATCGCACCTAGGGACTTGCTGACGCAGCCCTCAACAACAGTACAACAACACGCAACATCGACTTGGACTACGAACCCGAACACTTGAGCTGAGAACTGCAGCGTTAGAACTTTTAGGGTCATTGATTTTAGGGAATGATGGATTATTGATTTTTTTTCATATGTTGTATTAACTTCCTGTAGTCACCTTGAATGTCACTAGGATCCACGCCACCATCATGACCGTATCGCTTCGCTACTTCAAGTTTTTGATGGCAGAATTCAAAGGAACTACAGTGACTTCACAAGCCAGACTTTGATGGAATTTAAGTAATATCTGTGAATTGTTGGTACTTTATAGGATTTGTGCTCTCGAACATTTGAAGGGGCGTTGCAAGACAGCGACATTGGTGATTATTTTTGCATTCTAGCAAACCTCGCACGTCTGTTTCAGAGGTTGTAGGAGAAAGTAGGTATAGACGAACACTATTAAGAAAAGCTCTACAAGTCATATTTTGTCACTATCGATGATGCGTGCATTGAAAAAGCGACTTGAAGCTCCGATTTTTCATGCGATTACTCTGCCATCTGGTGGTCAGTCCATCGGTCAGTAGTCAATACAGGGATGCCAGTTCTGCAGATATGTCTGCAAATCTGTAGATTTTTTGTTACTATATACTGATGCGTGCGCAGATATTTTGCAGACTTTGCAAAATAATGCGGATTTTTGTAGATTCTTCGTTACACTTTACGTAAGCAAACAAAATTGAAATGTCTTACAGTAAAAAAACAAAACAAAAAAAACTATTTTCAACCAATTGTTGTTATATTGGACCTTCAAGTTGATGCATCTTGACAGCAGGAATGAGAAGCGTACTGCACCAAATTTTAGTTCAACACTGAAACTCAGCACCGGAAACATCAAAACTATAAAAAAAACCACAACCACCTCTGTGTTCATTTTTGCCTTTTGGATTGGTTCGTTGCACAATCCACTGTCTTTCGCCATTTAATGTTGATAAAGTTGTGATTGACTAGTTGAAAATGACTACTAAATCATTGGTAGGTAAAATACCAGCAAAAAAGAAATATTTCTTCAAGCGTACTTTACAAGAATAGCCTTTTTTTTGGGAGGCATTACTATATTTGCCATAATCAGTTCTAAGGGATTACTATTTGTATCGTGGGCATGGTAGAAAAGAAAATTACTACCCGTGAAGGTAAATTATCCTCGTACAATAGGACAAACTATATATAGTTAATTTAATTCGCTATTCATCATACTGTCTGTGGGCCGCATTTTTTGCTATACTATGTTTAACTACAGGGTGTCGCACAATAGGTGTCATTAAAACAAACTGGGATTCCAGCAAAACAAATCAACCAGATCATTTTATTTTCATTTGAAAGATATATGTTAAAGAAACAAACCATATCAATTCTATTCATATCTCTCGCCCTTTTCCTTGATAACTTTGCGCAAACGCTTTGTAAACCCATCGCAGCTGGCACGCATGATTTGCTGTGGAATTTGTTCCCAAATATCAACCAAATGTTTCTTGAGTCGATTGATAGAAAGCCCTTTCGTAGGGCCTATATGTTGATGGGCCTATAAGAGTGTTGAGATCCGGCAAAGATGCAGGCCATGCTTGGCTTGTGATGAAATCGGGCAAATTTGTCTTCTTTGCAATGTGAGCTGAGTCCTCTTGGAAACAATATGGTGCAAAGGTTTGAAACATGAGCAAGCAGACGGTTCTTCAAAACCTGCTCAATGTAATATTCAGTGTTGATTTTTACGTAAGGACCTGTGAAAAGAAGAGGAAATTTTCCTTTCTGTGAAACGGTGCCCCAAACCATGATTTTCGATACATTCTGGTAGCGTTCTACTTTTTTTTTCATCTGAAAAAAAATCTCGCAGTCACCGTTTCGAACAAAAAGATTTCTGCGTTTTTGGACCCTGGCTTGGTTTTGACGCTCTGCCAACCCGCAAACCCGTTGTTTCTTATACGGCTGGCATTCCAAATCATGTCTGAGGAGCCTGTTTTGTAAAGCAGGGGACATTTGAAATGTTTTGCTCAATTAACGGCCAAATACGGCCGCATTACGTCTTATTCGCTTCCTCCCACATTTGATCTTTTTCTTCGTTCTTACAGTTCTTCTGGCACCTGCTTTGTGTTGAATATGGACATTTTCAGTTTCATTGAATCGTTTCAAGGTACAAAAAACAAAACGCTTACTCACTACGAACTGCTTATGGCTAATGAATATTTGACACGGTCTAAGCATTTGAAAATGTAATTTTAAAACTTGCTCCCGTATGGCTCCCTTGGTAGCTGATAAATATTAACACACGGAATCGCTTATTTATCTTCAGCGAAGAGCTGTCCAACGAATACAATTAAAACGGATATAATCAATTCCGCTGTTAAAATTGCCCAGCTGAAATAAACCAAGACTGAAAAAAGGTGACACCTATTGTGAGACACACTGTATTTAATCAGTCTCGAAGAATAATTTGCTGAAGTTTCACCAATTTCTTGGCCGATTTCTGGACAAAACTCGCTTCGTAACCGAAGTGCCTGGTTCTTACCACTCATAAGCCGCTTGTTTCTGATTCAGGATCATGGTGGTAGACTCAAGTCAGGTGCATAGTGATGAACACAAAAATTCCGGTTCACCCTTTCAAAATTGCTGTTTTTTTGAAACCCAAAACTTCAGATAAAATATGTCATGTTGGTCCATGTGAGATGCCTATGGTATCAACTATCACATCCAAAGTCGATCGATGATCTTCTTAAACCCATGTTTTCGCTATGCTTTCTGGTGTTGATGCATTTTTTGGACGTCCTGAACGTGGATCGTCTTCAACGCTTAAATCCCAAAACCCATCGAATCGCCCATCAATGAAGGAGAAGACGCCTTTAATACTTTCACCATCTAAGCATGGATCTCAATAGTCGATAAACCTTGAAAGTCAAAAATCACAGAACGATATTCGGATTTTTCTGTTGATAAAAAATACACTGACACGTCAACTTCAAATGGCTTGTAAAATAAAATTTTGAGTACAATGAGTTAGAACTTTCATTAGAACAACGAAAGACGAAGTATTAAAATGGCGTAGACATTATGGTTGTTCTACTGCTCCATAGATGTTGCATTCAAAATTTTTGACTAACCTAGTAAGTACACCAAAAAGGTGATGAGATCACGAGAGTCGAACCTGGTGACCACAGCGAGCAACATCGGTAGTATGTCTCAAGGTTCGTCTCATGGACAAAACAGCAGCAGCACAACGTGTGGTCAAAAGTACACAAATGAGCGAGTAACGACTGTTCCAGAAAATATAAGCACACCTTATTTTAGCGGTCACTTTGAATATAATGAAATATTTCAACATGTTATGTCTGCGTCCTTTTGTTTGTACATTCTTAATGACATAGCATCAAAAAAGTGCTCAATTTTGTGTTACCTATCAAAATGCGTGGTCTTACTCCGGAACAACGAAAAAATATCGTGCACAAATGGTGCACTGTGAGCGGGCTCTCCTTGAGAAAATTGGCCAAGGAAGAGGGTGCAAGCGTCGGAGTGGTACGATCTGCGATTCGAAAATAAAGAGAACAGTGTACGTTTGAAGATGCACCGAAGAGTGGTCAGAAATCCGGTCCTGTTAGTCCGGATATCGATAAAAAGATTAGGGATGCCTACAAGCGAAAACCAGCGACTTCCGTTCGGGATGTTGCGAAAAAACTAGGGACCTCGTCGAGTAACGTCATGCGTCCCAAAGAAAGACTTGGGCTAAAAACATACCGGAAGCAGAAAAAACCCAAAAGGAACCCAAAACAGGCCGCGTCCGTGAAACCACGGGCCCACAAACTCTATGAATAATGGACGATGAAACGTATGTGAAACTAGATTACAAAACGCTTCTCGGACTACAATTATATACTATAAGCAAAGACAAAGACACCCCCGAAACGGAGAAGGCAATTTTTACCGAAAAATTTGGTAAGAAGGTTGTGGTTTGGCAGGCAATATGCGAGTGTGGTGAAACATCTAGTCCGTACATCACAACGGAGATGATGAACATTCAGAAATACGTTAAGGAATGTCTCCAGAAGCGATGATTGCCGATAATCAGGCAGCACGAAGGTCAAGTAGTGTTTTGGCCTGATTTGGCGTCATGTCATTACGCAAAGGACACTTTAGAATGGTACAAAAGTCAAAATGTATGTTTCGTGCCGAAAGACACGAATCCGCCGAACTGCCCGGAGGCACGGCCAAGCTTCGAAAATTCATAAAACCAGCGGACGACATCCAAAAATTTAAAAAAAGACTGGCCAAAAGTGGTCAAAATTGTGGGAAGTACCACTGTGCAGATGCTAATGGGTCATGTTCGAGGAAAAATTAGGAGTCTTGGCTGTTATTAAATATTTTGATTAAACAAGAGTAAAATATCATATAAAATACAAATACAAATATGATTTGCCAAATAAAATTATGAAAACTAAAAAAAAAAACATGACTTTTTTGTTATTTTGAAGGTGTGCTTATACTTTCTGGAGTAGTCTATGCAACCGTAGTACATCTCTAATAAACGAAGAAGACAGGCAAATTCGGTGACGAGTTGTCGGCACTAAAGATGAGGAAAGGAACAAAAGGAACAGACCCAGCAAACGGAAGGTTATTAAGGGGGAAATATAAGCGAAGCCCGCATAGTAAAAGTAAGTGGCGATTCCTACGAAGAGGTCTAACGAGCAGCAGTGCGAATTTTGGGAAGTTCAGATGACCATCCGCATTAGAAAGAAAGCAGATGTGGTACGCAAGTGTGGGCGTAGTGCGCAATTGTGGAACGCAAGTGTGGAACGCAAGTGTGGAACGCAAGTGTGGAACACAAGTGTGGAAGGCAAGTGTGGAACGCAGTTGTGGTGCGCTAGTTTGAAACGCAAGTGTGGAACGAAAATGTGACACGCAAGCGGCGAATATGCTTCCAATTGAAACAGCAAACAAAGCCGTGAAGATCAAGAAAATTAAGGTAGGCTGGTCAGTGTGCCCAGTGAGTAGTTAGGCAACCGGGGGTGTGCTTCAAATGCCAACAGTTTGGCCACGTTGCACGAAATTGTAAAGAGCCGGGCAGAATCAGGCTGTGCAGAAGATGCGAGAAAGATGGGCAAAAGGTATAATTAGGCAAAAACCCACAGAAGTTCCTGATCTGTGTCAACAAGGAAGCTATGAATCACGTGACAGGATGACCAAGATGTCCAACCCATAAACAGCCGACGGCTATCTAATCACAGTGGAGGTGACACAAATAAACCCAAGTAGCACACTACGGCCATAATTAGTTGTAGTAACTTGATTATGACTTAGAATGTCATATTTATGTTATCTCAGCCAAATGGCAACATGTGTGCTACTAGGGAACCTCAACCACTGTGCGGTCCAATCCATGGCCCAATCAAACAGCGGTGTAGCTATTACTTCAGAGCCATACCAAATTCCGTCTGGAAATGGTAGCTGGGATGCAGATAAAGAAAAACCATCGACAATCTTCCATGAGAAGGTACCCTCTTCAAGATGTTGAGTACTGCGCTGATGAAGGCTTCGTAATTGCCAAAATCAACAAACTCTTCATTTGTAGCTGCAAGGCACCTCCACGATTCAAGCAGAGTTAGACCAACTCACGAAAGTGATTACCGATCAAAGGCCAGCCGTCATCGCCGGCAACTTCAATTCTTGGGCTGTTGATTGGACAGGCGTCTTACTATCCCAAGGGGGCTAACAAGTTTACTAGAAACTCTAACTTAGCTGAATGTATACCTATCACCCAAAAGTTGAAATTGTGGCAAAAAATGCAAAATTGCAATTTTGCAGTTTTTGCAATCATATCTTGAGAAATCCGCATGATTCTGAAAAGGCAAATTTGCCCATCATGTTCCACAAAGCTTTTTATGGTATAAACAAAGCCATGCAAGTGTGTGCAAGTGGTTATCGCTGTGTGCCTAGTGCCTCGACAATCGCAGCAACCGTTGGGTTTTTGTTCAACCGTCAACAACTTCTCAATATGGGTGAGACAATGGCACAGAACGCCGCTACACCATAATCCACTGTTGCTATTCCGCTGTCAAGTGTTCTATTTTTATCTGCACTCGTCATCACACTCCTATCGCCCTCTAATCAAGTCACCATGCGGTTTATGAAATAAACGAAGCCATGTAAGTGTGTGCGACCAAAATTTGCTTCATTGTTGTAACGTTGAGTGCCTCAAAAACCGAAGAAACTGTAGGACTTTTATTCCTTTCACCTCAACTTGTTGTGGTTACTGGATGGTTACAATGAAGAGCCGTCATGCTGACGGTCGCGGTTCGACTCTCGGTAGCGGATGCTAATCTTTTTTTGTGCGCCATTGAATTTACTACTACTAATCAACTGTACAACATCACGCACACATTGAATTTTTCTAATCGAATTGATGTGTTGCTTTTTTGCCCACGACCAATGTTGCTTTCTTTCTCCAAGTTGCGATCCATTACGAGAAAGGAAACCAAATCATCCGAAATTGCATTACAATCTTGCTTTTTTATTTTGGGTGAACGACCGTTAGCACTTATCGCAGGGAGGGCCGTGAGTTCATCATCTGTGACATCGAAGATCGCTTATTCAGTCCGTGTCTGTCATGGAACATGAACTGGAGAGTGTGCGAGTATACCCACAGTGACCATCAAGCCATCCGGTACTGCATTGGGATCAGGACGCAGATTCATTTATGTGGAAAGAAAAAATATGAGCGTAGGTGAAAAATAGCGAGCTTCAAAACGGCCGTGCTCATTTAGACCCGAACTGAGATTATCGGTTAACATAATAAAGCCGAGATCAAAACCGAGAGGTCGGTTGTGCGGATCTCGGTTTTAGAAAGCCGAGCCATATAATTCTTAGTGTGTAGGGTCCCTAAATGCCCCTGTAAAATATTAAGGAGGTACTTTCAGAACCGAACGCTGATCCACGAGACTGATAAGGGAGAGAGAGAAGAATGACAGCGGACGATCCATCCTCGGTCCGACGCTGTGGAATGCGATGAACAATGGCGTGTTAAAGGTGGACCTTGCTGGGGGTGTGGGGAGTTTCGGTATCGTGGACGATCCCGCCCTTTTGTTACTCGGGGAATCACGAAAATAGGTTGAAGTACTCGCCATCGAGGCGACAGATACTGTGGAAGACTGTCTGCGGACGGAAAAACTAACCCATCACTACACCCAAAATAAAAAAGCAAGATTGTAATGCAATTTCGCATGATTTGGTTTCCTTTCTCGTAATGGATCGCAACTTGGAGAAAGAAAGCAACATTGGTCGTGGGCAAAAAAGCAACACATCAATTCGATTAGAAAAATTCAATGTGTGCGTGATGTTGTACAGTTGATTAGTAGTAGTAAATTCAATGGCGCACAAAAAAAAAGATTAGCATCCGCTACCGAGAGTCGAACCGCGACCGTCAGCATGACGGCTCTTCATTGTAACCATCCAGTAACCACAACAAGTTGAGGTGAAAGGAATAAAAGTCCTACAGTTTCTGAGGCACTCAACGTTACAACAATGAAGCAAATTTCGGTCGCACACACTTACATGGCTTCGTTTATTTCATAAACCGCATGGTGACTTGATGAGAGGGCGATAGGAGTGTGATGACGAGTGCAGATAAAAATAGAACACTTGACAGCGGAATAGCAACAGTGGAATATGGTGTAGCGGCGTTCTGTGCCATTGTCTCACCCATATTGAGAAGTTGTTGACGGTTGAACAAAAACCCAACGGTTGCTGCGATTGTCGAGGCACTAGGCACACAGCGATAACCACTTGCACACACTTGCATGGCTTTGTTTATACCATAAAAAGCTTTGTGGAACATGATGGGCAAATTTGCCTTTTCAGAATCATGCGGATTTCTCAAGATATGATTGCAAAAACTGCAAAATTGCAATTTTGCATTTTTTGCCACAATTTCAACTTTTGGGTGTATATAAAGGTGGTGGGGATCAGCAACCAAAAACTACGGTCCTAGAATACAAAATCGACTCGAAGCGTGAGATCATGCATATGAGCTTGTTAATCGACGGTCGGCTGAACTTGAACTGCCACGTTGATTATGCTTATCAGAGGGCACCAAAGCGAGCACAGCGTTGGCCAGAATCATGCTCAACAATTCGGTGATAAACAGCAGCCAGAAGAGCTGATGTATCGTCATCGTACTCCGGTTACGGTAGTCCACCCTGATTCCCACAAATAAAGACTTCAAGAAAAAGGTCATGTTTGAACAGCATATTCACATTTCCATCTCTTGAATTTGAAGTACTAGAGCGATTCCATACACAGTTTCTAGAATCGCTATCTTTCTTGGAATCCTCTCTGCGGAGCATGATATGCAGTTGTCCTGGGCGGTGACAAGAAAAATAATGGATTCAAGAGGTTCTCATTTTTCAGGATGCATTCAAGGATGGACTATTTGTGTGGTCAAGCAGCGCCATGTCGGAAACGCCACCATCTTGGAAACACCGTCATCTCGGAACTGCCGCCATCGCTATAAGTTATCGTCGCTCCATTCCGTTGCCATCATTGCTTCATTTTGTCACCTTCATCAGAAAAATCCTGCGCAAGTATGTCCATACAACGTTTCACGAATAGTTAAATAGTTTGGAATTATAAGAACAAGTACAGTGCAACCGGAATGAATCTTGTAAATAGACATGTAATAGATTAATAGTTAAGTTTTTCGTTAATTTAGGTATTTTATATATGTTTTGTCCTCTAGCTGGCTCATTCGTAACTTTTAATATTGAGCTATTTATCTGTTTACATCAAGCTCATTCGTTTAAAAAAAAAAGGTTCGTCGGCTGGTTTTGTACTGTAAGCCTTAACACGGCATATACATTAGTGGAACTGACGTTAATTAAATTGGCAAAATGTGTTCGTTTGAGTTTCCGGACGCAGGCCTATACTGTTAAACGTACAACGCTTTACACGTAGTGGATCGTTCTGACCATAATCGGTGCGTCTAAAACACTGGTTCCCAACCTTATCAGCTCCACGGCCCCTTTTGTGAACAATTGGATGTCTCGCGGCCCCCTGGAAAGTACCGTGAATAAATTTCGTTGAGATAAATAAAAACAATTGATTTGATCTGTTACTGTTAGATATTCGTTTTATTTCAAAATAACATGTCAATAACAGGAAACAACTGATTCAGTGCGATTGTTGCACCTGCTTTTGAGCAACTAGTTTCGTAATACGGGGCTGTGTTTGCGACAATGCCAATCTCATATCATCCTCAACGTTCAATCTGTTTCTGGTCTTGGTCTTTATTTGGAGAAGAGTTGAAAATCCGCTCTCGCAGAGTACGTAGAAGCAAACGGGACAAGGATCTTCAATGCCAGCAAAGCAACTTTGGGATACGACTCGTACATGATACACCAGAACTGGTTCAAATCTTTTTCACGGAACAAATCACGAGATGAAGAATCATTTCTCAGGTCCAAATATTCGTCCTGTATTTCGTCAGGAAGACTAGCCACATCCAGCGAAGAAGAAAACGGATTCGGACTAAAGCAGCATCTTCTTGCGTTAGCTCAGGGAAGTAGCGCTCAAATTGTTCATCCAGCGAGTCAAGATGAGAAATAATTTCTGATTTCAAAACCGAATCCAGCTCGTTCGCTCCTTTGTCAGTCGTACTGCTGAGCCTATCGAACATGGCAACATTTCCAGAACTAACCTTTCGGCGCCAGTTTTTCAGCTTTGCCACGAATGCTTGAAGGTTGTCTTGAAAGTGAATTAGATTGGTTTGCTTTCCCTGTAGCTTCAAGTTCAGTGAATTCAGATGTTCAAAAATATCTGCTAGGTAAGCAAGGCGCATGTGCCAACCATCGTCACTGAAATTAGCAAGCAAGTCGTTTTTCCCTTGATTTTCCAAAAACATTTTGATCTCGTCCTTCAATTCAAAAACTCGGTTGAGAACATTCCCTTTCGACAACCAGCGCACGGCAGTGTAGAAAGAAGAACCTCATGATCTGCATTCATTTCTTTGCAGAGTTCTTTGAATAAACGAGTGTTTAGAGCCCCAGATTTAACATAGTTCACAATTTTGATGACCGAATCAAGTACCTTTAACAATGGTTCCGGCAGGGTCTTGCTGGCAAGGGCATATCGATGAATCATGCAATGAATACCTTTGGCGTGTGGAGCAAGGTCTTTGACCTTTTTCTGAAATCCTGATTTCTTACCAAGCATTGCTGGAGCGCCATCGGTGCAAACTCCACCGACTTTTTCCCACTGTAAGCCACCCGATTCAAAAAATGTCTTGATTTTAGCCATAATA
Source organism: Aedes japonicus (assembly GCA_034211315.2). Taxonomy (NCBI): domain Eukaryota; kingdom Metazoa; phylum Arthropoda; class Insecta; order Diptera; family Culicidae; genus Aedes; species Aedes japonicus. Next base: position 167,295 of record JASCZW010005600.1, read on the forward strand.
TCATCACTTTTGGTAGTAGTTTCCAAATCGCTACAGAAAAGAAACTCTTCCTTCAAATCGCCAGAGTTAACGTACTTCACAAATACCATAAGTTGCGCACATGAGCTGACATCCGTAGATTCGTCCAGTTGAATTGCAAACAAAGGGGATTGCTTGATTTCTTCCAAAATTTGCACTTTAACATCTTCGGACATATCGGCGATTCGTCTTTGAACGGTGTTGTCCGACAGTGAGACTTGCCGCATTTTGGCCGCACTTGCTTCCCAAGAACTAAACTCACCATTTTCAGCATGCTGGGCTTGATGAGAGTTTCTCCGATTGTGTGTGGTTTTTGTTTTTCGCAATTTCCAATGCTGCCTCATATGATGCCTGCACAACTGCAGTACTTTGTTGTTGGATGCTACCTGTAGCATCCAATCGCTGCCGTTTGAGGCCAGCTTCATGGCGTCGAAAAAATGCCACATCCTTGGTGTTATGCTCGGAATGTTTCGTGTCCAAATGTCGCTTCAGTTTTGACGGTTTCATAGCTTCAACACTCAACACAACGTTACACAATACACACTGTGGTTTATCGACTCCATTAACCGTTAGTATCGTAAATCCGTACTTAATGTATTCTTCGGAATACTTTCTTTCTTCTCCATGTCTGCGACTACCTGCGATAAATCGTTAATTTTTAGTTCTTTTACGTTCCATGTTTATTTTTATTTTCAAGGCTAAATTACCGATTCAAATTTGCAGTATTTGCAGAAATAATCACTCGTTGTAATCCTCCGACGAAAACAAGAAACAAGATCTGAGCAGCAACAATTTTAGTTCCGAAAATTTTAAATCGTGCAGTCAATTGATGTGACTTGACCCATGAATGGCTACACTTCGTTGTACAGAGGGACAGAGCAAGAGATGCTCATTCATTGCTGCCACTTTTTGACGTTTGATCGTCTTTCTCAATCTAGCACACATGAATTAGTGATGGTTTGTTTTCCGTCTGCCACTAATCTGTTTCCCTCTTGCTCTCAGTTCTTCGTTTAAGATCGTGCAGTAGTGTGCTCCGATTGAAGGCCAAAATACTCAATTGACTTGCTTGTTGTGTTGGGAGTGTTGCTCTCGCGGCAGAGAGCCGACGCATAAAACAGAAAACCATTTGTCTCTTTTTCTCCCTGTTCGAGAGTTGCAGACGTTGCAGTCGGAAAACAAGTGCTGTCAGACAGAACACGGAGACAAAAAGATAACCATTCTTGTTTAACTTTTTACACTTTCAACTAAAATGGGACTTGTCAAACTTTTCAAAAAAGCGTATTACTAAACTAGCGGAAAAAGATTAAATTTTTGTTTAAAAAACCAAGACCTTCGCGGCCCCCCTGAGAGGGCTTCGCGGTCCCTTTGTCGGCCGCGGACCACCGGTTGGGAAACCCTGGTCTAAAATCTACACACTTAGAAATTATTAAATTTACACGAGACCTAATCCATGTTTGTAAATAGTCCGGGAACGTAAAGTCGGGGAATGTAATAGTCGGGGAACGCAAAGAAAGATTTCGTGTAAAATTATGTCTCCTGAAACTGAAACATACGCAATTCGACAAAGGATGTGTTCGGTTGAATTTATTTTCTCATCTCTTTCAACACATTCTTATGCGCTAAAGGACGCTTGCATGTGTCGGTCTCAGGGACAGAAATTTACACGAGATTTTGGTAGTGTGTAGTCTAAATAAATCCGTGCGTCTCAAATTACGGGGAATGACATTAATGTTGAGTTGAGCCAAGATACTAGGAGAATCTATACAACTGGTTAGAACTTTTGCACAAATAAAACTCTTTCCAATTGCCTTCTCCTGCTCAATGTGTCCATTCCAAGAAGCCGGCAGCGATTTTGATACGGGGGCAGATCGGTAGGATCACGCCATGGTAGGAACCTCAGCGCATAGCGAACAAACCGTGACTGAACAGCTTCAATCCTCGATGTCCAGATTCCAGTATACGGACTCCACACCACAGCAGCATACTCCAGAACGGATCGTACCAACGAGTAGTACAACGCACGTAAACAGTATGGATCTCTGAGTTCGTGGGCAATTCTAAAGATAAATCCCAAGTTTCGGTTAGCTTTAGAGATTACAAATGAATAATGCTCTCTAAAGGTGAGTTTCATGTCCAGATGCACTCCAAGGTCTTTGATCACGGACACTCTCTCCACATGCTCACCACCAATGTTGTAATTCCATGCGATTGGATCTTTCTTGCGAGTGAATCAGATCACCGAGCATTTGTTGGTGCTGATGGTTAGCTCGTTGATTCCACACCATTCCGTAAAAACATCTTCGATTGAGCTAACAATACGATAGATTTTCAAATCATCTGCATACAAAAGCCGACATCCTCGTGGAAGTACAGCGAACACATCGTTAGCAAACAAGGAAAATGACAGCGGGCCAAGGTTGCTTCCCTGAGGAACACCGGAGGAGTTTAAAAAATAGCTAGACTGGGCTGTCTCAACTTTCACAGCCAAGCGACGATCTATCAAATAGGATTTTAGCCAATTGACGAAGTTTGGTGCAGCTCCCATCCGTTGTATCTTCGCCAGAAGCAGGGCATGATCAACACGATCGAAAGCTGCCTTTAAATCGGTGTATATAGTGTCTATTTGAGCCCCATTCTCCATATTTCGTATGCAGTATGAAGTAAATTCTGTGAGGTTAGTGACCGTTGACCTCCCGGCAAAAATTGCATGTTTATTGCATGAAATGTGGTTTTTGGCTGCATGAAAAAGCGTTTTAACAATAAGAGTTTCCAGCAACTTAGAGCCTGCACATAAAGATGTAATGCCGCGATAGTTTGATACGTTTCCGCGATCGTCTGGGAACGTTGATTAAGCGATTGATTGATTGCAAATGGCTGTTAGGGTTGCGCAGAGTGCAATTGCACACTTTTTGAACACAATAGGCGGAATACTATCCGGTCCTGGCTGACACGAACACTTAAGTTTATTGATAGCATTATTAATGTCTGCTTGAGAAAAGACTATATTCTGTACTTCTAGTACTCCTTCTGGTATATTATCAAGAGCAGCACTAATGTGTTGCGAAGAAGCCATTTCAGGCTTGAAAACACTTGAGAAATGGCACGCAAATAGTCTGCATATCTCAGCGGGAGAAGCGCCTGTGTCTGTACCATAAGACATAATAGACGGTAGACCATTTTCCTTACGTTTTTCGTTTATAAATGACCAGAAGCGCTTGGGGTTACGCTTCAAGTTATATTGATTTTGCTGAACATACATACCGTGAGTATAGCAAGCGATTGTAGTTCCTGTGTCTGTTGCTGGCAGTCTGGAAGTCTCGCTTGGTAATCAGGTTCCGGTTTTCAGAGTAATGTCGAAGAGCCCTGGCGCGTATTCAAAGTTCTCAGTTTTTGATTCGACCAGAGAGGACTCTGATTGGGGCTGGTGAGGGAATATGAAGACGAAAATTTCGTGCGTGTCGTTAGATTTCCGACATCAACAGCAGTATATAGCGATGTCCAATCAGTCTGCAGGATGGCACGGTTTAATGCAGGAAATCAGCTTGCGGAATTGAATTGCTGTACCACAACGGGTTCTACAAGGTAAATTGTTGTAGGACAGCATAGTTTCAAATAGCAGAATGATGCATCCATCAACCATGTTCAGTAGTTGTAATATTGCACGACAAACAGCTCTTTGTTGCCGAAGACAAGGTCAAGGGCAGTTCGTGGTTCAACTGGATAGTTTCATGCTGATTACAGCTCAAAACATCAGTGTTCTGAGCTTTCATTTCTAGAAGAAACAGCTGAATAGCTTCTCCAAATTTGCTTGAACAAGCTCTAATTCAACACCGATGTTTGTTGGGAGACCATCGATTAGTGATGAGCTAGATCTACTGAAGGTAGATTTACATGGATCAGGGTATAGGTAGCCCCCAGAAGCACTTTTCCATGCGAGCAATGGTTGGTTGAAGTCGCCAAATAAAAGATGAGACTCACGTAGTCCAAGAGAGTCTGAAATTTGAGTGACGCACTCGATATGTCGCTCAATATAGACGAGATCAGTGGCAAGTTCAGGAGGAATGTACACTACACCGATGCAAACACCACTATCCGCAGTAGATATGCGTACCAACAGCTGTTCCAGTTCGCTATGCATAGAGACTGAATTAGATTTTAGCTGGTCTGAAACGGCAATGAGAACTCCGCCTCCACGCTTTTTTCCGGTGAGAACAGCATCACGATCCTTTCTATATACGGTGTATCGATCTCCAAACAACATCAACGAAGTGAATTGCTCGTTCAGCCAGGTTTTGGTAAGCACGATCACATCGTAATCCGAGTCTAACGCAGCGAGAAAGAATTCATCCATTTTTGTACGCAATTCTCTGACGTTCTGGTAGAACATGTTGAGACAGCGATGAGCTGAGTGATGAAGCTGATGATTTACATCGATCGATGATGGCCAACAACACGTAGCGTTAGTTTCATGACACGCGTTTCAAATCGTTAGAAGAGAGCTGGAATGGTTCTGTTATTTTGAGAACAGGCTCAGCATCTATTTTTGCTTCGGTTGGACATATACTGGTCTTGTATTTACCTGGAACAGCTGGGTCATCAAGCTAGTGATTTTCATCCATCGGAGACGGCGAGCAACTGTTCATCAACAATGCAGTTGGTTGCTATACTGAAAAGTCGATCCTCTGTCTCGCTTTGGCAAGGCGTTTCAGGTAACATTCGTAACTCCAGGCCGAATGAGCAACATCGAGCAACTGGTCAACGTCGGAACTGCGTTTGGTTTTTTACAAATGACAATTGGTGCATTTTTCTAAATCTGCCTCACATTTTCCCACTTTATGGTCACCAGCACACTTAGGGCAGCAAACTGGCTTCGTACAAGCTGCTGCTTTGTGTTGAAACTCCAAACAGTTAAAGCAGCGACCAGCGTCAGTAGCATCTACTAGTCTGCATCTCTTCCATCCCAGGAAAACACGTTGTAGTTTCATCAGTGTATTAAAACCACCAGTTTAAAAATTATTGAGGCATACTCAACACGACAACACGGTGGACTTCCTTAATGAGAGTGGCGCTTAAGCCATCGAAATTGAATGAGATTTTGGACTCTTTCGTCGGAACGGTTACAAATTAATGTTATTTTTTTTTTTTCTCCAGAAAACAAAAACTCGACGACAATTGAGGCGGTAATCATACTGAGAAAAAACAAACTAAACTCCAATGAAACGAAATGCGAAAAGCTTCGAAAACTACGGAACGCGGAAGAAACGGTCTTTCCGCTGGAAAAATGCACTCGACAGTTTTTTATTGTGAAAAAAAAAGGTTGGGGCCACCAGGGATTGTCGAAAAACACAGAGCAGTCGAAAAACACACAGAAGTGCTTCACCCAATTCCAAATGTGCGTCTCCTGTTTCAGAAAAGCGCACAAAACGAACGTGTGAGAGATTTCATAGCAGCACGAGAGCCAGAAATCCGAACATGCACTTCTCTTTCGGAGATAAGGAGTAATGCACTGTGCTTTGGCTCATGCTTTGGTTAATGGTATCAAAATGAAAATTTTTGATTCTAGTAACAAATAGGCATTGTAGGGGTTCATAGAGAGAAAATTTTATTAAAAATTTTCGAAAATAAGTCGGGCCTTTTGAAAATTACGAAATTTTTCTTAGCATTTCAGGAGGTTTTTGTATGGAAACTCTAAGACTTATTTATACACCCTTTTGCTCTGCCGCATAACTCATGGATGATTATTTTCATTGTTACTCATATGAAATTATCAGTTTGTCAGTTGTCTAATCAAATGTTCGATTTCACGTGCATGATTGGGTCCTGAGTTCTGACAAAGTGTTACGAAAACATGTGAAGTAAACACAACTTTGTGTAGGTTCAATCTAGAGTGCCGCCGTGTCTATTTTTCACACTTGTGTTTGCACAGAGACGACAAAGAGAGAGTGCAATCGTTAATACCCAAAGAGACGAGAGTGAATTCGAAATGAGATGTGTGGCTTTGAGCGCACGGCAAAGCAAGGGTGCACGGGAGTACAGACTGCACTTTCTCGTTTCTTTAAAATTTAATGTGCTGTCTCGTAGCCCCGCGTGCTGCACTCAAAGAGATTTGAGTCGCAAATTATCCCCGGGGCCCCCTTGCAAAATGTAATAGTGTAATAGTTGCTAGGGCCTTTAACAAAATATGATCGTGAATATTTAATAAAGGTTATTCGAAAATGTTTGAAGGTCAATTTGAAACGATATAACAGGCACTGAAAAGACGACAAATCAAACATATTTATCTGTGTCGATGTATTTAATTTATAAGCGATTCCGATTCCGGTTACATTGACTAAAATCTGAGGGACTCCATTTATGACAAAACTGAAGAAAACTTAAATTGAGTAAAATTTGTGATCACACAGCGAGAAAATCCATTCTCTCAAAGAACACGTGTTTGATAAAGTTGAACTCAAGTTCGAAGCTGCTCTTGTTTTGTGTTTTGTGTTTTCTGGGCATTCGAACGAATTTTCGATAAGAAAACACTTTTGGCTGCACTGATAATCAAACTCGTGACTTGAATATTAAATAATTCATTGGATCTATACGGCTATAGTAAGATCTAGAATAACATATGTATCATTAGTTTGATGGCCAAAAACTTATGGTAAGCATGCTCAGAAAAAACTGGAAAATCTGCAAAGACTTGCTACAATCTTTATCTCGGGAACAATTCGTAGTACGCTTTCTAAAGCACTTGATGCAATTATTACCTTTTATACAGTTATAACTTAACTTTCGCCCTCAAAACTTCAGTGTTTGAAAATTCTCTTCTCTATTGCGCCAATCAAAGGTAATTTTCTAGCATGCTCTTACTCCATTCACGTTAAATGTTAAATATTCTGCATTACAAATGATTCGCATAGACTATCCTCTATCGTTACGTACTCGTATCTTATTTATACGCCATCCATATTATTGTTTATAACCCCACATTCAACCACGGATCTATTTTTGTTCGTTCCATGGACGAGAATAAAAAAGAGACATCATATTCGACCACATTCCGCCGTTCTCGTCGCTAAAGCCCTGCCGTCGTTATTGGGTCAACCTAGAGGCTGAACGTTCGCCGGTTGTTATCGGTTCTCGGTTAGCCCCACAGTTCGATCCCCATGAAACATTGACCAGCTTTTACGATGACAGAGGGTCTCCGTCCGTTTTCGGTGGCGTTCTTTTCCTGTCAGCTTCCGGGGACTGTATGAGCAGAAGTGGCTCGTAAAAATTAAGCACCAGATGAAAGTTGTCGACTTCGTTTTTTTTACTTTTATCCTCACGCTCGTTTGGGGATGACAACAAGTTTCCTCGGTTTCGTTTTTTTTCTCGCTATGGAATTTCCAACTGGGGAGATCCAGAAAAGCAGAGGGCACGTGCCACTCTTAGGCTGTAGCGAGTTTTAATAAAATATGAGCTTGACAGAGTTGAAAACTCCAAGATGGCAACCCGTGGTCGTTCTATTTGATGATGCAAATCAAACGCAGACGGCTCGTTTGCCCCAAGAACGGAGGGTACATTTTTAGTGAAGCAGATGTCCGTGAAATGGATTGTTTATGGATAATGTCAACACGACGATAAGGCGTTGTTTTTCCAGCTTTGAATTAGACTTTGAGAACATTGTTTTCCCCTTGCATCAGTGATCTGGAAGATTGCCAAAAGTTACAAATGATTCTACTTTCAAACGTAAATGGTTCTTTTTTCTTGTTTTTAAATACAGGAGAGCCAATAAATATTCCCTGATTAAGGAAACTCCCACAATTCATTCCAGAAAATGATTTATTTTCATATTTTCGGTGAGCCATTTGTCTCCATCCCGATAGCAAAAAAATATAAAAAACAACTCGACCTATTTCTCTAGAGCAGTTAAAATACTCACATCGTAAGCATTGACATCCTCCGTGCCTAACCGAATTTACGTACAATGGAAGGCAAAAATGTAGACATGCTCCCAATGATTATGGCACAAATATGGGTATTGCGAAAATATTTCCCCTATTTCTTGCCTTCCCATTTTTTTTCCTGCCTGCCCTCATCAACGACGATGGGTTCAAGTATGCGATACATTCCAGTCTTCTTCGCATATTCCGGATGGGTGAAACTTTCTGCAGCCCCATTTGTGTTTGGGTGTGTGGATGTATGTGTGTGTGTTGTTTGTGGTTCGGGGAAGAAATGTGGGACGAATCTTCTTTGGGGGCAATTTATGGTGCGTACACAAAGTAAATAGCCATAACCGAATTCCTGTCGAGATGGTTCCTCGTTCGTTTCGAATAAGAAGACAATGTTTGCATGCCACCGTCGGTATAATATCTCCGAATTTATGAGCGATCAATTGAGAGGAAAGAAGTATTTTTAGCACCAGGAAAAAAGCAATCGATTAGGATAGTTGACACTTTACTGCTGAACAAATTCCGAGCTAGCTGTTGAGTGTCAATTTTTTCTTCAATGGAATTATAACGAACTTAAATGAATGATAGAAACACAGAAGAAGATATGAATTGCCTTCGTTCAATTGCAAGCCAAAACAAACGCAAACATCGAAATTCTATGCAATCTTTCTTGCCAGGTAATTTGGCTTAAATTGAATTGAAGTATTCCATAAATGTATGTCAAATCTAGCATTACATATACGTGCATTAGTTAATACAGATATACCATGATTCTTTCAAACTTTATATTTCAGATACGGTACCGGATTTTTTTTACCCCTTAAGTGATCGACAGGGTACCCAGGTACCCACCAAATTCAAATAATTAGAACTCTGGCAATTATTGACCGATTTCAATTTTTGGACGCCATAAGATTCGATAACTCATTTGCTTTAAGGACATTATCGGCAATGACCATACAATTTCATCTTGTTTCTGTAAATCTGGATTTCCGGGACTGTATATAAGAATGGATGTCAGAATCCTTGGAATAATTCCTAAAAACTATTTTTATTCTATTGTGGGCCATATGCCGATTTTTTCCTGAAAGGGCCATTCTGTAACCGGCTCTTGTGAGGCCTAAAGTGGCCATGAACATTTTCAATAGAAAACCCTAGCAATATGGGTATCAAAATTCAGAACGTTGCGAAATAGTTTTCTGGTTAAATTTTCATGAATTTTGAATCCCGTATTGCCAGGGATTCCCTCTGAACATGAAAATGTCAGTTGAGGCCCCACGGAAACCTGTTCCGGAAAGACAGGTCCGAGGACAAATCATCAAATAGCCACAAAACGTTGAGAAATATCCTACTGGTAAAATTTCATGAATTTTGATACCCATATTGCTAGGGGTTCCTTCTAAATATGTTCATGGCCACTCTAGGCCCCATGGGAACCTTTTACAGAATGGCCGTTGCAGGAACAAATCAACATGTGGCTAACAACCGAAGCGAAATAGTTGCTAGGAATTAATCCAAATATTTTGACATCCATTGCCGGAAATTCAACAGATGTTTCCAAATTTGTCACCGTACCAGACCACAGCCATGGTAACCGGGAATTACGAGAAGCAGATTAATTCAAATGGTAATCACTGATAATGCCCTTAAGCGAAAAAGTTTTTGAATCTAACGGTGCCAAAATAAATAAAATCGGTTAATAATAGTCAGAGTTATAATCATTTGAATTTAGTGGGTACCCGGGTACCCTGTCGATCACTTAAAGGTGTTTTTTTTTTTGTCGAACACATAAGGGTTAATTAACGAAAAAATAAAAATAAAAGGTATACTAAACAATTTTTTGAATTAATATTTTCATGAAAGTTCCGTTTTTATTGCTTTTTTGGATACTATTATGGGAAATTTTGGTTTTCTTCATGATATTTTTTCATTATTGCTTGAAAGTCAATAAACTTTGTAGAATTTCAATTAAGTTAAATCGGTCGACTACGATGGGCTGGATAGGTTGTAAGATTATCGGTCGTTAGTCCAGTTAAAATGAAACGACGTGCACCAAGAAGAAGAGTAGAAGACGACCTGCGGACCTTTCACAGACTGCGAGGTTGGCGAAGTGTAGCTATGGACCGAATAGAAAGGACAGCTTCTGTTAACAATAGAGCCTGGGTGGGCCTTGGTAAAGTAAGTTCAATTAAGTTATGAACATATTAGTTTTTTTCTATGGAATTTTGTATTTTTGCATTGCTACCACATTGAATTTCTCTTAAAGAAAGTTTCAATTCTATTTTAGTCGGCGAACAATATAGCGACTTCACTTATGCAATATTGATGGGTCATATAAAGGGTGTCCACGATGAAATTGCCACACTATGAAATTGCTCTAACTTTTTAACCGTTGGGTAGAATTTAATGAAAATTTGGGTGGATTTATTTCATAGCGCATTATTTACATCCTGCAAGTTTTAAAGTCCTGTGATCAAAACTCGCGGAAATGGACTCGAAAGAACAGCTCGTGCGTGATAAAATCTTGCGCATTCATCACGAGAACAAGGATCTCTCGCATCGTTCCATCGCTAAAACGTTGAATCGCGAATTCCACGGTGTCGCGTGTGATTAAGCGGTTCGAGGAACGATTGACCATCAGCCCAGAAGTGAAGAAAAAAGTATTCCGTACAACACCAAAAATCACAACCGCGTAGTTGGGGCCTTCAACCGAAATCCGAACGCCACCGTTCGGGATGTGGCTAAGAAGCTGCACCTAAGCCGAAGTTTTGTCCAGAAGGCCAAAACTAAGGCTGGGCTTCGAACGTTCAAGGTACAAAAGGCCCCTAATCGCGACGAGAAGCAGAACAAGTCCGCCAAAACCCGTGCCAGGAAGTTGTACCTCAACATGCTGACGAAAGTTGAATGCTGCATCATGGACGACGAAACATATGTGAAGGCCGACTTCAAACAGATCCCCGGCAACCTGTTTTTCACGGCCAAGGATAAGTTCAGCGTTCGGGAGCATGTCCGCACTCAGAAGATGTCCAAATTTGCGAAGAAATTCCTGGTTTGGCAAGCCATCTGCACTTGCGGGAAGCGGAGTGCACCTTTCGTGACCCAGGACACGATGAACGGACAAGTGTACATAAAAGAGTGCCTCCAGAAGCGGCTGCTTCCTCTCCTGAAGGCCCACAACGTCCCAACAATCTTCTGGCCGGATTTGGCCTCATGCCACTACTCCAAGGACGTGCTGAAGTGGTATGCGGACAATAAGGTCAATTTCGTGCCGAAAATGTTCAACCCTCCCAACACTCCGGAGCTCCACCCCATCGAGAAGTACTGGGCGATTATGAAGCAGCACCTTCTTAAACGACCTAAGGTAG
>JASCZW010005601.1:0-217300 GCA_034211315.2 Aedes japonicus
TTGACATCCTAGAACAGATACTCGTCTTTCGTGTCTTTCGTCACATTTCAGTGACTGTGATCTACAATTCGGGTGAGCTCTTTCGATTATGTCATCCTGTTGATCAAACTCAATTAGATGCTTCTTAAGAAACAGCTTGACTGTTAGTTTTGGTCAGGTTTTGTGCGTAGTCGAAGGCTGTAATTGCCTCCAAAGATGTACCGAAATTCTGTGACGATAGTTTTTGGCCATGTATCTACCGTCAGAGGAAAACATATTTTCAGATAATCTTCAGCGAATGATGGTGCTATATGCGGTAAGACTACAGTTAATGCTTAAGTACCAACCATTTGAAGACAAGTGTACTATCCGTTAACGTTTGAAGATGCTCTCACCGATCATTTTTAAACAAATTTTGGTTCTGTACACCATACAGAGCATTCTGTTCAAGTATTCACTCCAACTATTCATTTCCCATTTCCTTTGATATCTACTGAAGGCAGCGTGAGTTCCTTGCATCTTTTTAAAGTACATACTAAATTCTCCATAGCCAAAGTTCGGACGTGGCCAAGTGAGCCATTGAGGAGTGTCTTTGTAGAAGACTATTACGTGAATAAACGTATCAGTAATTGGTTTCTGCGTTTCATGGTGACATACTAATGCATATGCTTATGGTAGAATTTAAGCTTGGTTCTAAGAATTTCATAGCGTTTTTACAGTATTAAAAAACTCAGAACATACTTCCCTTGAGCCACGGGGTTCAAAACGTTAGAAAAGTCCAGAAAACTTCAAAGGATTTCAGTATGGATCTCAGATTTTCATCGAACTTCAAAAAGCTTTATTAAAGTTGGAAAAAAATCAGCAAGACGTCAGACGTCAGATGTTAAAGTTAGAACAATACAGTGTGAGACAAATGCATGAAAATGATCAAGTTTAAGGTTTTTTTTTTCAAGGCGAATTTGAAATTGAGAAACTATCGTTGATTACTCTCTTTCATTCATTTTTCATTGAGCGTTACGTTTTTCATTCAAGTATTTGTAGGTATGGTAGCCAACAGTTGTGTTTCTATCTGTACTAAAGATTTCCTCAAAAGATTTATAATGGCACTGTAATAAATTAAAGAGAGTGAGATAGGAGAGAGCCTAGAAGTGCAACAATTTCATCATACATCATTGTTGCAACTTCTCGTTGCTTTGCACCACACATCCGACTACTGCGATGGTGCAGACCTCATACTTACGACCATTGGTTTCGAACTGTCAACCGCTGCCGCGGTGATAAGTAACGTCGTAGGTAAATAATAATTTAGCGCATAGTTTAGTGAAAAATGAATAGGTGAGGTTTGTGGTGTTTCACTTGGATTTGGGGAAGTTAATCCTTCTTAAATCTAGCTCAATACTATTGTGGCACAGGCGAAGTTTATAATTCCTTTAGTTATCTAAAAACATACGAGTATTAAAAGACATGCAGAACTTAACCTAATTTTACAACTATTTCCTACAGTAAAATTACGTGCAAGCACGAACAGAATTATTAATAACTAGCTGACTCCAGTGCGAGCGTTGCTACGCCTGCAACTAAATGAATGCATAATGGTTGTTTTTTTGGAAAGAGTTTTTTTTTTACTCTATCAGCTTCTATCAGAACATTCTTCTAATCCGAGAAACATACAGTATGTGTTTTAGTTATCTGGATAATTCTCATGTTTGGTTGAAATTTGTGTTTGGAATCTCCTTAGAAACATTTCTTGCATTCAAAAAAACCTCGCACGCCAATTTTGGTTCCATTTGCTTGATTTTTTCTCAAGTTATGCAGAAATTTGTGTTTCATTTATAGGAGCGTCTTCTCCCCTTCTTTTCAGAAGAGAGCAGTGTGTTTTATTTGTATGGAAGGCGAAGAAGTTAAAACCACCTTAGAAACATTTATCTTCTCAGGAACCTCCACATTAGGCTGATGCAAAATTCTGAAATATTTGCTCCCTAAGCTAATCGACGCCAATTTGGGTCCTGATAGTCTCAACATTTTTTAACACATTTGGTTTTAATTTGGCTTTGCACACGCTATTCAAAGTTTGTATGGGAATTAGTATGAAGAATCTCAAACTTACATTTCCAGATCCCTAACATCTTGATATTATGTCCTGAAACCAAATCTTATATACATTCATATAGTGTAAGTTGTCAGCTATCAAAATGCCGAAGATACCTGATATGTAAATTTCATACAAAAATAGTTATTCAATAAAACATAAAATACACACTTTATGTATTATGTTTTTTTTCTTATTTTTGTTTTCTTATTATTTATATGTTTTTTATATTTTATATTTATATATTTTATGTATTTTATTTTATTTATATTATTATATATATTTTATATATATTATATTTATATATTCTATATACATTACATATTTTTACTTCTTATTATTATATTTGTTGAATAACTATTTTTGTATAAAATTTACATGTCAGGTATCTTCGGCATTTTGATAGTTGGCAACTTACACTATATTAATCTTTATAAGATTTGGTTTAAGGGCATAATATCAAGATGTTAGGGATCTGGAAATGTAAGTTTGAGATTCTTCATACTAATTCCCATACAAACTTTGAATAGCGTGTGCAAAGCCAAATAAAAACCAAATGTGTTAAAAAATGTTGGGGACTATCAGGACCCAAATTGGCGTCGATTAAGCTTAGGGGAGCAAATATTTCGAATTTTGCATCAGCCTACTCCACATGCCAAATTTGGTTCCATTTGCTTTATTAGTTCTCGAGTTATGCAGAAATTTTTGTTCCATTTGTTTGTATCCCTCCCCCCCCCCCCCTCTCCTCATATGGCGGAAAAGTATCAAATTACCATGGAAAAATTTCTTTCCTTCAAAAACTTCTACATGCTAAATTTGGTTCCATTTCCCTGATTAGTTTTCGAGCTATGCAAGGATTTGCGATTTATTTATATGGGTTTTATTTGTATGGAAGCCCCCCCTTTTAGGGCGGGGAGGGTTCTCAAGCTAATAGGAGTAATAGTTCAAGCCCAGGGCTTGAAATTAGATTGAAAAATATTGATTTCGAGAAATCACCATTTTGTAGTCGCCATTTTGAATTTTCACAATGTTTTTATCTCTTTGACATCTTAATAATAATTAAATTTAATCGTCAAAATCGGAAGTTCGTACGCTTTTTCATTCTCCCACAAAAAAAATACAAACTTTGCCTTATTTTTGCCAATCCAGGGGAGGGTCCCTTAAGGAATTTTATAGCATCCTACATTCACAATAAATGGTGTTACGAAATCGGAAATTTGTTTGTTGTCTAGTTGCTTGAGCAACAATGATATTCTGTCAATCAGAACCTGTTCTAGTTATCTTAAAACGTTTATTATTTAGTCGAAATTACTATTTACAGCACTGCTCTCAACTTTTTGGTATTGGTACTTAGTTTTCCACTTTGAAGAGCTTACGTCAGGTTGATGTTCTTTGAAGTACTTACAAAGTTATAATGTGAGGGTGTCTATGAAGCCGAGATTTCTGAGCTCTAAAAGAAGTCATAGAAAATATATTCAACTCAAGACTTGAAACCAGATGGAACTAACTACATTCGATATCAAACCGCACGTTGACAAAATATTGAATTACAACTGGATTGGATTATGAATACTTTCAGCTCGGATACAAATATTATTTTAAAATAGATTAGTTTTGAGACTCTGCTATAACTTAAACAGAATGATATTCGGACAACTCTTGCAACATTAATAAAAGTATGCAAACCTACACCGGGCTTTATAGTAAATGCTTTACTCAAGACACACATATTCAGTGTTGATTTTAGACCCTTACCCACGTGAAGCAACCTCGGGCTTTACATGAGAAACAAAGTCAGAAGTTCCATGAAACTTTTGTGCTGAATAAAATGAAACTATGCATATAGTCAGAACTTCAGTCAGAACTCAGTCAATACTAAATACCAACTTAAAGGGTTGCAGACAGTTTCGACTGCCTCTTCAATTGTCCTTCAAAGTTCATAAAAAGTTACTGCAGAACTTGCTTTGACGTTCGAAATTTATTATCGTTCAGGTCAAAACCAACGAGAAAATTTTGTTTTATGTGCGATAAATAGCGTCCCAACATAAACGGGTTTTGCGGTAGTGGCGCGTTTCACTTGCACTGACACCTGACACCAGATCGTTGGATCTGAGTTAAACGATACCATATCACGTAAATAACTAACACATGCCACGTGTTATTGCAGCTGCGATGACCGATAATACTCAGATCTGATTATATTCCGTAATATACTCAAATTTATGCGTGGACATAAACACAACGGTATTATAGTTTTGCGACAGTTTAACTGATACATGAATGTGAGGAGAGTACCTGTTGATGATTTTGTCTAACAATATGGCGAGTGGTTAGTGTGATCATGTATGAAATATCCCAAAAATGCAACAAAGTTTAACAGTATTAGCATATTAGGAGTCATACCGATGTGCTACACTTGCCCATTCAGGAGCGCTAAACAAAAACATCGGATGAGGTTGACCACCAAAATGAATTGGAAAACCACTCAATACCGCAAACCGCCCGGCGGCAACGCTCCCTAAAGGGCAAAAACATAAATACCAATTATGTTCGTGCCTTTAACGCCATGTGCTCTCAATCGCCAATTGAGTTGGATGGAATTTATTGCTTCGGGACATATTTGGCTGCTGCTGGCTGCGGCAATTGCACGCTGGTACTCCGCAGCAGCGACGGCAACCAAGCGATCGTCGAAGGAAGATATGATTGAATCAGTGTTGGCTCAGCAACTTGGCGGACACCGGCATCGGCCATGATGGAAGAGCTCCTCCAAGGAAGGTTGTTCGATGGGAAAATGTGTGTTGTAATGACTTAGTTTGATGTTACGGCAAAATTAGATCAAATGTGGTGTAAAGCATTTAGTAAGAACACTGACAAGTGACATTCATCACCCACCGAAGGATTGGCGGCGAGTTTTGCTGAAAGACTTTGTCAATCCAGTGACCTTTCACGTCACCATGTCTGGGACTAGGTGTCGATAGGTGGGTCGAGCGCCACCCATTGTAGGAATGCTTAGGCACAAACCGTGTCACATGGCAAAGGTCTTGGCGCGCAGCAGTATCAAATATAGCAAATTTGCAGCATGCCACTGCGCGTTCTGGTAGCGTTGTATGTCTCCATAGTCTTATCGCTTGGTTTTCCCATTTGAGGAAATTGTATTCGAAGGTGATTGCAATTTGCTTTATTTATGTACATCCAGCTGCGAATGCACAAGAGGCGGTGTGTTCGCCAAGAATAGACTGAGGTGGTTGTCTTGAAGGTAAGTGGTAGCTTTTGTTTCTAGCTGCATCGAGACCTTTAACCTCTGTCATTAGGGAGAGTTCTTGGGTTCATTCATAGGAGAAAACATGGTTCATAATTGGCTGGAAAATTTGTTCGACTACACCGCTCATTTTGGTTCGTAATGGTTGTGGATTATCAAGCTGTGAATGAAGTTCGTGAAGTTTAGTTAGTGATTTATCGAACAAACTTTGTTAGCTTGTGATGCCCTTCCGGAAAAAAAGGAACCGATTAGCTGCTAGTTCAATAGGGTAGCGCACTACCTTGGAAATGGAGTCTTTTTTGTAAATCTTCGCTACTGCTCATCCGTATTTAAATCTAACGGCTTGAGAGTTTGAACTTCTGAAATTTAAGATTTTAGAAATTATTTGATGAAATTATTTCATTATTACATCTCTAATTTCTTCCTTCTAGCCAATCCATACATTCGCAATTGAACCGTCTGCGTGAATGAATGTTTTTAAATTCAGCTGGAAGCTTATTCCACGGAATAATTTCTCACACAAAAGAGTGTTTCTATAATGAGAGTTATTAAATTGTGGCAAAACAAAACTTCTAATTTGCGTGCCTCTAAAAGTTCTGAGTTTTTCAAACAGATAACTGGAACCATTCTGGATTATTTTAAACAGAGTATAAATATATCGCATTTTAAGAAAAACGTGAAAAGATCATCCAAGTAACTGACAATGAAGATGAGAAACTCGTAAAAATCGACAAAAATTGAATATCCAACGGACACACCTATTAAGCGCAGCCCTCAATCTATCCAAAGCAGCTACAGAGGCATTTGATGTTAATTCCAAGCCGTAAGTAAAATGGGGAAGTAGAAGAAATTTATATAATCTTATTATGACCCGAACAGACAGTATGCTTGCAGTAAGTCTCCAGTGGCGTAGGTCAGCATAGATTTTTGAGCACTTCACAAATTTTCTACCTTTTCGACATTATCAAAAAAATCTTGATTGAAGCAAAGAAAAGCAATGGCCCAAGCAGTGACCCTTGTGGTATACCTGATATAATGTTGACCGATCTTGACAGAGTTCCTTGAGTTTCAACAACTTGAGAGCTATGACAGAGGTATGACTCAATAAAGTAAACTGCCTCCCCAGAAAATATAAACTGGTTTGAAACTTTTCTCAATAATTTGATGTTAGACACTTTATTTAAAGCTTTAGAAAAATAGCTGAGAAGCAGAAAAGCTACGCCTTTTTTGTTCACATGTTCATGGACGTCATCATGTACCTTCAACAAAGCTGAAGTTGTACTATGACTAGCTCTAAAGCCTGATTGATACGGAGTAAGCAGGTTGAAGGAGTTAATAAACTCTTGCGTTTGTTTTTAATCAATCTTTTCGAAAGCTTTGGACAATTAACAGAGTATGCTAATCGGACGCAGGTTTATAAATACATTATTTCTAGGTTTTTTGGTATAAGTATAGCAATAACTTTCGATGCTTTGGGGCTGTTCACTATTGTGTGTGGCGAGGGGGGGGGGGATGGAAAATGTATGGGAATGGATGGAATGGAAATGTATGGAAAAAAGTCGTGGTTCATGCACAGGCCCTTTTCGTAGTCGAGGAAATTTTGAAGTCAAAAAGATTAGGCTGAAAACATATGTAATTGGAGTCATTATGTGAAGATCCGTTCATGCCTTGACCTACCCCGCATGGGAATGTGTGGCAAAAGTGTGTGTGTTTGCTTCGAAATACTGCCTAACAAAAGCCCTACGCTCAATTTCAAACTACTTCTATTCAATTTCATAACCTGCCGAGTTCCATCGATACTTTCTTTTCAGATTTTCAGGTTCTAGAAGAAACTGCTGTTCACTACTGGGATTCCATGATGTTGGTAAGACATTTCCAATTTCAAAACGTTACAATTGAAATTTGGCGCACTCTACGCAATAAAAACATAATAAGTAATGCATGTAAATTCGTTTTTCCGAAAAAGTTAGAAGATTTTCGTTTAAAATGAGTCTATGAAAACGTAGTTCTACAAGGAAGAATGCCTGAAAAACGCCTTCTGCCATACATCAAAGCACTCGAGGCTGATTCCCACTTCAGTGGTGCCGTGACAACAGGGTGGCTTTAATCGGAAAGTACCTCAACCCACTCAATTACCTTCAATTTCACCCAATCGAGAAATATTAGTCAATTGGTAAACAAAAAGTTAAGAAGACTGACCACAACATTTATCTGAATGTTATTTCAATTAAAAAAAACATTAATTTGAATGCTCAACTGTTTTATTTCAACAAAACAAATCCGAGATGGAGCTGATTTCTTGCGTCCAAATTTTAAGCAAATCGAGCTTCATTGACAATCAGCACTGATACATCCTCAAACCTGCTTCCCTTTAGAAACAATTGAAAAGCAATGTAAGCACATATAAATTTAAATTTATTGTCTTCGATTAAAAATATAACGCACAGACATTGGCTTAATTACTATCCCTTATCTTTAATTTAAAAGTATTCTTGCTTACATTAAAATCATACAGGTGGTAAACATCATTGAACAATGCACAACAAACATCGAGAGGGTTATTCTGCCCGTACTGTGTACGATGAACAGAGCGTCGAAGAAATTGCGTTCTCCGAATAGATCTTGAAGGAGCGTTGAAATTGAGCTTTGCCAAGAGTTCGGAGCAGTCAATGTTATGTCCAAGCAGGTCAAACACGAAAAGTTGTTGTAGATTTCTCCGCCTACTTCGTAGAGTTGGTAGATTGATGAGTGCGCCAAGGAAGCCTTCGGAGTGCATATCTAACGAAACTTTTTTGTACTCGTTCTATGCGATCAATCTGAACGGCATGATATGGGGCCCAAACTGTTACCCCATATTCTAGTAAGCTACGAACAAGAGATATATATATATATATATATATATAATGCCTTCAGACAATACACGTCGGTGAATTTTCTGGTGTTACGTTTGATCCTTCTGGTGTTACGAAGTCCTAGTACAGCGAAGGCTTTTGCTATAGCAGATGAGATGTGTTCAGCAAAACGCAATCTGGAATCAAGCGTTATTCCTAAGTCCTTGATTAGCGAGACTCGTTCTACCGTGGCAGTGTGCATTGAGTATTCGAAGACTGTTGGTGTGCGTATCCGAGTGAACGAGATTACATTGCATTTCTTAAAGTTCACCTCCATTCCATTTCTAGCGCACCAATCCAAGACATTGTCAACGTCCATCTGCAATGCACAGCAGTCCACCAGGGATGTTATGACTCGAAAAATTTTTAGGTCATCTGCGTACATTATTTTGAAAGACTTCAATTCATTGCAGAGATCATTCACAAACAGCACGAAGAGAAGTGGCCCGAGATGGCTACCTTGAGGAACGCCTGATGTGATAACAAATGGAACCGAAAGTGTCGCACCTAGTCGCACAGATGCACTACGGTTTGTCAGGTACGAGAAGATCCAATTAGTCAACCAAACTGGAAAACCAATTCGTCTTAGTTTTTCCACTACCAGATTATGCGGGACTCTGTCAAATGCTTTCGAAAAGTCAATGTAAACCGCATCGATCTGTTGACGTTTTTCAATTATGTCGATCAGCTTTGAAACATAGCTCATTAAATTCGTAGTGGTTGATCGCTTTCTGACAAATCCATGCTGGTCAGCAGTGATAATATGCTGAATTGCAGGGTAAAGAACATCTAAGAGCATGCTTTCAAAAACCTTTGGAAGGCAGCTCAGAATGGAAATTTCTCTGTAATTCTTGACATCGTGCTCGTTTCCCGATTTGTGGATTGGCGTTATCAGAGTCTCTTTCCATTTTACAGGAAACACACTTTCAGCAATGGAACGATTGAAAAGCAGAGAAGCTGGTAGAGCCAATGAAGCAGAGCACTTCTTAATAAAGATCGGCTGTAGTTCGTCTGATCCTGGTCCCTTAGAACTGTCGATACCACGCAGTTTTGTGTACACATCATGTTGCGTGAATGAAGTCGTAGGCAGATTTAGGTCGAACGAATGCAGACTACTCAAGTATGATTCTGACAATGGTGCTGATCTATTGCTAAGCACACTTTGGAAGAATGAAGAGAAAAGATTTGCAGAGTCAATCGGTGTCGTTGAGGTATTATCTTCGTAGCTAACCAGCGGGGAATTCCACGAGATGACGTTCGATTACGTAGATAAGTTCAGAACTGCTTTCGGCCGTCTTGCATGTTGTTCTCAAGCCGGTGAATGTATGATTGAAAACATGACGTGTTCAGAGCGTGGAATTGGGATTCCAAACCGCGCACTAAAGCTTTATGCTCTTCAGTTTTATTCGAAAATATCGTTTACGAGCTTTTCGTAGCCTATTACGAAGATTTCGCAGTTCCCGTTCCACCATGGCTGTTTATTGTCGGGCCGACGTGTACGCATCCTCAATGGTACGCATTGTTCAAAAATTGCTTCCAGTTCAAGATAAAATCGGGTCACAGCATCGTCTAAGGTGCCTAATGTTAAAATACCGTGCCAATCGGTTTGTGAGATTTCAGCATCAAGTTCGTCATAATCGCATTGGTTAAAGTCGTAGAAGATCTCAACGTTGGTATTGCCAGATGAGATGTGTAAAGCATCAATGGACAAAACAAACGGCTTATGATGACGGTCCACTTTCATTAAAGGCAAGGGCGGTTCTAGTATTTCACAAACACTGGAGTTACTCACAAACGCTAGATCAAGCAACCTCTCATTCTCGTTCAGCAAGTGATTCATTTGCGATAAGCCGGAAGCAATAATGTTTTCAACTAGCGATAACTCTTGTTCCGACGAAGCATTGGTTGGTATAAAGCATCTCACGTCGTCATCGAAACTCCAGCGAATGTGTGGTAAGTTGTAGTCGCCAACAACTACAACACTTTCCCTGGTACTAGCGTGTGTACAACTCATTGACACATGCTGCATGCTGTTCATAAAGAGCGGGTTCACTGTTAGGAGGCAGGCGCACACACAAAAAGCGAACTGCTCAAGTTGACCGACTTCACTAACATCCACAATATTGCTCTGAAGTGCCTTTTTGATACATATTAAAACACCCCCAGCACGGTGAAGGTGACTAGAAGAGGGATTGCGATTACAACGATGGGTCACGTATTCGTCGATTAGCTCAGCATATAGCACATTGACGTATAGCCATGTTCCAGTGAAAACCACAATGTCGTAATTTAACAAGAAGAAAGAGCCGCAAAAAGTTCGTTCGTTTTGGTACGCAGACCTCTTACGTTCTGGTAATAAACCGTAAGCGAGGATTTAGGTTGATGGCACTTTCCATCTATGGCACAATCGGGTCCTCCAAGTGCCGTCGTAGAGCAGATAGGCAGGCTATTGGAATCAATCGGTAAAAGAGAGGTAGCTGAAGGGTGAGCACTAGGTACTGTACCCATGGTCAAATGAGCACGAGTATTAGTGGAGGGTGGCGGTGTGATTAATTCGACGGTAATGCTCCCGGATCGGCATTCAGCGTGGGTTTCCAAAAATGTCGCGCGCTCGAGTCGTTGTCCATGAATTCACGAAATTCAACACCTTGAGGCCAAGTGGAAGACTCCATTGCCTTAGACTTAAGGTCCTGACTGACACCTACCTTGAACGATACGAACGATAATGTGGATACAGGCCGGCCCTTGGGGATGAGTGATTTGGCCACTACGTCGTCCGTTTGCAAACATTCCTTAGCAAGGTTGTGAATGTCCGCTTCACAAACTTCGGGTGAGATTTTTGTGAGGTATATCCAAAATTTGCTATCCGTCCTTTCTGCTACGCCCTGGGATGCTCCATTAGCTGACAGACTGCTACCACGAAATATTTTTGTTGGACGTGCGGGTCGCTCCGGTCTTCGTCACGTGTTCGCTTCGGTGTCGATCGATTGTTAAACTGAAAACGACGTAGTAAAGGTGATAAAACCGCAGGAGAGAGCTTATTGAATCCCCTTGGATCTCCAGTCTCAGTTCGGCGATCAAACTGTCCTTTATCTCCGTCTTCAATTCCTGAACCACTTTTTGGTAAACATGTGGCTGGCTGGGTGCAGATTAGGAAGCAACAGTGGTGACGTGGTATGTGCGTATTTGGTGGGATGCAACAGTACAGGCGGAGAGCGGCGAGGTGGGAGTTATATTGGTGGGCAATGGCGGCGGGCTTTTCTCGAACCACTCTCAAGCCAGCTCGATAATTTGCACAGAAATTGTCCTACCTGACTGTTTAATTGGAATAATTTTGGATGGTGGTGAAGCGTTAGGCGGCAGCGATGACGATGGAGCGGCTTAGGATATCGGTTAGCTCAGCATTTAGCACATTGACGTTTAGCCATGTTTCAGTGAATACCACAACGTCGTAATCACAAGCAGAAAGAGCCGCAAAAAGTTCGTTCGTTTTGGTACGCAGACCTCTTACGTTCTGGTAATAAACCGTAAGCGAGGATTTAGGTTGATGGCACTTTCCATCTATGGCACAATCGGGTCCTCCAAGTGCCGTCGTAGAGCAGATAGGCAGGCTATTGGAATCAATCGGTAAAAGAGAGGTAGCTGAAGGGTGAGCACTAGGTACTGTACCCATGGTCAAATGAGCACGAGTATTAGTGGAGGGTGGCGGTGTGATTAATTCGACGGTAATGCTCCCGGATCGGCATTCAGCGTGGGTTTCCAAAAATGTCGCGCGCTCGAGTCGTTGTCCATGAATTCACGAAATTCAACACCTTGAGGCCAAGTGGAAGACTCCATTGCCTTCAGACTTAAGGTCCTGACTGACACCTACCTTGAACGATACGAACGATAATGTGGATACAGGCCGGCCCTTGGGGATGAGTGATTTGGCCACTACGTCGTCCGTTTGCAAACATTCCTTAGCAAGGTTGTGAATGTCCGTTCACAAACTTCGGGTGAGATTTTTGTGAGGTATATCCAAAATTTGCTATCCGTCCTTTCTGCTACGCCCTGGGATGCTCCATTAGCTGACAGACTGCTACCACGAAATATTTTTGTTGGACGTGCGGGTCGCTCCGGGTCTTCGTCACGTGTTCGCTTCGGTGTCGATCGATTGTTAAACTGAAAACGACGTAGTAAAGGTGATAAAACCGCAGGAGAGAGCTTATTGAATCCCCCTTGGATCTCCAGTCTCAGTTCGGCGATCAAACTGTCCTTTATCTCCGTCTTCAATTCCTGAACCACTTTTTGGTAAACATGTGGCTGGCTGGGTGCAGATTAGGAAGCAACAGTGGTGACGTGGTATGTGCGTATTTGGTGGGATGCAACAGTACAGGCGGAGAGCGGCGAGGTGGGAGTTATATTGGTGGGCAATGGCGGCGGGCTTTTCTCGAACCACTCTCAAGCCAGCTCGATAATTTGCACAGAAATTGTCCTACCTGACTGTTTAATTGGAATAATTTTGGATGGTGGTGAAGCGTTAGGCGGCAGCGATGACGATGGAGCGGCTTAGGATATTTTGCAGACGATTCGTTGAGATGAATTTAACTAAAAAATAACGCAGCGAAACAGAACACAAATCAATACACAGCAGTGATGCCAAATAGTTGTAGCTTTGTTTCAATGTAATGCTGATCTGAGAAACTACAGCCATGTTTAACAATTCATCAATCTGTTCACCTAGAAGAATGCGATGATCTTGATTCTTTCAAAATGACAATATTTTCTTAAGATGACGTGACATTTAGTATATTCTAACCACAGTCCACTATATAACTGAATACTGTCGAGCAGTGGTGTTTCCATACAACGTTTTGTTCATTCGAAGTTTGGACATATGACATTTTGACCTTTTGTCTTTTCGACTTTTTGTCCTTTCGATCTTTTATTATTTGACAATTTGTCTTTTGACTTTTTATCATACAATCTGTAAGCATTTTCGATATTATTTGGATATGTGTACTGCATTACACTTCCAGATTTGGAAACATTATGTTTCAAAACTAGCCATTTATTGAACCAGATTGATATGAACATGAACATGATAAATTGATTTTAGAAACATATTTACAATCAACTCTCATCAAAGACCGTCAATCAAAATAATTGTCTATGTTATCAGGTCGAACACCTGTTGCTTTAGAAATTTATTAATAACTAACCCGTTAACTCTTTGAATTTTGAAGAATGGAATCCGAGACTTCGGATTCTAAAATAATATATTAAAGGGCGATACGGTCAAAATTTGGTCAATATCAACTTGACGTATTTCTTTCAATTTTGCATTTAAAAAACCTGAACACCCCTCATTTTGAAGGTGTGTGTATGTAAAATGTTGCTCCTATTTTGATTTTGGAATTCACTCTTCAGTTGTCAAAATGCCGTCCAAGCAAGAAGAGCAGCGTATAAAAAATTTTGCTCGCGCATCGCGAAAATCCGAGTTACTCACACGCAAGGTTGGCAAAATTGCTAAAAGTTGCCAAATCAACCGTTACAAATGTAATTAAAGTGTTTGGGAACGTTTGTCGACAGCCAGGAAGTCTGGATCGGGGGAAATCGAAAAACCGGAAGCCGCTGAGACGACAAAGAGAGTTGCCGGTAGTTTCAAGCGAAACCCTAACCTATCTCTCTGAGATGCCGCAAATAAGCTGGTGTATCGTCTCACAACCGTGCATCGAGCCAAAAAACGAGCCGGACTATCGACTTACAAGAAGGAAGTGACTCCAAATCGCGATGATAAACAAAATACGACGGCCAAAGCGCGATCCCGGAGGCTGTACACGACGATGCTGACGAAGTTTGACTGCGTGGTAATGGACGACGAAACCTACGTCAAAGCCGACTACAAGCAGCTTCCGGGACAGGAGTTTTATACGGCAAAAGGAAGGGGAAAGGTAGCAGATATTTTCAAGCACACGAAACTGTCAAAGTTCGCAAAGAAATATCTGGTTTGGCAAGCCATCTGTACCTGTGGCTTGAAAAGCAGCATTTTCATAGCTTCCGGGACCGTCAACCAAGAAATTTACGTGAAAGAGTGTTTGAATAAACGTCTGCTGCCTTCCTGAAGAAACACGGTTGTTCCGTACTGTTTTGGCCGGATTTGGCATCTTGCCATTACGGTAAAAGGCCATGGAGTGGTACGCCGCCAACAACGTGCAGGTGGTTCCTGGCGACAAGAACCCTCCCAACACGCCAGAGCTCCGCCCAATTGAGAAATACTGGGCTATTGTCAAGCGGAACCTAAAGAAGACCAAAAAACTGCTAAGGACGAGCAGCAGTTCAAGGCAAACTGGCTTTCTGCGGCGAAGAAGGTGGACAAGGTGGCTGTACAAAATCTGATGGCAGGGGTCAAGCGTAAGGCCCGGCAATTCGGATTTGGAAAAGCGGAAGCCTAACTGAATATTTTTCCTGAATTTTATACTAATTGAACTTGAAAAAGAAATTTAATTTGATTTTTTAAATAAACGATTTCACCGATTTATACGCGTTTTCCCTTGACCAAATTTTGACCGTATCACCCTTACCCCAAAATACTGTTTGATAAACCCTTTCAGCCCTTAAACCAATTTGTTGCATTTACTGGCGGGACTCTGAATAGCGTAGAAACCTCTAAACCAGGAATTTGATGATATCGTTGCGTAAATCCCTACCCATTATTTTGCCAGCCGTACACGGAACATGACAATAAGAAGACAAGAAACACCCCACGTCACCTGCAGCTGGTCATCAGCAACGACGAAGAACTGAATAAGCTTTTCTTCGGTGTGACCATTTTACAGAGTGGTGTGCTGCGAAACATTCAGGCCAAATTTCTTTTGAGTTCATCGACATTTTCATTACCACGCACCGCTTCAACATGGCGTTGTTTAAAAAGCCGCGTTCCGAGGAAAATGGCCAAATCAATCGCCCACGTCATTTTCGTGGTCAACTGGTTTGCGACGTCACCAGTCGTTCAAGCGATTAAGTGAGGGTTCGATTCCCACTCCAGTCTGTGGAACTTTACGCAAATAAAATGTCTAAACTGGTCCACTAGGTGTTAAGTTATTTGTTCGTTGTAATTCGCTTTATGTTCAATGTTTAGTCTGTACAATCTTGAGTTGAAGACGGTGTAAATGTCTGTTTTTATCGTCGTATTACGTAACAAACACTCAGGCCGTCCTGCAGCCTAAGAAGACTGAGAAGGGAATTTAAATCACGAACCAGGTTCCCTCCATAAACAGGATCCATTTAACACTAGCAACATGTTGGCCATTTAACAAACAAAATATTATTAGCAGTTCAATAGAGCTGAACTGCAGTTTCTATAATTTTTCATGAAGAACCAATAGTAAAGCCTCACACACATATAGCATAGGGTTTCAAGGTTCTCTAGACTGAATAAAATATTGTAGAAATTTATTAATTCTATGACAATAATTTCTTCACATCAACAAATAGTCCTACGTCAACTTTGCAATTATGTCACTGACATAACTCACCCTTTCGTTTTTAGCTATCATTTTATTGTGTCTGTCATAAATTCTTTTGTCGATTACTATAGTTGCATAGTTTAGTCAATTGATGTATACCCAAGTAACACACAAAACATCTTTTTACAATAATTTGCAATTGTTTGTATTAGAAATGTATTATAAACGTATTTCAAAACATGTCAAGGTTGGAGCGGTTTGTAACTCTCTTATCACTCTGACAAACGGTCTAGCTAAAAATGTTTTTTTCACTGCTTCAAGTGATTATTACTTTATTATTGTTCTTAAAAACATGGCTCCATACATTTATAAAACATGAACAGGACAAGATTTTATGGGCAGTTCTATACACGGTTGAAATTACATTACATCAACCATGTTTTGCAAAACATGTGTTTTTTTTTCATTAAGTAGAATTTGTTGTACAAGATTGTGGTTTCACTGCCAACGGGAAGCATGTTATAGATACTCAGAGTTGACTCTTCAACAATCTGAGTTGGCTTACTTAAGAAGATACAAACCTATCACGCCAAGGACTAGTGTGCAAATCCCACGCTTGGCAATGGTTTTTTTTTTTGTATGAGGATAACTTTTTTGCATCCTATATTTTATAAGGCTTCACTTTTTGCGCTTTTTGCGTCATAGTAAAGTATGAAATGAAGTATTATACACCTAAATTTAAAACCTGTTTTTGTCATTTAACAGTACTTTCAACTTGTTTAATACAAGTTGTGTTGCTTGGGTAGTTCTTATGTACTCTGAAAATCATCGATGCATACATAGTCTTACCTCGTTTAACTCACCTATCACTTAGTCCACTTTGATCAGTTCTTGTCTTCTGAGCTATTCAGTTAAATTTTGTAGTCACTGAAGAAAAGTTTACGTTTTATTGTCAGTTCATGGCCTCCTTTTTATTTGTCTAATACTAATCTCTAAGTCACTAAATTATATCAAAGTCTCACATGCATTTGTGGCCTAACAATAATTACTAGATTTGTGGCCAGCTATAGGATTCAATATTCGGTGGCAAATTAAAGCTTCATCACGCCTATTTCTTATGTATGATTATGATATTTAAGGGAATGGAGCCGTTAAAAGATTGTGATTGTTTTTATACCATCGCTATAATGTGTGGTAATAGACGTAGTTCATGTTTGTTAAAAGCCGGCGACCGCAAACCTCAAACTGACACATACGCAGTTCGATGAAATATGTGTTTGATTGAATTTATTTTCTCGGCTTATTCAACTCATTCTTATGTGCTACAGGACGCTTTCATGTGTCGGTCTCAAGAGTAAGTCGCTTAGAACAGTGTGCCAGTCACGATGTCCTACACACTAAACGAATATGTTTCCTAACAGCGGAACTTCGATTGTCAATCCATACCGCATGTGTGGCACACTGATGCACACTTTAGATAGTTGAGCTTACAGAAATAGGAAACTAGCAACCTTGCCAACATGCATTGCCTGGTTGCCAGGCTCAATACAAAATAACAGTTTGTTGTCAATATCGGTCATCGTTCGGCACATTAGTGGAACTCCCAGAACGTTGCAGGTAACGCTTGTTCGACACATTCAAAAAAAAAAATAGCACAAGAGAAAAGTGTGCTGGAGCGATCCAATTCTTAGTCGGTCTCAGGGACCAGAAATTTACATGACATTTTGGTAGTGTGTAAATAAAAGCTAGATTTAGATTTAAGCGTGGCAATGGCTCATCATCTCAGGAACTTTATGGGAATGGTGTTGCAGCCAAGAAGAAATCCCACGTCATTATCACAAAGGAAAGAGCCTCACTAGATTGCAACAGCATTCAAGGCTCCAAGACAGGACATCCGAAGGATTACTTCTGTATAATCAGTGCATCAATGCCAGATATGAGACGCGACCTTCAATAAAAAATAGTCAACATGTAATTGTTGCAGGGTTGTGTGATTCACGGAGCAAATAAAAAGAGCGTGTATCTCCTTTGAGTGACGACTACTATACTAACTTGTATTTCTATTCTCGGTACATAGCAGAGTGTGTTGTGTGAATGTTACATATGGTGCTGGTGTGAATGAGAAATGCAATGCACTGGGTAGAATTCTCTGAATCAAATTAGCATCGGTGTCACTCGGTTGTGCAACCCGACACTTCTCAACGATGCTAGTTTGAAGTCTCAGTTGAATCTCCGACGCCGATGGCAGCTCGGTGTCGGTCCAACTTGATTCGGTACAAAGGCTTCCTCATGAGGTCGGCTTCCATGCGGTCAGTTGGCATGTAGCGCAGATCGATGACTCGCTGTTGGTGCAGGTCCTTGGTGAAGGAGTACTTTGTGTCGATGTGTTTAGAACGCCTCTCAAGGCGCTGGGATTCCACGATCTTTATGCAGGACTGATTGTCTTCCCATATGACAATGGGTTCCGCTTGAGGTTGCTGAAGATCGTTGAGCAGTTTCCGGTACCACCGGAGCTGTCGCAAATCCGTCCGCCAGCGTGACACCGGCCTCCGTCTACGAAGCATTCCATTTCACCGGATCGCGACGGGTCCCAGGTGCAGACGATGATTCTTCGTGGCTTTGAGGTAGCGGAGGACTCTTTTGGCTTCGGTCCAGTCACGGTTGGTAGGATTCGCGACTTTACGTCCCAGGAGTGAAACGGACACGCAAATGTCCGGCCGAGTGTTGACCGAAACGTAAAGCAAACTGCCCCTACCAAACTACGGAATGACAAGTTAGTGGGCAATTCATGCTCCTCCTTTTGCTTGAGGTATCCGGGGTCGATCGGCACCTTCGATGGCTCGTGTCCGAATCGTCGAATCAGCTTGTCGATGTAGCTTTCTTGATCGAGTGTGTAGTGCTCGCCGTTCTTCACCACGTGGATCCCCAAGAAGTGCTTGAGCTCACCCAAACAGGAAAGTGTTGCTGCAGTTGTTGACGAATCTGCTCATACTCCTCCTCCGAGTTGCAGACGACGGCCATATCATCGACGTATATGAGGATGTACGTCTGTTTCCCTTCATGGTTTCGTATGTAGAAGCACGAGTCGGCTTGGGCTTGGTGGAGGCCCATGGACTTCAGAACTCCGTCAATTTTCTTATTCCATGCTCGAGCGGACTGTTTGAGCGCGCATATGCTATGCTTTAGGTGACACACCATGCCGTTGCCTTGGCTGTGTGATTCACGGAGCAAATAAAAAGAGCGTGTATCTCCTTTGAGTGACGACTACTATACTAACTTGTATTTCAATTCTCGATACATAGCAGAGTGTGTTGTGTGAATGTTACATAGGTGTTGTGTGAATGAGAAATGCAATGCACTGGGTAAAATAATCTGAATCAAATTAGCATCGGTGTCACACGGTTGTGCAACCCGACAGTAATACCACCACGACAGGATATGTCTTTTGTTGTCATCTTTTTGTTGGCGTAGGCCCACCCATCACGACCAGATCACATATCGGAGGGGGGCCCTTAAAACAATTAAGACTCACCAAAAATCACAGTTTTAAGACGAATTTGCTGAAAATAAAATCGTACGGAATTAAAAACGCCCAAATAAGCAAACAGGCTTGTATATTGCTATGATAACATATAAAATAGACGGTTTCATGCTTGTCATTGCCGTATCAGCATCAGGTCCGTCTCGTCGTTTATGATCACAAGCACATTGTGCTTCGCAGGGAAGACATCCTTGACGAGCACCTTCAGTTGTTGTTTTTGGGTAGCCAGTTGCGCTTCCGACACGCTTCTGACACGGCCTACATGCTATAATCGCATAAAAAATAGATGAACTTTGTCTGTTTTCTTAACGCAAGGGTAACAACGAAGAACACAAACGTTACGCCCGTAATGACTGTCATTCTTGATGACAGTCATTACCTCAACATTAAGAATTGATATAACTCAGAGCAGATACTAGATATTGAAAATTTAATCATACCAGTTTGTATGCTTACCTGCTGTGAGCAATCTGATAGAGTTCGATTCGATGTTCATTCACTAACAATCGAGACTTATCAATTTGAAATAGCAAGGTGAGTTTGCGAGAGCGAGATAAAAGATAGGAAAGAATACATGGAGCAGCGGTTCACCTTAAGATCAAGGTGCGTGCTTTTGGATATGATATCTTTATTAGCATTTCAAGCTTATTGCTTTCACAATTCGCTTATTGCTTACTCTCAACTTAGTGTTCTAAATGCACTTCAGCAGTTAATAATTAAGATTACGATTGAATATACGATGCCGGGTACCATTTTTTGCATTAGTATAATTGCGTGGGAAGTACAATCTTACACTATGCCAAGGGAGTAGAGATATTTTACTGAACGGTATATTATGGTAATGAAATTTGAATAAAACGAAAAAGTTAAATAACATTAGAAGAAAAATTAGTATTTTCCATTTAATTCCAACTACGTTTGCTTATCTTGGCAGATACGCGTGTTTCGTCTACAATGTGCAGACTTATTCAGTGTCTCGTTCTAATAACTCGAGTACGAGACACTGAAGAAGTCTGCACATTGTAGACGAAATACGCGTATCTTTCAAAATAAGCAAAGGTAGTTGTAATTAAATGGAAGATACTATTTTTTCTTCTAATATCTAGTTACAGGTATTCCACTAAACAGTTTAAACCCTCTAGGATTTAAATAACATGTTTTGTTTTATTCTCTGAAAGTTTCAAGATTGTTGGTTGAATAGCCGAATTTAGCCAACCCTTTTCTTTTGATGCAATTTGATTTCGAAAACCATTTGTTTTACATGAAATTCGGATTTGACTAAACAAAAAATACAGATTTTTTGATTCTGCAATAAATCACCGTTGTAGTTCAAAAGGAGGAAAACCAAATTTGGTCATATTTTTTAAGCCTGTAAAAACATCATTGGCTTTTCAGAGGGAAACCAATGTGCACATGGATAACTTAATTAAATCTGCTCATGACGAAAGTGGCACCTTTCGATTTCTTGGATTGTTAAGTGTTTAAACCTCAACAGTTAGTATCATGCGACCATATGCTGAAACAAAAGTTCAGCCCTTTCCTAATTTTGCCTTGTGTACATTCGTATCCTTCTCACTGTCGCATTTGACCCTATTCCATATAGCATACAAAATCAAACAACCCAAATGGCCACCATTTCGTGCATCGTGTAATTTTCGCATTCTGTACGCTCTTTTTGCCTTTTAAAGCTTAAAGTTCAGAGGCGTTGTCGTTCGAATTCGACGCCTATGTCTCACGTTTTTTGCGCGCATTGGCTCTCTGTGTGCCCAACAAGATGAGAATTGAGTGAACGCAACACTTTGCCAATATGCAACGTGATGTTTGCTTGGATTTCAATCTTGTCTGTCTTTACCGCTGTGTGTATAGAAGAGCAAATCTTGCCCGTGGAACCGGCATTCAATCAACGGACGTCAGCGGCATACCTCTTTCGTAGGGAAGGTGTTGATGCTGCCAAGTGTGAACGCCGTCACAACTGCCGTCGGTGATTGAGATGATTTTAGCAGCATTCTGCAAGTGTCACGTCTTTTGAGATGCATGGGAACCAATTTAAAGTTTGTGAATTAATGTTCTATTCATTGCTCTCTAAATTGGATTGTCACACTGCTCACATATTTCGCATGGTTGGCATGGCATTGATAGGATCGGTGCCCTGGAATTTGACGACGTAATTAACAGACTTCTTTCGCCCAGCATAATCCAATTTCATGAAATGTCACCAGACTGGATGCCAATGATCGCGCTTTAATTACATTGAACGCCAATGCCGGTTTCGATTTCATCCAATGGGGTACAATGTAATACAATGCTAAATTTTCGCCTCTGGAGGGGAAATGAAACATATGAGTCTTGCACAACCAGAGCACCTCTTTTCGCATTACGCACCACGCAATATGCTGGAGCCTGAAACAAGCTCTCAAAGGTGACACATATATGCACAACCCGTTCGCCGCCGTTGTCGCAGTCACCGATAACACAGATGTTAAAGTAGGTCTGCTGCAGTGTGAAATGCAAGATTTATTTCACTGCTTTTTGACCGGGTTTAGTAAATGCCTTTTCTAGTTTTGCACATGTACCGGCAAAACGACGACGACGGGTTGGAAATGTATCGACTTTTCTAATACTGTTCGAAAGCTGAATCGGGTATGACCACACCTTTCCCTGGAGCCTGAGTCAATGAAGTATGCAACTCTATTCGACGACAACATGTCTGGTTTCCAATGACGATTGCTGCAGTTGGTTGTATTTTCGATTATGACACTCCTTGATGAAAAGTTCAGATCTTTTGTTTGTGTAACGAAGCTGCGAACGAGAAAGTCTGGCTTTTGATAAGCAAAATGTTTGACAACTTGTGACAGAGACGTTGACTAGATTGAAACCTAGAATCAAGGATTATGTTGTATTCAATCTGAAAGTATAGTAATCATTATATCTTGCTTGAAGAAACTCAATACCATGCTGGATTGATAAATGCTTAAAAGGGCCTTAACAACCTTGAAAAGCACTTCTTCTTCTAATTTTTCTTGGCTTTTTTTAACTTCTGTGGCAAGCGTTTTGTCGACATTGAATTAAGTGTGCTAGCTGCCAGTCGTCCGCAGTTGTTAGATGAAAATTCTAGACGGCTACACAAATGTCCAGGGACGTAGAAAAAATCGTCTGTACCGGAAATCGGACCACCAGCCTACTGCTTGGTAATTTTGTTCAATGTTTACAACAAACGTTGACTCCTTTCCGACAGGTCGTATATTCAACCAGAGTTGACACGATTTTTCACGGGTCACCAACATCATGTTTTCACTCTCCAACCTTGGGTTGTCCATCTTCGTTCGCTTTTTTTACGGCTTCCTACTACCAAAAATGAAGAGCCATACTGACTAATCGTTGATATCACGGCTTATAAATAATTGATGACATTAAACGCGCATGCCGACCGTGAAATTCCAAATTTTTTGAACTTGATCTTCAATTATTGTGACCAGTACCCCCTGCAATAGCGCCTTTCAATAGGAATAATTTCCTTCTTCAACAATTGCACAATCCCGCGTCGCTGGCAGCAGGTGTGTGTGTGTGTGTTCATGGTTCGCTAATGTCCGTGAGAAACTGATCCGCCAATTTTGTTTTTCTTCACTCTCCCTTCCTCCGTGGCCAATTATACCGACATATGTAGGCTGACGCATCGAGCTCCCATGCAGCTCTGCCCCAGCAGTAGCAGAATACAACGCATCACGATTGGAACGTGTCGAACCGGTCGTTAGTTCCACCGAATGGCACATATTTAATCTACTTTGTCAAATCATTAATTTCGGTCACGATCCGTAATTAGACCAATGGAGCCTAAAACAGCCGCGCCAAAAAAAAAAGCAGCACCCACATGGAAGCTTATCTCACCTGTTGTCATCGCATGTCGTTCGACGATTGAACTGCTGTTTTGCTGTTATGGTTTATGCACACTACATACCGACTTCTGTCAACCTACAACGAATCTCGTGTAACCACACCGGTTAAAGTCAAAAGAAACACATTTTTCAACGCTTCTACAACTGAAACCCCGCAAAGGCAAAGGCAGAGGAAAAAAAACGACAAAAAGACATTTCCATCTCATTGCATTGCGCTCGGCTAAGACGGACTGAGGACGATGGAGGCTGTTTATATGACCCATTGTCCAACGAATTTATGCTGCGATGCGACGGTACCTGTCGGTTCAGGTACCTGCGTTTTTATGTTGGCTTGACTTCTCTAGCGTAATTTTGTTGAAATTGTGAAAAGATCCTCATTAACCACTCAAACGGCATTTAGGAATAATTACATGCTATGTGTGTGCGTTTGCACTTCGAAGAGCATACTTCAAGATGCTAATTATGAGGTATTTATCAGCTTAGCAATCGTAGGTAAGTGGAACGAACATTGACGAATTTGTAACGATGTGAACGGTTCCGATGGTGAAAACCAGCTTGTTTGGCTGATGCTTTCTAAAGGATAAGAGATAATCTTGAGTTGTTACGATGCATTTCTTTTGATCTCATGCTTGATGCCTTTGAGCTTAGTCTTTGAAAACTCAGCTGCAATGTTGGAGAAGTTTGGAAACGATTCCTGATTTGGTCTAGGAGTTTATAAAATTCTTGACTCAATTAAGAACTGGAGAAGAGCATCTAGAATATCTAGAATGATTAAAGGGTGTAACGATCAATGTTTGGTCAATCAAAAATGCATGTAAGAAAATGTTTTTTTTTTCTTCCTTTATTGTAGAGGTTTTCAGAGCCTAAGACTGGTTCACGTTTTGATGAAGAGAAACATAATATGTTAACTATATTATAGTAAAAAAGAAGTACAATTCAGTTAAATTAAATGCTAGAATATAAGTTAATGTTTTTCAGGAAATTTATGAGTTTTGTTTCTTCAACTGGATCATTTTGAAGGATACTATTGATACTGGTCTGAAGATTCAAGCTGACTCTTGTTGCTTCGCATTGGAGACAGTTAACTAGCCTATGTTCAACGGTTAGTGGTACAACGCAAATTGAATAGGTTGGTGTCGTGACCTGACCGAAGTTTTATTTCGTTTCACGCTCAGTTGATTATACTCAAATCAGATGATTATACCCAAATCGTAAGGTAAATTTATACACTTAAAATCCTTCAAACTATTTAACATTTGCTTCACACATACTCTCTATACTACAGTTGGCTTGGGATTAGTTGATATATAATGCGGGTGAGTTGTTCTGGTATGACCCACTCTCAAGCGGGACAATGTTTGTTGTTCTCTGCGATCCTCAAGGTGGTTCCACTGTCCAATATTTGTTTTGATCTTTCTTAGAAAAAATATCTCGGTTTGATAAACACCACGTATAATCGCGCTGCGTACATCGTGCCCAGGTACTTGAAGGTTCCACATTGCCGAGCCTCTTCCAAGAAATGCTAGGAGGTCTGCTTCTTCGTTGCCCTTTATGGCACAGTGTGCTGGTTCCAACAGAGCGTAGTGTTAGAGGGAATCCGTGCTGCGATTAACTGTATCAGTGGATTTATTTGTTTGGGTTTTTCCAAGGCTGACAAAATACTAACTGAATCCGATAGAATTATTGTTTACATTTTTGGATCCTTGATTTTCATGAGGGCGAGATAGATAGCGGCGGCCTCTGCAGAAAATACGGATAATTCATCAGGAACTCTTCGTGTGATATGAAGCGTGGAACTGTAGACTCCTATTCCAACGGTTTCATTCGCTCGAGAACCATCCGTGAAAAAATTTACGTGGGTACTGTACTTGTTGTTCAGTAGGTTGTTAAATTCGGCGGAGATGTTAGTGGACGAGTCCCCGGCACGGACTGCGCGCTTTATTGTCCAGTATACACGGTGTTCAATAAGTTCGGATACACTTTCAAAATTTGTTAAAAAAATGAAAACATGTTTTTTTATTTTTTGGATTTATGTTATTGAAAGCTATGTTTACAAGGAACGTTTACAACATTTCTCTTGGAATGACCCCCCCTTTGTACTCCTTAACGAGCTTCAAACGTTTCTCGAACGCGTCGCAGGGCGGCACGCACTGGACTGCATGGGCATTTCGTCCCAGATTTTGAGAATTACCGTCTTGAAATGATCCAAAGTGCTGACCTTGTATTCGTTCAGCTTCGCCATCATATAGGACCAAACAAAAAGTCGAGAGGATTCAAGTCCGGGGAGCTGGGAGGCCACAAAGTTTTGTCCAGAAAGTCGGATTAATTGTCCCGACACCAGGCTTGAACCACATTTGCCGTATGGGCTGGTGCACCGTCCTGCTGGAACACGTAGTGCTCATCGCCGTAGAGGCTTCGGAGACTGGGGGCAACAACCTTTTCCAAAACCTCAGTTTTGTAGTACGCCGCGTTGATTTTGACGTTTTTTCAATAAACACCAAGGGTAGCTTCACCACGTTTGCATACTGCCCCCCAAACCATCACCGACGCGGCACTTTGGAACCGAGGGATGTTTATATTGGATTCAGGAATGCTGTCCTCGATGGCGCCCACACCAGGTCATTTTGCACATTGTGCGGCTGCTGCAGCACGAACAGTTTCTCGTCCGAAAAAACAAACTCCTGACCAGCGTGCCGAGAGAGATCCTCTTAGCTCGATCCAACCGCCTTTTGCTGGTAGCCTCCGAAACGCCATGGACCTTACGTTTTTGTAAGGCCTGAAACCAAGGTCCTTGGTGAGTATGGTGTGAGCGGTTCCAATGGAAACGTTGAGATCTGCAGCCGTTTTCCGGATTGAGCGGTTCTTTTTGCGCCGAATTCGCTCCCTCACGATCTTGATGACCCGTGGCGTCCTCGCTGAACGCGGCCGACCGGATCTCGCACGGTCATTGGTCGAGGACGTCTCCAGTATCGCCTGATGGTCGTGTAGACAAAGTTCCGCTTGACCCCATGCGATTTCAGCGGCCGGAATATATCGCCGGGTCGCTCACCGTTCAAAAAACGCTTAATTACGAAGTCCCGATACTCTTTCATCGCGCGTAACAAACGAACAACAACTAACAGAATGTCAACACCGCGCACATTCGGTAGCGTATGAATGAAGCTAAAGCTGACACCAATACCAATGCAGAATATGTACATGGCGCATACCTACGCAATGATGAAAACTTGTATTCGAACTTATTGAACACCGTGTATTATTAATATTGGGTCCAGTCTGGTTCCATCGGCGGTCTCCAACCCGATAGACTTGCGGTACTGGGGGGAAATCCATGGTGGCATACTCCCTGACGAGATTTTTGGCATTTTCAACACTTTTACCAACCACAACAATAATAATATCATCAGCATACACGTATATCAATATGCCCTTTGGTAAGGTGTCGAATACTGAATTTATTGCTATCATAAATAAAATTACGGCTATCACGGAGCCTTGTGAAACACCTGTTTCTTCCTTAAACGTATTGGAACGCGAGTTACCTATCAAAACTTGGAATGTTCGATTTTGCAAAAAATTTCCCATATTTCCGATGATACCCCAGTCGATGAATTTCCACAGGACTCCAGGTCGCCAAACTCTGTTATAGGCCTTGGATAAATCTAAGGCCACTTTATCGACATGTAAGGCGTTTGCTAGAGCATCATCGATAGTTTGACCCAGTGCTGCGAGATAAGATCCAGTTCCTCTACCCTTCAGGAAAGCATGTTGCAGTTGATCTAAGAGGTTCCGCTCTCTGAGAACGGTAACAAGGCGCCTGTTTACCATACGTTCCCTGATCTTCGAAGCACAATTAGTGAGGGCTATAGAGCGATAATCCCGGGGGTCAGTCGATCCGATTTTCTTTTTCGGTATCTTCTCGCAAACTATGCTGCCAGCTTTTTGGAAACATGCCTTTGGTCCATATCTGGTTTATACTATCTAAGAAAGAGGTTTTAAAACGCCACGGAAGCCGTTTCAGAAGGGGATAGCTGATATCATCTGGTCCTGCAGACTTCCCTTTAGCGGAATCCATTGCGTACAATAGTTCGGTGGTTGTAAAGGGTTTGTTGAAATCATAGTCGTTTACATCATCAGGTACCTCTGGACTGGTGGGTGTGCAATGCGCTTTTGCTTATGCCAATAGAAAGTTCTTATCATATACTGCGTTGAATGAGAGCTACGAGAAGTATTGTACTAAGGCATTCAACACAAACTTGGATCCCGTGATACGACGTCTTTTTGACGAATCCCAATTTCTTGTGCCCTTCTTTTGCCGCTCAATGCATTTACACGTCGCCACATTTCGGTGGTTGATTGGCTGCTGTAAAAACCCTCGAGAACTGTTGGCCAAGACTTTTTTTTTGCACTTCAAATAACGTCCTTACATTGGTTTCTTAGCCGTTGATAGTGTTCGTGGATGTCCTTCCAGTCCAGGTGGGTTATTGGGTGCGTTTGAGCATCCTTAGAGCCTTTCTCCGAGCTTTCACTGCCACTTTTGTGTCTTCATTCCACCAGTGTAAGGCTTTTGAGCCTGGTTTACTGCTTGTTCTAGGTGTTCTAGGTATGTTAGCTTTAGCAGCGTCATGAATTATCTTTCACAGCGGTTCAGGACTGTAGGTACACTCCGGATTCCCCAGAGTTCGAATATCTTTTTCGAAGCCTTCCCAATTACTTTCTTCAATGCGCCATCGGGGTTGTCTAGTCGTTTCTGGTGGAGTATCGTTACTTTGAATTTCGATCGGATAGTGGTCGCTAGCAATTGGACCTGTATGGATGGTCCATCTGAGAAGTCGGATTATATACGGTTTTTCAAGCTGTTCAATTAGATTTTGGAGGTCATTTTCATTGTTATTAATGCCGTTATGCGGAAGGTATATGGAGATGATAGTACGCTAGAATGGTAGATCGATTTTAGCAGCAAGTGCCATGAGAGGGGTATCTAGTGGTACTAGATTAGTTTTGACGACCGCAATTGCAACATTTTGGAAACGTTTTACCCCAGATTTCACATACCAATGGTATTGGTCGTTGATAATTCGGTGAAGACCCTCTGAATGTCGACAGTGAACCTTCTGTAGCGCAAGAGACTGAGGGGGCTTTTCACGAGTTAGCAGTTGAAGATCACTAAGGTTGTTGAACAGGCCATTTATGTTCCATTGCAACGCAATACGAGTTCTTTTGGTATGCTCAGTTGAAGATAGAGCATCTAATGAACGTAGGGTTATGCCATGTTGAGTGTTGGTGAGCGTGGGCGGGTATGCTGCTTCAGCGTTCGGTGAAATAGTGATTGGCCTATAGTGAAGGCCTATATGAAGTGACGTTGGACTACGTAGCAATCTGTAATGAATTGTTTAAAGAGTCCGTATTAGAAAAGAGGCGATAAGCACTGTATCGAAAAAAAGTTATCCACATATTTTTCTTTCAAATCGTATAAAAAAATATGTTTTATTCAAACAAATAAATGATTCCTTATTGTATGGGCTTGAACTTGAACATTGCGAAGACCGGAATTAATATTATTCTTTCACGAATATGCGAATTTTTAATCGAACACTTCATCAGTCTTTTTGAAGACCTTCTACACAATCGCCCAATAGCATTCGATGAGCCGAAGCTGTGGGTAATTTGGCAGATTGTCTTTCTTAACGAAATCTTACCCTTTTCCGTGAGCCAATTGAGAGTTGTTTTTGCTGACGCTAATTCCGTCAAGAACAGTGGAGAGGTACTATGCTTCTGATATAAAGGCAGTAACCTCTTCTGCAGACACTCAGTGCGATAGATTTCCGCATTGATTGTTCCACTAGTGTAAAAAATGGCAGGCTTCATACCGCAGGAACATATTGCTTGCCATACCAGCACTTTTCGACCAAACTTCTCCACTGAAATTAACCTGTCTGCATCGCTCACATCCTCCTTGACTTAGGTCTCGTCGTCCATAAAATTACATTCATCCGGTTGCTGAAAAACTCGCGAATACAATTTCCGGGCCCTAGTTGCTGAGCGTTGCTTCTGTTCTGCACTTTGTTTGGCAATTTTCCGCTTCTCGTAGGTCTTCAGGTTGTTCCGTTTCTTGATACGGTGAATCATTCCGACGCTGGTTCCCGCTCTATTGACCAAATCACGTTTCAACATTGAGTTGTTCTTACGAATTAGAGCTACCACTTTCTGATCCAACATAGGCTTGAAAGAAACGGCCTCTTTCTGGTAGTTCATCCAAAAAACCTTGTTCCCCTAACTCAGTTATAAATTATAACTTATAATGAATTTTACACTCGCGCGATGAATTCCAAAGCACTTCACTAATATTCGCATATTTACACCATTTTAACATAGCCATGTGCCCAAAAACCTTAATGTTCTCGTCTTTTTAATACGCGACATCTTGCAAACGAAGGATTTTTACCTAGCAAACAAATAACTTTTACCTTTAAAAAAATTGACAAAAATTTCCGATTTTTCATGGGTTTACCTCCACCCGCACTGACAAAAATACTCATGCAGCATCGATCATAGTAACCCAGTAGTCAGTAGATAAAATGTGACAGCTTTATCAGTGGAACTCTAATCGTGATGGCAAAAACAGTGAAGAAACTCCGTTCAGAAGTTATGCGCGTTCAAAGAACGGCACCCCGCCGCGTCGAAAACGGACATCGTGCAGCACTTGTGGACGTCGGATACGCCCGTTCCGGCATCTACAACATCTTGGCACTATTAGACAACAATCTGTGCATCGAAAGAAAGCCCGGTTCCGGACGGCTGACGACCCTGAGCGACAAGAAGCTCCAAAGGATGCTTGTTGCGGGACCACTGTGCAATGAGTTCAGTACCGCCCAATACATAAACGTTAATCGGACAGACAGCATAGACGTCAGTGAAATAGCGTGGCCAACTGTCACATGGAGCATAAATGTAAGAATTGTGAAGTGCACCATATAGAAATTGGATTGATTAATTAGTTAATAAATTAAAAGTTGAGTTTATGATACGCCTTAAAGTTGTTCCTAAAGCTAAGTGAATTTAAACTAGACAGTGTGAGATAAACCTGTAGCGTAAGATGAATTTGAAACTAAATTTCCTTATATTATTAGTAACTTAAATCTATTATCACAGAAAGGAGCAATAGTACGGAGTCAGTGCATTAAGTGCCGCATTGCACAAATAATTACTGTGAAACGAAGCTTAAAGTGAGTAAACTAGAAATATTGGAGATAGAAGAGATACTGATTTATACATTCGGTAGGGCAGAAATAATATCAGGTAGTCAGCGGTAGTCGGAAGACAGTTTCGGACGGAAAAGTTGTCAGAAAACATTGCGCCAGATGCGATCGGCCGGACACAGAAGATAATTTAGTCGGGTGTGATATGTGCGTGACGTGGATGCACTATAGCTGTGCGGGAGTAACGGACTCTATTGCAGATCCGAACTGCAGTTGGAAGTGTGATCAGTGTCGCCCGCATACAGACGAGTCGAGAAGCCGCGTCCGTTCATCAGTCAGCCGTTATTCCGCCAGCAAACAGCCAGCGCGAGTTGAACTAAACTTGCAAATGATCGAGGAACAGAAAGCTTTACGTTTGCGCAGGATCCAGCGCCTTCCATAATCGAGAACCTTATCATTTCTAACGACCGACTCAGATAACGTAGCCATAAAGAAGACTGCTTTATCTACGCACAAAATATTGGTATTTTGTACTCTCGCGGTGGCAGAAATCTTCCTTAGCATTTTAATAGTTTCTTTAAGCTTGTTTAACAAGTTTTCTTGCTTGAGTACCAGTTGTTGTCGCAAAGAGAGCGCAAAGTTTGCAGTACGCCCCATCTTGAGAGGAAGAGTACGCAAGCCTGTTCCATTCTCCAAGCCATCGGACATTCAATTTTGAATTTCGAGGACCTCATGAAGGGAATTTAAAAACTATGTCCGGTTTCCAGGGATCGGTTATTGGACTTAAATAATGACAAGTAACCAGTAATATTAGCATTTGCAGACTATTAATGTTAATTATAGGCACATCAGTAGAACAAATAAATTCTATTATATAACTGTTAAAAGAAGGATTAGGAAAAATAGTATAAGAAATCAATATTGATAAAAGTCAAATTATGATACGAGAACCGCTTTCTCACAGGAACATACCTGAGTCGATGTATAATAATGGGGGAAAATATATGGTAATTAGGAATATGAGATATCTTGGAACATAGGAAAAGATGCATGCATGTGACTAATGATAGTAAAATAATCATTTAATTCATAAGACGATTCAAGTCACCATGGGAACTTTCAAAACTTATCTACAAATTAGTAACTTCACCTCATCTATCACATATGGATTAAAAAAGCAGCAGCAGTGATAAAAAAAAACAGGAAATCAATCAATCGATATGAATTACAAATATTAAAAGATATGCTTAGGTACTCAAGAAGCAGACCAGGGGCAGAAAAACAGTAACAGGTTTATTGGATGGAAAATCAGCAGTTAAAAAAGCTAGGGTAATGCGTATAGGCTACTGGGGACATATCGAGAGGAGACCTAAAGGACACCCACTGAAAGTAGCAAGAATACTTAAGTTTCCTTGGAACATAAGAGGTAGTCCCGAATAAACATGGGAAGATAGTTCAACAGAAAAGAAGAACAAATAACCAGACGTAACAGAAGAGCAATGGATAGAATTAGCAAAGGATAAGGATAAACTGAAAAAACAGGTTGAAGAGATTTATAAAACTATATGAAGCCAAGAAGACTTGGAATCATATATTGAAGAGTAATGAACTTAATGAATTAAAATAAGCAATGATTAAAAAATAAAAAAGAAAACCAAGAATAAAAAGTGAAAAACAACTACCATGAAGTTGATGAAGGTTCGAACTAAATACAAATATTCTCGTTACAGCGGAAGATACAAAAAAGATACTAAAAGAGGAACAAACGGAGCATGATCAACAAGGAAACATAAAACATTACAGGCAGATCCAAGCAATTATAAACAAATACTAAATACATATATGTAGTTCAAAACATCCAATTGACATAAGTTTAGTGTTTTATGCGGGGCTTGTTGTAAGTGAAAGTGACCTTGGAATGGACGTGAGTGACCAGGCATTCTGAAATGGGTGAGCTATCACCTTTCAACACCTGGGCTAAAAATGTTAACAGTTTGTGATAAGAGTAAAAGCATGAAACCTGCAGATATCTTTCTTCCATAAAAGCACTTCCGGACAGTAGGAGTTGGATTGTACACACACACACACACACACACACACACACACACA
This sequence comes from Aedes japonicus, assembly GCA_034211315.2. Taxonomy (NCBI): domain Eukaryota; kingdom Metazoa; phylum Arthropoda; class Insecta; order Diptera; family Culicidae; genus Aedes; species Aedes japonicus. The sequence goes on from JASCZW010005601.1 coordinate 32,409, forward strand.
CACACACACACACACACACACACACACACACACACACACACACACACACACACACACACACACACACGCACGCACGCGTGCGTTTATGTTAAAAAAACTGTATTTACAATCAAAATCCAAAACCATCATTTACAATTTTATCCGTTGTCGTCGGTTCGGTGATGCCACCACTTTCCGAATACCTAATTTTTTAAAGGGACTTTTTGCAGGTTTTTATGCTAGTGGTGCTGTGATCGATGCTGCATTGTACGTAAATTAAAAAGCCATCCCGCATAACGAAATACAATTTGCTATATAGTCAAAACTATATTTCGAATGTAAGATATATGATCACATTATATGTTATTGTTATCAAAAAGTTTAATCTCGTTTTCACCATATAACCTCTACATTAACACATAATGTTAATGCATGCCATATTGCCATTGAATATAGTTTATAGGCATAGAGTTCAGCAAAAATTTTGTTCGTGAAAATTGCCACTTTTTTATAGTAACCTAACTTAACCGCCTATTCAGCATATTGTTATTTGGCCTATTACCATCTGACATATTGTTAAAACTATATAGGAGATTGTTGGTTTATATTTGTCAACTATAAGAGTGAATGTCGTAACAATAACGGAAACGGTTGTCAACATTATGGGAAACGGTCCAAGAATGGTTTGTGATAATGCGGGATCATCAGCTAAAACTAAACTCCCCTGTTTCCGATGCTTCCGATGTCGTTGAAAGAGATGGAAAATAAATTCAATCTAACACATCTTTCGTCGAATTGCGTATGTGTCTGTTTCAGGAGACAATTTCACACGAAATCTTTGTTTACAATCCCCGACTTTTTACAAATATGAATTACGTTTCGTTTATAAGTATGCAGAATGGAGGACATCATCGAAACAAAGCCTCACTTATACAAAAACCGTCGGTCAAAGTTCATTTAGTGTTCCTCTAACACAGAAAACCAAACGTCTCTGGAATTAATATTTTTACTACACACTTAGAAAATTTCTTGTAAAAATAGGTCTTTTCAGATGTGTGTGTGTGTATCATCCTCTATCCCTCACCCAACCGGGGGCGTTGGGCGAGTAGAACTGCGAATATTCAATCAATCGCTGCTCTGCAATGGTGCCCTTTTTGTTATGGAGGCCAATAATCAATAAGAGAGCTTTTGAGGCAACACAGTTATTCTCAAAGCTTTTGGGGAAATGGGAGGTACTGGGAGTCCACAACAGGTACAGCAAAACATTACATAGACGCCCGTTATTCACTGCAGCACTCAGAATGAAGGTCAGAAAGCCACCGTCACCAGCTAAAGCTTGAACCGGGTACCACGAAACCCACAATACCGTGGCAATAGCCAGCGGACGATGCCCTGGTCGTATTTAGTAAAAATGGCATTTTCCTTATGGAATGATCTCACCTTCTTGTTTAACTGTTGAAAGAAAAACTGTTCATTCAGAACCACCGTTGCCAACTAAAGTTTGAACCAGGTATTTAATAAATCAAGTATACCTGCCACCTTAGCCAGCAAACAATGTTCTGTACGTATTTAGTGTATTACGGAAGCTAAAACTGATTTCACAAAATACAAAAAGTAAAAAGTACTGATTGAATTCCATTTCATTACGTGTCCATCTGAGATCCCGATCGACACTAATAGCATCGAGTAATGCCCATAACTTCCAGCTGAAGTTTGAAGACACGGGTATAGTTTAGTGTGCAGATTTCTTCATATCCGACTAGAATCACAGTTGATAACGTCAAAAAATTGTCGAAAATCTTCACATGCTAGATTTCATTGAAACCGAACATGCTCCACATCACAGGGCATTGGGCAAAGCACACACAATCGAAACAAGGACAACGTATGGGCACCTGCACTGAGTATGATGGTTGTCGGTTGGCACTCCCGCAACAATCAATCGAAGCTGGAGAGCACTCCACGACCGAAATTTCAAGTAAAATACAAATCAAAATAAAAATCAAAACGGAGCAAAAATGACAAGACAATTTTTTTTCACGTCTCGATTCGCGCCCCGCACACTACGATCTTTTTTGTAAAAATAGGTCTTTTCAGATGCACCGAAATGAAGCGGCTAGTAGGACTTAAATTTACGTTCTTTTTAAAATTTACATGGAAAAAAACTAGACAGATTATCATAGAATTTTCTCCGATGTTTAATGCATGTATGTATGATGTATGATGTATGATATGTACTACCACCCATTGTAGCACGGAAACTAAGTCCGACAGCAGTGGGCTCTCCTCGCTGTTAGACTTGATCAAGCTTTAATAACCACTGATTATCCTAATCATGCCATTGTATGAAGGGTCAAAAAGGGGTTGGGTAGATCGATAGGCAACATCACTTATACGTATCCACAGGGATATAAAGAATCTCCTTCCAACAACAAGATTGGACAATTGGTCAAAAGAGCAAGCTATCTAACATGAGGATGCCCCAATGGGCGGGGAGAAGAGCCCGCCCTCTATTCACAAACTGTTAACAATGGGGAGTTGGCATTTCCACTCTCCCCATCCAGAGTGCTTCAATCGGGTGCCCTGATGGTCCCTCCCATTCCCATGAAATATTTATATAATAGTGTATGTATTTATGTAAATGAAAAATACTGTAATAACTCGGTATCTATTATTTATGATCTCCCTTTGGTGGATCCTGAAATGTAAGAAATGTTGTAAAGTGTTAAAGTGTAGAGTTCTGCGGTTTCACGCTTATGCACGTTTTTGTTTGTTTTCAGCGATAGCAGCAATTTCCCAAAATCTTGATTTGAGGTATCCTAAAAAAGTTTGTTAAATTATATAAAAATAACATATATACATTTTAATTTACTGTTGCCATGGTCACTATTTGCTGCTTGATGTTGATTTTAAAACAACAATACGCTTTTATTTTTGCTGGCCATATAATTATTGCTCCTGTGTAAGGGAGTTAAAGACAAATGGAAAAAACAACAAACAACAACAACAAAAAACAACAAGCAATTTTTAAATCATCTAAGAAGTAAAATCAATAAAACAATTTCATCAAATATAATGATATTGTGAGTTATGATACAGACACATCAGACACTATCCGAATGGCAAACAGCTCAGATTTGGAAAAAGGTCCATTTGCAAACAAATTTAAAAATACATTAGGTAATAAGTGCAAAAGCCTACCATAGATTCCGTCGCAGCTTCTTATGTTCAACTAGATACTTCTAGATCATAATGATATTTGGACATATAAGACATAAAAATTAAAAGTATATATAATCTATTAGGAGAAATTATTAAAAAAAAAAATGTTAAAATATAAATCCCAAAAACACCAGTAATGATAAAAATGATAATGATGGTGATAAAGAAGATTGATAATGGTTATGAATAAACAATGTCCTTTATGATAATATATAGTCGAGGGATATTATAATATGAACTGAAAATTACATCTGTGCCGACTGCTGTTTTGTTGCAATTGTAGACAAACTTCCGCATCCATTATGAACCAGAAAATTTAGACAATGTATGACTGCCATGAGAAAAAAAAAAATTTAAATGTTAAATTATTTTTTAATACCGGATGACCTGGTAGACCTGAAAGATATGATAATGGAAAATTATGACATGATTTACCGGTCGCACCCCCTCACTTCGCTATTGTCAGATTCACAACATTGCCCAGGCTACGCCAACCAGCGTCTCCATGTTTCAGCTGGCAGTCTTTTGTGATCATATGACTCGTGGAGGCGTGAGGTAGGAACTTGTGAGGACCAGAGGTCGGTCGCACCCTCCTGCCAAGTTGTCAACTCACCATTTGTAGCCCCTCCGATGTTTAATGCATGTAAAGGTAATACTAGATTTGCCAGAAAATATTGGGATATTGCATGTAAATTTTAAAGAATAACACATGAATCTAATCGGTTGTATAAAAGAGTGCAAATATAATTGTATGGCGCATGAAAGATTGCAAACAATTTCGTTGTTTACGCCTCCTTTGGCTTGGAATTAAACAAGGGGAAATTTTTAGCGCTTGTTAAAATCTATATATATATATAAAAATGAAATGCTGTCTGTTTGTGACAGCATAACTCACGAACGATACGATGGATTCACTTGATTTATTTTTTGGTTTGATGTGTTTTGGTTTCCAACAGGTTTATATGAAGAAAAAGTAAGAAAAATTTACTGGAAAATGAAAAAAAAAAAAAAAAATTATAAAAACCAAAATGTGATTTTCTATGGGAATATCATGGGAACACCATATTTCGATTTGTAAAAAAGAACCGTTGAAAACTATTATAATGGCTTCGTAATAAACATAAAAAATAGAACGAGAGAGGAGAGAATCACTTTACTTTTGTTACTCAGCACCTTTTAAAAAGATATACAAAAAATTATAATACAATAGAGTCGCTTATTTCGCAATTTTTTACGGGGTTGTCGGAATTTGACGTGATTTGCGAAAAAAATTCACGGTTTTCGTTATTCACCAGAGTAGATACCGTTCGCTAAAATTTGATAAAAAACGCGTCTCAAACCTAACTTTTCTCGCTTTTTACGAAGGTTTTGTAAATTACGGGTTTTTACGCGGATCCAGGAATTTGCTCGGTTTTTTCCATCGCACTCATTCCTGTGTAAAAAGTAACTTCAGTGTAAACGATTTATAGCGTGTAGATGCGCGTATAAACTGGAACGTTTGTATTGGTGACACTTCGCAGCGAGATGTAAATTCTCGATCAACAATAGAATAGGGCCTATCAACATTTGTAAACAAACAGTTCTGAGCCCGTTTTCTTTTAAACCATAGGCCAACCCACGTAAACCAATACCATAATCATGTAGGGAAAAGTTTCTCTACACGATAATGCTACAGATTTGCGTGTGTAGCCTATGGTTTGCGAGAAAAAAGGCTCAGAAGTGTATGTTCACAAATGTTGATAGGCTTAATTCTATTGTTGGTCAAGAATTGGAGTGAAGGTCAATGGAAAGTTAAGGTATTAGTTATTGTATAATGTATTGAACTGATAAATGTGTAATTACGTTTTTGGTTACATTAGTATCGTTCGCTCTGAGATAAATAGTGCATCAGGAAGGTGAATACGAGGATATTACAAAAAATTAATAAGAAACTAATTAAGTTGCGATTTCAGTTCATTTCAATAAGTATTGTTGTACAATGCCTCCAACTAGATAGAATAATATCGGTCGGCTGCTAGCTCTCGAACGAAACAAAGCAACGATAAGCGTACAACTCAAAATGAATTGGATCGACAACGGATCTCACGTTGAGTGAAGAAGAAAGAGCAACTGAAAATACAAGCGTTAAAGTTAGAAAGAAGCGTGATCGGCAAGTATCAGAAAGATCTGGTAGCAATCGTGCCCAACATAACCTTAAAAATCGATTACGAAGCCAAACCTACATTCCACAAAATCTTCAACCTGCTGCAACCTATATACAATCCAACGCCCACCGTCCGGAAGTGATTTTATGGAAGAAAAATGTTTGCAGTTTAACGAACTGTGTCGACTCGACAAACATTTTTAGCCCGGGAGTTGGAAGGTGATAGCTCTGTTGGGTTCCAATTACTTACGTCCATTCCGAGGTCACTTTCACTTACAACAAGCCCCGCATAAACACAGTACAATCATCTAATATAGGTACTGTGCATACACTTCCATCCTCAAATCTTATTGTTTTGATGATGGCACGTATTTAGCAGTATCGTTTAAATTCAGATAGATCTCACCGGATATTGTTGCTGATGTTCAGTCTTCATTTGGACGATTTGGAACGAATTCCCTGTGATGCTAAAGGATGTATTTATGTCTCTACAGAAGTAGCACTCCACTATTCGGCTTATATTTTCAAATCATCCTTTTCCAATTAGTACTTCGCGCACAAATGCAATACAATGAAAATTACAGGTAAAAAAAACTCTTCCGAGAAGAAATTTAACTTGAAAAATCATAATAATTGTGCAACTATAGAAAAAAAACCTTCACAGCTCTCCATCAGTACACCACGTGGAGAGTGCATCTGAAATGCCAACCAATGGATTGATTCAAATGTTCAAGACTACTCTAGATCGAATGCCATCTAACAACTTTAAGCATGCGATTAAAGCTAATACCTTCTTCAATTTTCCAATAAGTAGTTTAATTGTAAGCAGGACAACGTCTGATGGGTCAGCTAGTTAATAAATATTTTCTTGTTTGATTTTTAGTATTTTCAGAAACCAAATGGACATTACTACAGCGAGGAATTGCTATTTTACTGCATATGTAATTGATTGTGTGAAAAAGTTTGTGTTCAGAGTTGTAAACCAAAAAAAAAACCGTATTTTTCCAGCATCCTTCAAGGGAAGCTCCTTTGAATATAGTACACTGAAGATATTTATTGCGTGTTTTGTGTTTTTCGATTATTTTGTGATAAAAATTCGCAAAAAAACAATCATTTGAAACTTAAGGGTGTAGCCTCTCATTGTGAGAATCTCACAGCTCTCTTCACTATACAGTTCGTTTTTGTTTCTCCATTTTAACCCAATAAAACATCACCCTTTCTTACTTCGTGTAAACCGTTCCTACTAAACGTAGTTTCGTAGAAAATGTCGCGCTCCTAAAGTTATCACGATTGAACATTCCAAATACATAAACTGGTTGAAAATGCTAGAAAATTAACAAAATGAATCAAAATCAAACGAACTAAGACGGTGGGCAGTTTAGGGAAATATGAAGCTACTGAATATAAATTTCAGTGCCATCCTTGACCAAACCATATCACACATAGCATTGATTATTTGTTGCGTCACTTTTCCATTTTTTATACAACATAACAAGCCTCACAGAACATACATACACTTTCTAAACACTGGGAAGTGGTAATGAACTTGACAAGTAACGGCCACCGAGGTGATGAATTAATGCGTCGCCGACCGACGGACGAAACAATAGAGAAAATGCCAGCTAATATTGGCTGACGAACTAACTATGGAAGACCTCTCCAAAGTCCAAAGCAATCGAACCGGGTCGGCAGTAGGTACAATAAAGGCCCACAAATTTAGCATTTTACGACCACCATCATCCGCTTAGCGCTGGGCCATCGGAGATGCGTTGCGAAACGCCATGGTCAAAGTGCAAAGTGTGCCATAATTCATCGGAGCGTTTTATTGTCTCCTCTACTTACATGTCGTTTAGAATGATCAGCAGATTTTCATCGAACTGCCATGATTGACCCCAAATGCCATTTGGACTCGATTACTAATTAGTCATTCCGCCCGGGGCAACACATTTCGGTTACATTCAACCGATGTATTTTTGATCAGCTGCGAACCGCGCAGGTTCGTTCATCGACAGATGATAATTTAGACCACCACCGGTGGGGTTTTCGTGGCTTTTCAATTTTCAACGCATATTTGTGTGATTACCCTTGGCGACAAACATGTCACTATGCTGCAGCTACAAGGGACTGGTTTAGCTCTCTAGAATCGAAAGGTAAATACCTTCCACACACAGTCAGCTCGGCAACCAGGCAACGCGTGAGCCACGACGACCACGACGACCAATGCAATTAAGTTGAATAAATCAGCGAGATGAAGCGCTTTGGTTCAACTTTATGCCCAAACTCCACATGTAAGTTGGCCTGCGCACAGTGCCTCAGAGCCTCAGAGTGACGGTGTAGTGACCTCCCCGAGAGAGTCCAAAACACACAGGAGCAAAAAAATAAAAGGCAGCATAAAAGTTCACCGCGACCAAAGTGGACGCGGATTAAACACCAGACGCTGTGGAGCAGACTCGTTCGGACCAGTTAATCATAACCGATATTACTCAACCCAACCAGTACCTACCAGCGCTAGAGAGTGCCATGGGGATAGTTTTGTTTTGTTTTTATTCTAATTTGCAGACACGAGACTTTGCGTGTGCTATGGCATCTGATCAGGTTTCTCCTCATACATACATTGCTACCCAGCACTGACGGACCCAAGACCTCCAACCATCTGAGCGACAATGTTCTAGTGAAGCTGACCGGTCGTTCTTAGATAAAATAATACTACGGGATAATTTTAATAAACGAAAATATGAATGGCGTCGCATTAGCAGCGGCACAAGATTCATATCGGTGCCGTCGGGCCCGTTGCGGGGCAATGTCACCAGCTCAGCTCGTTGGCACACACAGAGGTAACGGTTAGAAAGGGCTCAGCTACCCTTAACTGCACGAAAGGTTGAGTATTCGCTATCGTACAACATGGTCCGCGCATACTTAGTTGGAAGCCCATTAGAGCTATTAGAGTTGTGTATGATCGTGAAATACATCGCCGGGCTTATTTAGTTAATTAAAATTGGCAACTCATGCACAATTACTCGTTGTTCGGGTGATTCTAGCTCGGGTAAGAACATATGAAGTGTGCAATGTTTTTTTTTTATAATACGGGCTTAAGAAAAGTTTATTATCTGATCAATCAATCTTTACAGAGAAAATTTGCTCGTTGGCTCGGGTTTTGTTTTGGACTTTCTGTAGTTTCAATTTAGTTACTTAGTTTCGACGCTTCGATGGTTTGGAGACACGAAAATACGGAGTTCTCAAACATAATCCGGATAGACCTTTTGGTGTATTCGATAACCATAGGTTAAAACATTCATCACGCAACTAAGAAGTTGAGCGTTGTTAAGAGGTGAACCAGCCATAGGCTGAACGTCTAGTTTAAAAAAAACGGTGAACCATTGCGATTTGTCTAAAGAGCCCCTCCTCAAAATGACACTAATAACCGCGTTTTTGCTTTGTTTTGTTTTCTGTATTATTTTTTCAATATCGAAACGATGTATGTGGAAATCTTGTATCTTCGAAAATGCAATTTTTGAGCATTCTTTGTCCCTACCAAGGGTGGCGGGTCTTCTCTTGAAGGGTACACTTGGAGCTTTTTTCTTCCTTCCTCTGAGCACTTATATATCCTAACGTCAATGAATTGACATTGATCTGACGATGGAAGTGTATCGGAGGATGTGGTACCAATTGTCACCGCCGTTGTATATTGTAGATCGAATTCAGCTGGAGAAAGTTGAGGGCCACCCTTAATTGAAAAGATGATTGACAAATGATCGCTACCATGGGGACCTTCCACAGACAACCCAATGAGAGCGATCGTGGATACGAAAATATTTCAAGTATGCTTTCTCGAACACAAAGTGGTACAAAAGATGTTAATTTATATTGAACACTAGCTAACCCGGCAGACGTTGTCCTGCGTACAATTAAACTACTTATTGGGAAATTTAAGAGGTATTAGCAACAATCAATATGCAACTTGCGATTTGAAATTGGTTCACTGTTGGAGAACCCCCTGGTCTGAGGTACACCTTGAAGCTACCACCTTTCTGTACATATTTGCGCCTTTGTTTTGATTTGCTGTGTTATTTTGACAGAATATTTGAGAGTGTAGTCGTGTGAGTTTATTATTAGGGGCATATTATTAAGCTTGGGACCGAGCTTGGGACCGATGTGCTAGTACTGACTGAGCCAAGCAAAAAATCGTATTTGTTCGGGACCTACTGATCTTAGAGTTAGTCTATAATATTAGCTCGAATCGCAAGCCTTCGATCTAGAGTAGTCTTGAACATTTGAATCAATCCATTGGGCTCATGAAGCATCGCTTGCACTTGTTGTACAATGTCTCGCTTCATGGTGGAATATTGTTGCTGAGTTAATCTCCCTTGAAATAAATCTGTAGAAATTGATGGTCTGCGTCCGTCGGTGGCAACATTGAATGCGCTTTTTGGTAAATTTGACCTGTAAAGTAGACGCTTTCACAATTTCATAATTTACTAATTTTTAAACTCTTTGAATCCTTAAGGTTCAATGTCCACGAAAACTTTTAAATATTATTATATGCGTTGCGCCAAACGAAGTCATTTGAAAACAACCATTATAACTCTGGATGTTCTGCAGAAAATGATTAGAACCACTTCCTAATCCCGTCACAAATGAGCGCAAAGGCTCTGGTGTTTCATTTGAAAACTTCAATGTATTACAATGATAACAAACTACACTCATTGATCCAATATATATTCGCATTGTCGCATTGATATATTCGCATTGTCATCAAGATTTTGTGGAATGTAGGCTTGCCGTCGTAATTGTTTTATAAGGTTATGTTGGGCACGATTGTTGCCAGATCTTTCTGATACATGCCGATTACGCTTCTTTCTAACTCCATCGCTTGTATTTTGAGCTGCTCTTTCTTCTTCACTCAACATCATTCGAGCCCGTGAAATCCGTTGTCGATCCAATTCATATTGAGTTGCACGCTGATCGTCGCTTTGTCTCATTCGAGATTTTACTGAGCTAGCAGCCGACCGATATTATTCTGTCTAGTTGGAAGCATTGTACAACAATACTAATTGAAATCAACTGAAATCGAAACTTAGTTTGTGTTTTTTTAAATTCTAGTAATATCGTCGATTTCACCTTCCTGATGCACTATTAATCACACAGCGAACGATACTAATGTAAACAAAAACGTAGCTACACATCTGTCAGTTCAACACAGAAGACATAAACTAATACCTTCACTTTCCATTGACCTTCATTCCAATTCTTGACCAACAATAGAATAAGGTTAATCAACATTTGTAAACATATACTTTTGAGCCTTTTTTCACACAAACCATAGGCTACACACTCAAATCTATAGTATCATCGTGTAGAAAAACTTTTCCCTTCATTATTATGGTATTGATTTGCAATGGGTGGCTTATGGCTTAAGAGAAAAAGGGCTCAGGAATATTTGGTTACAAATGTTGATAGGCCCTATTCTATTGTTGATCTAGAATTTACATCTCGCTGCGAGGTGTCACCAATACAAACGTTTCAGCTAATACGTGCATCTACACGCTATAAATCGTATACACTGAAGTTACTTTTTACACAGGAGTGAGTGCGATGGAAAAAAAACTACTTAAAAATATCGAGTAAATTCCTAAATCAAAAAGCGAAAAAAGTTGGGTTTGAAACGCGTTTTTGATCAAATATAAGCGAACGTTATCTACTCGTTTGAATGGCGAAAACCGCGTCAAATTCCGACAACCCCGTAAAAAATTGCGAAATAAGCGACTCTAGTGTATTATCATTTTTTGTACATCTTCTCAAAAGGTCCTAAGTAACAATCCGTGATTCTCTCCTCTCTCGTTCTTTGTTTTTAGTTAATTGCGAAGCCATTATAACAGTTTTCACCGGTTTGTCCTTACAAATCGAAAGATGGTCTTGCTGCATATTATGATGTTTCCAAACAAAATGACAATTTGATTTTTATGATTTTTTTCTCATTTTCTAGTAAAATTTTCCAAATTTTTCTTCATATAAATCTGTTGGGAGCCAAGACGAATCAAATAAAAAAGAAATCAAATAAATCCATCGAGTCGTTCGTGAGTTATGCCGTCACGAACGGACAGCATTTCATTTTTATATATATAGAAGATAGAAGATTAGGAAAATTAGAAATCGTCACATAATCCGTAAAACAGAGATTGATCTACGTGATTGAGTTAGTCGTTCTTAGCAACAAAGAACTTTAATGAATTTTACAGGGTAAGTATGCCAGTTCTTACACCAATCATTACGAGTCAAATCAACTTCTCAATATCTCCAGTAATTATAAAACGTTAAATATCTTCAAAATATGGCTAAAATAGGAACATGGACCGTACCTGTGCGTTTGAAAATTTACGCTTTCGAAAATGAATTAAATGCTGAATAATTTTTGCTGTTGTACATTTCATTTTTCGATGAATCAATGCTGTTTTTGTAAAGAGCTTCAAATGGTGAATTGATAAATTTGAAGAAGCTGGCGACAGACCTCTGGTCCTCATAAGTTCCTACCTCACGACTCACCGAGGCATAAAGGATGGAACGGACAACACTTGGTCGCCTCAAATATGACGTAGTTTTTTTAAATCGTGCATTTCAATAACTTGAGCACCCCTCATAATGTAGGTTTACAATTACGAAATGTTGACTCAATTTTGTTTTCGCCATTTTCTATTCAGTTGTCAAAATGGCGTCGAAGCAAGAAGAGCAGCGTATGAAAATTTTGCTCACGCATTAACAAAATCCAAACTATTCCCACGCCGACTTGTTAAAATCACCTGGATTGCGTCGCAATGGACGATGAAACATTCGTCAAGGTTGACTTCAAGCAACTTCCAGGTTAACAATTTTATACGACAACCGGAAAAGAAAAAGTTCAAGATAAGTTAAAGCAGAAAAAAAATGTCAAAGTTCCCGAAAAAATACTTGGTTTGACAGGTGATTTTCGCTTGTGGGCTAAAAAGCGAATGTTTCGTGCCAAATGGCACTGTCAACCAAGATATTTACGTAAAGAAATGTTTGCAAAACCGCTTATTGCCTTTCGTGTAGAAACATTGTTGTTTCGTGCTGTTTTGGCTAGACCTCGCTTCTTGCCACTACACTGAAAGTTAATTTTAGTCTATATTACAAAATTGAAAGTAATACTCACTAATGCATTCGTTGTTTTCAGCAACGAAACTGATTTGTTCTTTTTATGAAGATACATTCGTAATTAATTGCACGCGCAACTGTCAAAAGCACGAAGCTTTTGTTGACACAGAAAGTACATTCGTACATTGTACGGAAACAATGCAAAGTGCTACGAATATTTTGTCACAAATTAAAAAGAAACGTCTCTCTGGTGGTAGCATGAAGGACTGACAGATCTACTTTATCGATTCAAAATGTAATTGACAAAAAAGCGCAATCACGTGGAGTTGTCCAGACATGGGGTTCGAACCTGAATATTTGGAAAGTGCTGATTCTAAATCCGTGGTTGATCTCACTAGGCCACGCTGACTCGTGAGAACAATCTTGATTAATGAGCATGAAGTTATAGCTCACGACAGCGCTTTGATTTTTATTCGGGATACATAAATTATTTCTGCCCAGCAGAAACCATCAGAAACACCATCGTGCATGAGTGCGGTATAAAAGAGAAGCATCGATTGGCTGGTCCCCACGAAGTTCATTTCGTGCATTTTACAAAAAGGTGTAATGATAGCATTTCACCAGATAAAATGCATTATGAATGTTTCATACAATATACGAGACATTTGTTCTATGTACAAAATCCATGTTTACGAAACGCTTGAAAGCTACTTTACGAAAATAAATTTTCAGTGTACGGAAAATTGGCTTAAAAAAGGTATACCGCCAATAGTGTGCAAATCGTACTTAAGGAGAAAAGCCCTCGAAACTTGACGGAATTGCGCCCAGTTGAAAAATATTGGACAATCTTAAAAAGAAACCTCAAAAAAAAATTAAAAAAAATATTGTAAGTTAAAAACAAATCCAGGAAAATTAGCGTTCAGAATCAAATAAGATGCTTATAACAGCGATACTAAACATGATGGAAGATGTAAGCCCGAGAATTCGCATTTAGGGTTAAGCTTTGTAGAAGATTAGCTTGAAAAAGAAATAAAGATTGATCATTTATATAATAACCTAATCAGTGTGCACTTAATCATATTTGACCAATTTTTGATCGTTCCACACTTTGTGATCACAAAAGACTGAAGTGAGGTGGTGCGACTGAAGTTCGTGTACCAATTAATCAATTTGCGTACCCATACCTGTTAATCATATCATATTATTTTCCATTCTCATTCAATTAATAATTTCAGCACGCTTTGGAATCATCTTTTCATTTCAGAACCAGAGCATTGGTGGATAAAGACAGTCAGTCTGGAGGGAGCCTGGCGGGGGCCGGCCCGAAGGATTTTTTTTTCGTTTATTGGAATATTGAAAAGAGTGATGAAAGTAGCGTAATTGTTGAAGACAGGTTATCTTTATTGATATATCAGAACAGGTTTAATCGAATAATCAGGTCTATTCTGCGCCTCGGTAATTCGAGATGCCTTAAGAGAATCGATTATGGTGAATATATTCCTCGTATTATTCCCTGTGGATCAAATGGAGAATGGACTTACACGAGGTGACTGTAACTACCTCACTCGACTCTCCTGAGGCGTATCAACTCATCCGAGGCGGAGAAAAGACCTGAATCAATATAGAGTCAAGTTTAAACTAACAAATCTTAAAACTAAAAAGAGCAACATTTAGTCAATAAACATTTTAAATTTATACAAACATTTGGATTGGTTTGGATTACGTTTTTAAATATCTTCAAAATTGCGTCAATTGAAACATACATAATGCTTTAAATGGCCAGATTTGAAAATCAATTCTGCGTCGTGGTACTTCTCAGTCATGTTTTAAATGCGTCTCATGCCTGAGTAAAGGGTGTATTCGATAAAAATGGCACACAGAAAATCTTCTGTAACTTTTGAATCGTATGAGTAAAAAACCTAGAAATTTGAGTAGATCTTATCCATAGTGTATTATTCACATCTGCCAAGTTTCATAGTTAAACATTCAGTAGTTCCAGTCATGTCGTCGAAACAAGAAATTGTCCGTGAGAAAATTTTGTGCACTCACAATCAAAATCCAGGGGCGTCCCACCGGTGGATTGCTAAAAGGCTTGGAATTGCAAATACAACTGTGTTTCGTGTAATAAGAACCTTCAAGGAGCGTCAGAGTGTCCAAAGGAAGGAAGGGAGTGGTCGTAAAAGTGGTCCAATGGACAGTAAAATGACCAGGAAAGTCGTACAACAATTCAAGAACCGTCCAAACATGTCAATTCGAGATGTCGCTAAAAAGTCTAAGGTGTCAGTCGGTTTTGTGCAGAAAACCATGAAACGTGCTGGGTTACATGTTTACAAAGTGCAAAAAGCCCCAAACCGGAATGAAAAACAAAACATCACTGCGAAAACCCGCGCCCGGAAACTTTACACGAAGCTGCTCACCAAATCCGGTTGCATCGTGATGGATGACGAAACATACGTCAAGGCCGACTTCCGTCAACTTCCTGGGCAAGAATATTTCGTTGCCAAGTCGAAGTTCGATGTTCCGGAGGATGTTCAAAAGAAGAAACTATCGAAATTTGCAAAGAAGTTTCTAATCTGGCAGGCGATTTGCGGATGTGGTGAAATAAGTGCTCCTTTCATCACTTCCGGAACAATAAACGGTGCGATTTACTAGGAAGAGTGTCTTAAGAAGCGTCTCTTGCCATTCATTCAGAAGCACAAAGGATCAACTCTGTTTTAGCCTGATCTAGCATCCTGCCACTACGCTCGAAACGTATTGGAGTGGTACCGAGCCAACGGAGTCAATTTTGTGCCAAAGGATATGAACCCACCAAATTCACCGGAACTTCGTCCAATTAAAAAATTCTGGGCAATTATGAAAACGGAACTTCGCAAACATCCCAAAACTGTAAAAACAGAGCTGGAATTGAAGAAAATTTGGGTAAAAACAACAAAAACACTGGGAAAATCGGTTGTACAAAATTTGATGGGTGGAGTAAAAAGGAAGGTGCGGGCATTCGGGATGAGAGACGAAATTGAATAAAACAAATGTTGTAAATCAAAACTCATTAGTAGTTCTTCATTCCCTGAAAATTTCAAGAAAATCCGATAATCAGTTTAATTTTGATGAGTATATATGTGTGTGCCATTTTTATCGAATACACCCTTTAGCTCTCAACCAGCTGAGTTTATGGGAATTTAATTAACACTTGGAGCAATCTATAAAGATTGGGTGTAATATCAAGTTTCAATTCCGTTCGCAAGGTTTCCAAAGTTGCATTTAACTTTTTGTGTTTTTGTTGTTTTATAAATAGAGCATCTGAATAATGGTCTATAAACTCCTGCTTATTTGCCTCAAGCGTACCAATATCAGACAATCCTGTTTTATTTATCTTAATATCGTTTTTCGATGACGCAGATGGAAATGTTAGTTGAAGAAGAACACTAGCGTCGCTTTCAATTGTTTCGGAATTATCAACGATAGATGAATGGAATCTAAATCCTTGGTATTCTGAAAGAACAATAGAGAAGTAAATATGTTGTCCATATAATATCAGCCCTATAGTTTTCGTATGATAAGTGATATTTTCAAATCAGCTATTAGCTTAAAGTTGCGCCTTGCAGAAAAGTTTGAGAATTTCTGGGGTATGGTGTTCCCAGTTACCCGTAGTCAGGGTTGTCAATATTTTTTTCAAAAATAACTATTAAAATCTAAATAAATGGAAAAACCTAGAACCGGTTCAACGACTAGGTTTTCTTGGAAAAATACAAATATCTGAAGTATGATTGTCACCATGTGAGGAAATAGGCCGACGGAAAATAAATTAAATAAAAATAAATAAAAAATTTTGCTCAGGTGTCCAGATTCTATGGATGTCTGCAAATTAATCGTTACATAAAATTTAAATGCAAACATTTCTAAACATAGCAATTTGCTTCTCTAATTGAACTTACTGAATTTATCTTCAGTCAAAATATTACTGAATAAAAACCAGTTATTTGAAAATTCATAGATTTTTTTCCAGGTTCCGCAATGTAGATATTTTTTAATTATTCGATGGAGTTCGATTTAAGCTTCTTATTTAATAACTCTTTGAAAGTTCTGTGAGTAATGCTATAAAAATTACAAGAAAAATTTATATATTAAAACGAGCTAGATTTCTGAAGAGAGTTTAAAAAATTGAAGAAGAATTCCGATGATTATTTTTTAAACAACTTACGGAAGTTTGAACGAAACATGCATGGGTAATTTGAGGTTAAACTTAAGAATTTGATTGACATTGATAGTATTTCAGGGCATCGAAATTCCATGAAAAGTTTTGGAAATTTTTTGAAGGTATGGCAAAAGAATGTAAACAACTAAGGTTTAGGCTTAAATACCAAATGCATCTATCGTTTTGAACTGAGTTGAATTTATAAATTTTCAGGAATTTTGATAAACTTTCCTAGGAAATATTGAGTAGCGTTTTAAAAAAAACAATCGAAACTCTGTCTCTACTAAGTGAATGCAGATGGGAACACACTGTTTTTACAAGTAGTAAATTTCGAATATTTACTTTCGAATTTTATTCAAATGGTTCGATTCTTAGAAAATAAAAAATACGTTTTTCGACGGATCCTGCATTGCGACATCACTCTGATCGATTAATTAAAATATTTGTGAAAAAGAATAGATAAATAACAGTTAAAACAGGTTAACAATATTTTAAATAAACGTAAGCCTCACGTGCGGCAAGATTTCCCCCTACATAAATGAATAACGTTTTACAAAAAAGTCGAGGAGATGACTTAATTTCAATACTTCAATAAACCTTGTGATTACCAAATTCAGTAAATTAAAATACATAAAATATAATTTCCTGAAGAAAAATAAGGACAAAGATCTACACTGGAAAATTGGTCATGAAAAATGCACAGATAAAAAGAAACATTGAATTTTCTGCGTTATCTAATGCACATAAAGGGAATGCTAGATTTACCAGAAAATAATGAGACATTTCATGTAAATTTAAGCCAGATAACGCCTGAATCCAGCCTGTTGTATGGAAGATTGCCAATATTGTTGTATGGAACATGAAAAGTTGCAAACAATTTCGTTGTTTACGTCTCCTTTAGCTTTGATTTAAACGAGAGGATATTTTACACGCTTGTTAAAATTAATTATTTTTTTCTGTGTGGCGTCTGGGAAATGGAATAAGAAAAATAGTTTCCGAAAAACAACCACTTTCCCGAAAGAAAAGGACACATATCCACTCTGAAAAATTAGTCATTTGGGAAAATGGGTTCTGGGAAATGGTTCCCGGAAAATGACTTCTAGGAAAAGCCCCCTGAACAATGGTTACAGGAAAGCATACATTTTCCAAAAAAACGAGGACAGAGATCCGTTTTAGAAAATTAGTTATTCCGGGAAGTGGGCTCTGGGTAATGGCCTTTGAAAAATGGCGTCTAGAAAATGTCCTAAGGGAAATGTATTCCGCGAAATGTTTTTCCACGAAATGATGTAAAACTAAATACCGATATGCAATAGTTGGAATTGGGATAGTGTCCATAGACCGGTAATCGATGCCAAACACAATTTTGAAATCCAAGTTGATGGCTTGCAGTTGCCATGCCGTGAAAAAACAGTTGAACCCTCCCACCTCATATTTAAATCCTGGCTATGCTCATTTCAAGATAATGTCTAGTTATCATATGCGGCGATTGAGTATATTTAACGGGTGTTCAATAAAAAATGAGAATTTTTTTCAGTCATATAGTAAAAATAAATATTTTTTTTAAAGTAAAGAAGCAGAAACTTTCAAAGTATGCCAAGAAATACATGATTTGGCAAGCAATCTGCTCATGTGCAAAACGGAGTGCGTCATTTGTGACCACCGAGACTGTAAGTGGGGAGATCTACCTCAAGGAGTGTCTACAGAAGCGTCTGCTTCCTTTGTTGAAGCAACACGAGAGCCCAGATTTAGCTTCGTGGCACTATTCAAATGTTGTCCTGGAGTGGTATGAAGTCAACGTGGTCACTTTCGTACCCAAGGTCATGAACCTCCTCCCCAACTCACCGGAACTAAGACCCATCGAATAATACTGGGCTGTAATGAAGCAGGAACTACAGAAGCATCCCAAGGAGGTCAAATTTGAGGAAGACATGAAGAAAAAGTGGGTTCCCGTACAGAAGAAACTGCAGCCAGATGTTGTACAGAACCTAATGAGTGAAGTAAAGCGTAAGGTGCCATCGTGCGGTTATGGTATTGAAGTTGAATCATTATGCCAAATCATGAAGGTAATTTTTATTGTATGAAATTTTGAAAAGGATCGGTCAACTAGGTAAATTTCTGCAGCTATTTTTCCTTGATGAAATTTGATGTGGGACACCCTTAAATACTCACTTTTAAATAAATACACTAAAACATGTTAGCAACAGATGTCCAGTGAAATAGTTACAGACATTAAGGTCTGTATCCGCAATAATTCGGACACCTCAAAACATGAATAAAACATAAATTTCACATTTTATTTCCGTCAAAGTTGTTTATTTCTGATTTAACAATTCGTGAAGACAAAACATAGTTATTCGGTATTTGCATTAAGTTTTCGAACTTTGCGCTTAACTCCGTCCATTAGGGTTTGTACAGACTCATTAGAAATCGTAGAAGTCGTCTTTGTCTAAATTTACTGGAAGTGTTTGATGTATTTGATTCCTTGCTTCTTTCCAGAAAGCTTCCGCTTCATCAGAGCCCAATATCTCTCGATTGGTCGTAGGTCTGGGCAATTTGGCGGGTTTGAGGTTTTTCGTACAATGTTCACTTGATTTGCTTGGTACCACTCCATCACAGTTTTAGTATGCCAAATCGGGCCAGAACAAAGGTTTTTCTTTGTGACTTTTCATGAAGGGTAGCAATCGCTTCTGCAGACACTCTTTCTGATAGTTCTCCTTGTTGATTGTGCCTGTAGTAACGAAAGATTTACTCTTTTTTCCACACGTGCAAATTGCTTGCCACACAAGGTATTTTTTGGGAAATTTCAATGCCTTCTTCGTTCTGAAATGCTCAGCTGTGGCATTTCTGGCCATAGCAGAATAAAAAGCCAGCCCTGGAACCTGCTTGAAATCCTCCAGGACATAAGTTTCATCGTCCATAACAACGCATGAAAACTTTGTCAAATATTCGCAGTACAAACGTCGAGCCCGTGATTTTGCCGCCAAGTTCTGTTTGTCGTTGCGATTTGGAACTGTTTTTACTTTATACGACTTAAGTCCCAAACGTTGTTTTGATTTTTGGATAAAACAAGGTGGCATGTTTATTTTACGAGCCACCGTTCGAATGGAGAGATTTGGGTTTTTCGTTAATATCCTTTTCACCTTTCGGTCCATGACAGGACCAGCGCGTCCAATGTTTTTGTCACTTCTTGGTTTCCTCTCCTCTGTCAAATGTTCCAAAAATGATTTGAGCACATCGTGAACAGTGAATTTAGGCAAATTCATTTCTCATCGCCATGAGGCTCTAGGAGTAGAAATAATTTCTCATCGCCATGAGGCTCTAGGAGTAGACAGCAATTTTTTGCTAGAACAAAGTTGTTAAAAGAAAGTATTGATAGTTCCGTTAGCTCACGGCAGGCGGTGAAAATTGAATAGAAGTAGTTTGAAATTGAGGGGAGGGCATTGTGAGATAGTATTTCGAAACAGGTACACAAACTTTTACCAAGTATCCCCATGCGGGGTAGGTCAAGCCATGAACGAATGCACCACCTTGACTGGTTTTTATTGTTTGTTTTGTATACAATTTGTTATTAACGGGTGGTCGAAGAATCTATTGACTGAGATAGCAAAAACTAGAAATAAATACACTAAGGTTTTTTTTTACACGGGGGATACGTACCGTGTAAAAAAAAACCGTTCAAAAAAAACCGTGTTAATTCCGGAATCCTTGTAAAAAAAAACCGTGCTAATCCCGAAAAACCGTGCTAATTCCGAAATCCGTGTAAAAAAAAACTTTTATAACATTCTAAGTCTTTTGCAATGAAAAACACTTAGAAGATTTTCTAAACAGTGGAATGGATAGCGAAACAAGTTACAAGAGTCAAGCGAGGGCCCCAGAGCCAGAACACAAAATAGGGCCTGGTGTGAATGTGTGTGGGGATAAGTGGGAATAATACAAGTACATTCATGATGGCATATCTCGAGGCCCTTAATATCTGCAAAGATGCGGTCTTGAGCAAAGCTGTTCAGAAGGTCAAGGGCATTCGATAAATGAACCGTTTTGTTCGGAATTCCGCCACTATGTGGCGCAAGTAAGCATACGAAATTGAGCATTTGCAACTTGTTCTGTTTCGAGATTCTGATAAGATGGATAGTTCTAGTCATCGGCAAAGTTGTTCAGCAGATCATGGGCATTCAAAAGATGGGCCGTTCTTTCGGAATTACATCGCTATGTGGCGCTAATGAGCATGCAAAATTGAGTATTTTCAAGTTGTTCTATCTCGTGATTCTGATAAGATAGAAAGTTCTAGTTTTCGGTAAAGTTGTTCAGAAGGTCAAGGGCATTCGAAAGGTGAACCGCGCGATTTGGTCTTCCTCCGCTACGTGGTGCTAGTGAGCATGCAAAATTAAGTATTTTCAACTTGTTCTGTTTCGAGATTCTGATGAAAACGATGAAAAGTTCTAGTCGTCGGCAAAGTTGTTTAGAAGGTCAAGGACATTCAGGAAGAGAATTTGTTTTCTTTCAACCACAAAGTATGTTTAGCTCAAGGCAATTATTGAAATAAATCAACCATACTTCATGGTTAAAAGAGCGACCATTTACTCAAATAGTTCATCTATGCATGGTTAAATTTACTGGCAATGTAAGTCAACTGTGAAAATATCAAAAATATTTTTATTTCTTTTCGATATAATCATTGTATAGGTGAACCAACCGTGTTTTACTGATGTTAATTCAAGCATACATTAGTTAAATCAACTTAAAATGCATAGTTGTTACAATCATGCACATGGGTTATTGAAAAATCAATGCAAAAATATAGTTGATTGCAGATGAAATATAATGGATTTAATTTTTTTTTCTCCGTGTTCAACAAGTGGACTGTTCTGTTCGGAATTCCTTCGCTGCGTTTCGCTAGAGAGCATGAAAAATTAAACATTTTCAACTTGTTTTATCTTGCGATTTTGATAAGATAGATAGTTCTGGTTTTTGGCAAAGTTGTTCAGAAGGTCAAGGGCATTCGGAAGGTAAACCGTTTTGTTTGGAACTTCCCCGATACGTGTCGTAAAATTGAGCATTTTCAACTTGTTCTATTTCAAGCTTCTGATAAGAGGGATAGTTCTAGTCGTCGTCAAAATTGAGCATTTTCAACTTATTCTATCTCGTGATTCTGATAAGATATGGTTGAACAAGGGATAGGAACAGGAACAGGAACAAGGGATCGGTTTATACATAGAAACAATGTGTGAAATGTAGAAATCAAAGAAGAATGCGCATCAGCAGATACAGCTGTAGCTGATTGAGGATGGTGCATACCATGCAAACCAAGTCTTCAACGCCGATGAAACTGTCTATTTTGGAAAAAGATGCCTTGTTGAAGTTACAAGTCTCAACTGAACGTACGGAATCTGGGTTCAAAGTCTTAAACGATTGCGTCACACTGCTATTCTGCATATGTATGAACATAAGCGCACATATATACATGCATGCATACATACGTACACACAAAAATTCATACGTATATTCTCACATACACGCATTCACATTTACACATTTATACATGCATATTGTTAAAACACATTGCTATATGCACACAAACACACTTGAATTTTCATTCACACACCCACATAAGCACATGTAAAATCATACACACGTACACACACTCCCACGTTGATTTATAAGCACCTTCACATAAACACTTACCCGGTTTAAAAAAAAAACACACACACACACATACGACCATACATACACACACCTATATTCACACATAAATACTTATCCCCACACCTAACAAGTAGAACAATTTGGAAATACTTAATTTCGCATGCTCACTAGCGCCACGTAGCGGTGAAAATCTGAATGGAACGGTTCACCTTTCGAATTTCCTTGACCTTGTGAACAACTTTGCCGAAAACTAGAACTTTCTATCTTATCAGAATCACGAGATAGAACAACTTGAAAATACTCAATTTTGCATGCTCATTAACGCCACATAGCGGTGTAATTCCGAAAGAACGGCCCATCTTTTGAATGCCCATGATCTGCTGAACAACTTTGCCGATGACTAGAACTATCCATCTTATCAGAATCTCGAAACAGAACAAGTTGCAAATGCTCAATTTCGTATGCTTACTAGCGCCACATAGTGGCGGAATTCCGAACAAAACGGATCATTTTTCGAATGCCTTTGACCTTCTGAACAGCTTTGCTCAAGACCGCATCTTTGCAGATATTAAGGGTCTCGAGATATGCCATCAGGAATGTACTTGTATTATTCCCACTTATCCCCACACACATTCACTCCGGTCCTATTTTGTGTTCTGGCCCTGGGGCCGTCGCTTGACTCTTGTAACTTGTTTTGCTATCCATTCCACTGTTTAGAAAATCTTCTAAGTGTTTTTCATTGCAAAAGACTTAGAATGTTATAAAAGTTTTTTTTACATGGATTTCGGAATTAACACGGTTTTTTTTTACCCGGGTTGGACAAAACCGTGCAAAAAAAAACCGTGTTAATTCCGGAATCCGTGCAAAAAAAGCCGTGCAAAAAAAACCGTGCAAAAAAACCGGGTTAAAACGAACCTTGTGTAATGATTAAAAAGTTGCAAAAAGGTTGTACGGAATCAAAATGCATTACTTTTAAATCATTGTAACTTTATACCTGTTGGGTATTTTCCATTGAAATTTTGGGTGGAATTAGTTCAATGTGTATTTGCTTACGCTGTGTAAATTTCACTCGCAGATGTGCAATCGTTGCGAAGATGGAGTCGGAAGAACAGCAGCGGCGCAAAGAAATTTCGCGCACGTACTTCGAAAATTCGGATTTTTCTTATCGTGCCATCAGCAGGAAACTTGGAATGGTACATTCTACGGTGTCTCGTGTTTTAAAGAAATCATAGTGTGCCAAAATATATGATTTGGCAAGCAGTTTGCTCGTGCGGAAAGCGGAGCACCCCATTCGTGACAACTGGAGCGGTCAATGGGCAGGTGTACCTTAAGGGATGCCTCCAAAAGTGTCTACTTCCTCTTCTGAGACCTCACGATGGTCCTAAGATTTTCTAGCTGGATTTAACCTCGTGCTATTATTCAAAAGAGGTTCTGGAGTGGTACAACGCTAAGGAGGTCAATTTCGTGCCGAAGCATCTCAAGTCACCGGAACTGCGGCCAATTGAAAAGTACTGGGCCATCATGAAGCAGGCACTTCGGAAGCACCCTAAGGAAGTGACATCGGAGGAAAAATGGATTACAACGCAAAAAAAAAATGGTCCAAATGTAGTCAGGACCTTATGAGTAGTGTAAAGAAGAAGGTTCGTGCATTTGGATATGGAATTGAAATTGAATAAAACAAACTTGGGTAAATATTCATAACATGTTCTATTTCACGCCATGAATGTGTGAAAATGATTGTTTTAACGGCCGAATTTTGCCGAATATTTGTGTGTGTCGCAATTTGATCCCGTACACCCTTTATTGAAGTAACGTTCTGATATGTGTCCAAGGACTCTAATAACCATTGTATTTGTACGGCTCAATCGAATCAACGTAGAGCCAAATTTTCATGTTTATACATCATTTATCACCTGTACTTATATTTTCCGATATTCTCATCATTTCAGAGAGCGTGTAATGGGGCTATAACCAAAAGCCATATGGGGTTAGGACAGTAGTTAACGCTTAGGTCCCAACCGTTTGAAGAAAAATTAAGCATCACTCAAACTTCTGCTCTTAACAATCATTACTAAATATATGTTTCTCCTGTACACCAAACAGGGCATTCTGTTCAAACTATTCTCTCCGGCTATTCCTTCCCATTTTTCCTTTGATACTCCCCGTATATTCTTAAGGTAGATACCAAATCTTTCCTATCTCCAACGCTTGTATCGACGTGGCCAAGTGAGGGATCGAGGAGTGTCTTCGTGGAGATTATTGCGTGAAGAAACGTATCGGTAACTTGTTCCATTTCATGGAGACCTGCAATTTCTGTAACAAATTATTGCTAAATGCTAATGCTTATGCTAGAGAAGATTGAATAATTTATTTATAAATTTATTTAACTTATTACAAGTGTAATTTAAGGGTATTTGAAAGTCTGAAAAAATAAACCATACAACAAACTTTGATTTACATTCGAACAAACAAGCTACTTATTAATCCATTTGTCTGCAAATCTATTTTTATAACGAACTTGTTTTGTTTTGTGGCATATTTCGATAGTTTGGTTGTTGCTTCCTCTATCCGCAAGTTCCGAGGATGTTCTATCCATTTCAGTTTTTAATTGTCCAACGGGCTTAACAGCTCTTGGAAGGAACAATTATTTCATTGTGATCAATAAATAAATGTCCATCAACGATTGCACGAAGCGTTGATCGGTGTGTGGAGAGAATGTGAAAAAATAAAAAAATAATAATAAACCATTTTGCCTGAACGATCGCGATGAAAAACAAAACAAACAAT
Source organism: Aedes japonicus (assembly GCA_034211315.2). NCBI lineage: Eukaryota > Metazoa > Arthropoda > Insecta > Diptera > Culicidae > Aedes > Aedes japonicus. The sequence goes on from JASCZW010005601.1 coordinate 57,482, forward strand.
CTGCACCCATGCCGGTCTCCGGCTTAGAAGGCCCCTCAAACGCAGAGAATTGAGAGAACAGAAGAGAGATCACGAGGCGCTTAGAAGCAACGAACCTCCGCACGGTGGAGTAGCGGAGCCCAGAAAGGTGCAGTACGCAGCGTAGAAGCAAAATATACTATTATAAAGTGAACTTGTTTGGATCTAGCATTTTCAGTACAAATTTGTACCTCCAACCTGTAATAGGTCTGTTCGGTCGAGCCGTTGTCACGTTCTATCGATAAATTCGGTTGTTTGCAATGCGATTCTAACTAGATCGATTCGTTCTACTGCTCGGGGGTTGTGGTGAAATCGTGAACACTATGAGATTCTAAATTTGGACAAATTTCAAAGTAAAGAACAAATCATAATTGAATTCAACCGTGTAGTGCCATCCGTACCGCAATAACCAATTGTATTTTCGCCGATTGGAATCTGCGCACTGGAAGCATCATGAATTAGAGCCGGCCAGGCAAAGTGCAACGGAAAAACGTGACCAACCGTGTGGGTGCAGACAGACAGAGTCAGTGCAGTTTAGTGTGTCAAAAAAAAAAGGTTAAATAAACAGACGGTTACCTCCGGCGATCCCGTGGTGCCTTGAACATCATCAATAGCAGCAGAAGCAGCAGCAACAGCAACAAAAGCATCGAAAGCATCCATTCTGAATCATGAATCGAATAATGGTAAAGTGTAACCTGCACGATCTGGAAAAGCGGATCATCGACGATTTGCTCCTTTTTGCATAGGATTTTATTCATTTATAATGACACCTGGTCGTGAAGGTTGTTTTATTGAAGCATTGTTTCGACTGTGGTGGCAATCAAACGGTCTAGTCAACAGGTTTTTGCTCTTCGATTTATTGAGTGTATAACGAGCTGTTGGTGTCCCAATTAAAGCCATTCCGGTGCGCCTCGTGGTTGTGAAATGGAAGAAGCCTTTCAGCTGGCACCTGAATGATGAATGATATAATGGAAGGTTGAACATTATTTCATCCACATTTACGATGGGCAGGTGGAAAAAGAAAGAATTTTACAAGTTCGCTTTTCATAGCTACCGCTAAAAAGTGAGAAGAATGGTATATTTTTAGAATTTCCAGGATAAATCTAGAGAGCGAAAACAATAGTTAAATAGAAAACGTGCACATTCAAAAGGCCCGAAGTTTTATTTAGAAAGAGCGATGGAAATAGCACAACGGCAGTAAGTTGTATCTCAGGGTACATGCCACTAGCGAATGCACGTGACTTGATGTTGGAACAAGCATAGAAGTCAACCGAAAATAAAGACGTGTAAAACGCAAAAGTTTAAGTTGAACTTTAGTGGCTGTGAGAAAACTTGAGGCACTTCATTCAACCAGACCATGCTACAATTTGGGGGTGCGTCCTCGGTCGGATGCCAGCGAATTGGCATTTAATAGTTGAATGCAAAGTTCTGTTTGATATAATCCCTAGTATTGCTCTATCCAGTTGAAAAGAGTTTGACGCAGTCGAGATGAAATGTTTGTTTGTGTGTGATTAATCAGACGCTAGCTACATATTTATTGTATGGGAAATATAAGCGTTGTCTGTATTGTTATCTTCTAATGCTATCATACGTTAATTATTCATTTTTCAAGTTAATTCTTTGTTTGAACTAAAAATCAATTGATATCATTATGTTTTGGTCAAAACCCATACCTTTAGCACTATATTGTTTTCCTATGTTCGGAGCATAAACCATTGCGACCAATAATTTATTCTATTGTATTATATCCGGTATCCTTTGCATGAATGTTGTATTAACCTGATCACTATTAAAAAATGATGAAGTATTCGATGTTATTACAGTCATCATCGTTCATTTTGTTGGCTTTATTGAATGTTTCTGCTATTGAAACCTCTGACGAGTAAGAGTACTCTTTGAAGGCGGTTGGTCAAAACCAGACTAATTGCAAATAAAAACAATACCTTCGATACTGATCATACATCAGAACCATAGTCCTTCCACTTTAAACTATAAAACATCAGATCTAGAAAATGAGAATTAACATGAATTTACACTAAGTGGTTTGCTTATAGCTCAATATTGCATGCATTTTTCCTCCTTTTTTGTTAATACCATCAATAAGAAGAAGCAAAAGAAGAAAAAGTTCTTTAAATAAATCCCAAACAGACAGCAGATAAATGCAGAATAATAGCATTAGCAGTGCCACAAACGGGCTATCAAAACTGACAGTTATGTTCAGGTGCATTAATATAGCATTACTAATGCTATTTACGAGCTGTAACTTCTGCATTATGTAAGCACGTTATTTCGCCTTTCTTAGCATTATACGAGCATTATATCTGAATAAAGAGCTTCAATGCATTTAAGTGCTGCTTTATATGCAGATATAATGCTAATATAATGCCACGTTTATTGCTTAATGGTTACTTGGGTATGGTCCAGATCACGAATTTACGAGAAAACATGCTCACAGTGCCTTGAAACTTTACAGCAAAGAGATTTTCTACAACATGGTTTGTATTACTAAGGCCCATTTTTTTATGTTAATTGAAATTAAGGTGGTCCACATTTTCACGGAAATACACAAACTAACTTTTTTATTTGAAGAAATAGATGTTTACATTCTTGGGCAAAGTTGTAGCGCAAAAAGCTTCATGGTATTTTCATATATACAATTTTTTGTATAACTTGAAAATTGACCGTTTTAGAGCAATTTTCCCTCATCAACCTCATCAAAAAATTTTTTTTGCCCTAACTTTTTTATTTAAATTCCCACCGTAAAGTTTTGTGGCGACGAGTTCTAGAACTTTTGAAGACGCGTACTTTTGTATGCAAACTTTGCCGCTAGCTTAAATCAATCAATAGTTATTGAAGTTTTTCTAAAAGAATACGCCCTTTTCAAATGTTAATTTCTATGGTTGGGGCAAACAAAACAAAAATTAAAGAGATCATTTGAAAAAGCAACTTATGTTGTTGAAAACTAGAGATATGTTATTTCTGTAGCTTGAGAAAATAACATTTGAATCTGGGATGGTTTTAGAAGAAAAACTTCAATAATTATTGATTTCTTGAAGCTTTCAGCAAAATTAATATATCAAAATACGCATCTTTGAAAGCTCTGCAACTCGTAACTGGAACACAATTTTACAATAAAAATTGAAATGAAAAAATGGGCCTTAGTGATACAAACCATGTTGTAGAACATCACTTTGCTGTAAAGTTTCAAGTTTAGGCGCTGGGAGCATGTTTCCTCGTAAATTCGTGATCTGGACCATAGTGCACTGTCAACAAGACATAAAATATAATAAGGACTAAGATGTGTCCTAGAGGGTTTGAGCTGTTTAGTGGAATACCTGTAACTAGAAATTAGAAGAAGAATTAGTATCTTCCATTTAATTCCAACTACCTTTGCTTATCTTCGACAGATACGCGTATTTCGTCTACAATGTGCAGACTTCTTCAGTGTCTCGTACTAATAACTCGACTGAAGAAAACCTTCGCCACCTGCCGTATATATACTATTTTCTAAATACAAAACGTTTACCTATCATTATGTTTGTTTATACCTATCTTATTATTAGTTTGTCTATACCTATCCTGGAGTCAAAAACAAGTGTACTTAATATCTAATTCGCTTCTTTCTCATTTATACCTAACATACTTATTGTGTAGCAGCGGGTGCTCCGCTTCGTCGGGTTTGATGTCGTTTGGGTAGTAAGTTGAAGAGCCATGTGTAACCATTGCCTTGGTCTTTGTTTAGTAGATTTGTGTTCTGTTGTTTGTTTATTTCTAAGCTTTCTGCGACGTCTAATTTCCAGGGTGTAGATGTAGTCCGTAATATTGTGATGTCATTCGTCGTTATGTCGTGATTTTCCGTGAAGATGTGTTCTGCGACTGTTGATTTGAAGTTATGTGAAATTCCTTTCTCGTTCTGTTTGACAGCCTTAGTTACCTCCGCTAGATGCTCTGAAAGTGAAGTAGTTCTCTTCCACGCAAAGTCGGGTCAGCTTAAGGTACATCCGTACCTTTTGCTTCCATGTTGTGTCATCTCTTTGTTTCAAAAGCCAATCTTCTAGAAGGTTAATTGCGTCCTTGATCGGTACGCTAGGGAAAAGGGCTGTGACGTCGAAAGATATCATTACTTCATTGTCATTTATATGACCTGATGACTGTAGCTGTTGTACAAATTCCTGGGAGTTGCGAACTGAGCTTGTTGGGAATTGCTCGGAGATACCTTGAAATTCTTTTACTAGCCATTTTGCTAGCTTATGGGCTGGAGATCCTACAGATGAAACAATCTCCCTCATTTCGTTTCCGGGTTTGTGGACTTTTGGGAGGCCTTTAATTCTGGGGAGGATGGGGTTTGGTTCACGAAGACGGACTGCTGCATCCCCTAATACTACTTTACACTCTTTTAGTGTTTTGTCCACGTGTTTCACCATGTTTGGTAGGGGGTCTACCCGAAGCTGCCTATAAGGACCATTACTGGTCTTAGAAGCCATCTGCTTGTCGTAGTCCTCCTTATCCATGATGACGACTCTGTTGCCTTTGTCTGCTTTTAGGTAAAAAACAGGCTTTGACTTCAGCTCCTTAACGATGCGAATTTCCTTCTCGTTGTTGTGTTTTTGTTTCTGTCCGTCCTTAATAATGTTCGAAGTGATAGTCCTGGCTGTGTTTTGTAAAGATGTCGGAAGAGTGTTTGTAATTGCTGTCTCCACGTCGATGATGATCTGTTCCACGTCGGGCTTGGTTGTAACCGCGTATCCTAATCCTTTGTTGAGATGAGTCAGTTGTTCTTCCGTGAATGCGGTCGTCGATCGGTTAACAACCAGTCCTTCAATGGAGTGGACCATCGGTGTCGTGTTGATGGTGGGTGTAAGTGTGGTCTGTTCCTTGGTGTGATGTGTGGTCCGAGTCTGTTGGGATTCTATTCTCAGCTTGTTGAGTTTCCTATCGAGAACCGTTCGTTTCCTATTTGATTCGCATTCCTCTGCTACCTTGACTCGGGATAAGAACTCCTGGAACTTTACGGGATACTCCTTGGCTAACTTCAGGTGCAGAGAATAGCACTCCAAAGTTTTCCGGTCCAGTTTGTTGAATAGTCGTTTGATGCTGTTTGACAGCAGGCTGTGAAAATTGAATAGAAGTAGTTTTTGAAATTGAGCGGAGGGCACTGTGAGGTAGTATTTCGAAACAAACACACAATCTTTTGCCAAGTATCCCCATGCGGAGTAGGTCAAGGCAGGAACGAATCCACCACCTTCCTTGACTGGCAAAAGAATGTGCGCTTGATCGTGCTCATATACTGCCGGTAGCTTTTTTTGTTTTTTGAAAATGGTTCTGTTCACAATCCTAAATCACCAGAGGAACTATCTCTCGCTCATTGGGTGTACTTTTGGCATACGACTTCTGCTTTACCTATTGATGAAATTGTAGCTCTTGAATAATTTTACAATTGAAGCATTTCACGCCATATCATTTTACAAAATTGATCTAGACTGCTTTTTTTCTTTTTTTACCGATTTTACTTTTTTTTACCGAATGCATTTTATTGCAACATGACACATTCTAATAGTATGAGTGACTATCATTTTTTTAATAGAAGTATTGCAAGAACTCCAAATTGAGTCTAACACTGAAAAAAAAATGATTCGAGATATGTCAAGTCAAATTATAAAACAATTCCATTTTTGATGAAATTTTGTCTCAAAATAGGAAATAAAATTCCCAATCAGCCGTTCAAACGTCTCAACATAAAATTTTCGCGGAGAATACCTATTATGAAACAGTAAAGGTCATAATCATCTCAGAATCCAAAGCCACTCAAATTGTTTAATAGACTTTATCTGATTTAGCGAACTAAAACACTTTTGATGATTAAGAATCCAATTTGAAAATAGTTTATATCTTAAAATAAATATTACATTTTTTCTTTTTTCTCTTCTTCAGTTCTGAGACAAAATCAGTGAGGAAAATGAAATATATGGTTCTTGCTTCTTTAAGCATTTCAAGCCTATTGCTTTCACAATTCGCTTACAGCATGTTCTCAACTTAGTGTTTTAAATGCACTTCCACAGTTATTAATTGAGAGCTTTCGATGCCAGATACCATTTTTACATATTTGTTTTCCTCCTGTGTTGGGGACATGATACAACCGTGACCATTAAATGTTCTATTGTGATGAATCATACTGTTATGTATGCCACAGTCACTATTCGGATTAAGCTTCACTACTACTATAGGCAATGATTCCAACTAGGTTATATATTCCATATGAAATTTATTACCCTTTTGGGGCTAACAACCCAAAATATTTTTATGGAATAGAAGCATCTTTAATGAAATAGTGCAACGCAGTGGCACAGTTCAGAGTTTTCACTCTTCAGTAACAAAAGTGACATTTATCTTCATTTAGCTTACCGATGAGCCTTAGGTGATATTTACTAGGCCAGTGTCCTGTTATTAAACCTGTGTATAAACTTAGATCACGTTTCGATAGATTTAGAAACCGATATGTATGACAATGTATGTTCCATTTCTACTGTACCTTCGTTTTCTCCCAGACCTTAAGGGCACAAGAAGATAAGCCAAAAAAATGGGCTCGGGACCAATGAATTGCGTGGTTATTTTGACAATTCATCAGCATTTTCATTATTTTCATCATATTTTTATCATTCATTATTCAAGACAGTTATTGCAACAATTTTGAGCATTTCCAAACCAGTTTTGACGTTTAAGTTTTTGATTTTGAAGCGTTTAACGCGGCTTGACAATCTGCATTTATTTACATTTTTGTAATTCCTTCTAATACAGATTACTGCACATTCTAGAATAGCATATATTTCAGCCTGAAATACCTTGGGCCATTTTACCGCAGACACCGAAAATTTAATTCCAGGGACAGTTATTCCCGCACCTACTATATTTGGAGCCATCTGTATAAAAGACTAATGATCCGGGGCAAATATTCGGCCCAATCCAGACGAGTCACGTCATGAACTTGGAAATTGTGGTTAAAATAGTTTATATTCTGCAAACAGTCCTCATTAATCATTATTAGTAGACATAATTGAAACACTTTTGTGATACTCAGGTGTCCAATAAGATCCCCATCGAAGAAATTCATCGACCGTTTGAGCCTTAAAGCATTTTTCAATGCATCCAATTCAATAAGTTGATTTAGAGAAAGAAGATTAAGTTAAAAAAAATCTAGATTGTACTACGTATTGCTCCAGTTATAGAAATGGTGGCAAGCCTTTGCATCTTGTTCAATTTGATCTGTGCCGTTTTCTGTTTGGTTTTTGGCCACCAGATAAGTGACGCGCAGGTGACCTTAGGTTTAACTATAGTCGAGCAGAACCAATGAATCATATTCGGCCCCAGACCCCGTTGTTTCCAAAAAGTTCCAGTTAAAAGTTACAAAAGTTACAAAAAGTTACAGATCCAGAAAGCACTTGTCGCTTTCCCTTTATTTATTTGTTGTTTCAATGTGTTGGTTCCAGGAAAATTTGTTATCTTAAGTGTGTGTGTGTGTGTGTGTGTGTGTGTGTGTGTGTGTGTGTGTGTGTGTGTGTGTGTGTGTCATCCTCTATCCCTCACCCAACCGGGGGCGTTGGGCGAGTAGAACTGCGAATAATTTGATCAATCATATGCTCTGCAATGGTGCCCTTTTTGTTATGGAGGCCAATACAATAAAAAGGAGAGCTTTTGAGGCAACACAAGTTATTCTCAAAGCTTTTGGGGGAATGGGAGGAACTGGGAGTCCACAACAGGTACAGCAAAGCATTACATAGACGCCCTTATTCACACTTACAACTCAGGAATAGAAGGTCAAGAAGAGCCACCGTCACCAACTAAAGCTTGAACCGGGTACCTGGGAAACCCACAATACCCGCGGCAATAGCCAGCGGACGATGCCCTGGTCGTATTTAGTAAAAAATGGCATTTTGCTTATGGAATGATCTCACCTTCTTGTTTTACTTTTTTTTGAAAAGCAAAAAAAAATGTTCATCCAGAACCACCGTTGCCAACTAAAGTGTGAATCAGGTATTTAATAAATCAATTATACCTGTCACCTTACCCAGCAAACAATGTTCTGTACGTATTAAGTGTATTACGGGAGCTAAAACTGATTTTACAAAATACAAAAAGTAAAAAGTACTTAGCTGAATTCCATTGCATTACGTGTCCTATCCAAAAAGCCCGATCAGGCAACTAGCATCGAGCAATGCCCATAATCTCCCGCTGAAGTTTGAAGACACGGGTATAGTTTAATCGTACAATTTCTTCATAATCCGACTAGAATCACAGAATTAAGTGCAGTTGATAACGTCGAAACATTGTCGAAAATCTTCACATGAGAAAATTTGTTATCTTAAGTTACCCTCAAATACTTAACTTCCGCAGACATTGAAAGCTTTCTCCTTATATAAGGTTAAGGTATAATAGTTGTTTTTGTAGGATTTATATTCAATCACTCACGTTAACACTACGATAGTGTGAGATTTAATACTTTTTGCATACGGTCAGAAACCGTTTCATCAATTTTTCCGCGAACTATAATGACTGCAAAACCAATTACCTCAAAACCTTTATGCTTTAATTTCAGAAGAAGATCATTAATAATCAGGGACCACAGAAGCGGAGATATAACAGAGGACTCGTGGGCAGCCTTTAACAGCTGTTACTCTCATTTCTGAATCTCCTAAGTAAGCTGACAATTCTCTTTTGTTTAACATTTCTTCTATCCAGTTAACTATGTCTTCAATAAAACCATGATTTCCCATTATCATGAATGTGAAGGATACCTTTGGTATAGTTACAACTCGGACTTGCATTTATTTCTTTGGGATAGATTTCATTTTCATTTTCATTTTGCAGTATTTGGTGGGGCAATAGAGCGCAAGTCAGTCCAAAGCCGAAAGCGAAGGAGGGGTAATCGCGAACTAGTCTATTCAGACCACATGAAATCCATGGGAAGGAACAAGGATAGGTTAGGGGAGGTGGTTAGGGTAGGGCTTTTTGGACCGGTTAAAAATACTACACAAAGAAAATCATTACGCTGAATAATTCTGTACGTTGCAGACAAAATAGGCTTATCTGTCAGAAGATAAGCCTTCTCCAGTGGAATCTAAAGGAACCCGCTCGCGTTCACTAGTGATAATTTGAAAAAAAAGTGTAAAAAAGTGGCAAATCCCGAAAAGAAAGAGAGAGCCATTCCCTGGAGTTCGTATCAATGTGACCAGGCTATTTGAGATGCCACTGTAAATTTCATGTGGTTTTTACGCTACAAGTTGCTATATCAAAGTAACATCTCTCCATGATTTGTTATAATTTGAAAGTCAGCTGTCTCATACCGCACATATTTAAATTATAATTTATATTAGAATTAGAATTAGAATTGCAATTTAGGTATGTTTGGTGTTTAGTTAATGACAATCAATGAATAAACAACAATGAAATAATTGCCACGCAAATGAAAACTGGACCTCCTATCGTGTCTCTTAACTACTTGATGTCAGGCGTCTACAAACTGTTTCTAGCCTCGTCTAAGCGTAAATTACGGGAAAGCCCACCGATAGCACTTCTTTCATTCTGAGTTCCTAAACGGGCCCCTCCGCATCCCACAAAACCACAATACTTATGGCCATGGTCTAGAAGTCCACTGCATAGGAAATTCTATGGCACAGTTCAAACTTCCACCCCAAAATGAATATTAAATGTTTTCAAAATTGAATTAATCTATCTATGATTAAATTTTTAGTGACTTGCGATCCAACACGCCGATATCACACTCAACTTCAGTGCGTGCTACGACGCGGCTATTAAATAAAAAGAGGAGCAAGTGTGATATTATCACTACTTTGTGTGGCTGGACCTTTGACTCTCCCATGACTGGTTCATTAGAGTAGAAGGTCATACAATGACATGACCTAGCGACCTATCATAAATCAGCTATCTTCAATGCATCATTAACATGAGATTAGGCCCTCCCACCAGCGTCCAGGTACAAAATCCAGCCATGAAGAGGGCATTCATTTCTTTGGAAAAGATCCCAATAAAAAGAAAAAAAAATAGACTTGAATAATTTAATCAAAACAGGAGTTATTACAGATTTGCACTTTTGAATAAGTGCTGGAAAAATTCCACCTGGAATAGAGGATTTGAAAAGACTAAATGAAGCTATTTCCCATTCAATCCTAGAACTCGTGAATATTTTATTTGCAATATTTTCACCTTGTAAACTGGACTATTCTGTACCCCGTAGTGAATCATTCATCCTAGTAGATCTATCATTTTTACATTAGTATGATTGTGTGGCAAGAACAATCATCCCCTATGCTCAGGGAGTCGAGACATTTTCCTTAACGAAAAATTCCTAGACCAGACCGGGCATCCAACCCTCGCCTCCAGCATGGTGTGACTTTGTAGTTGCGGCTTTACCGACTGAGCAAAGGGAGGACCCTGTGGTACTAATGAAATAATTATTCCATGTTAACGCTGATGTCTGGCGCAACAACTGAGGTCCGCCCCCTTTTGAAAAAAAATGTTTAGCATTACCTTCGTTGCTTCCCTCTTCCTTTCATGCAATGGTACCCGACACCATTGCATAATAGGAGCCAGTGATACATACCAGCTCTCAGCTGTGCATTAGGGTGGCTCACCGTTTATATGAAAAAACGTAAACTTGACCACATGAAGCCAGAACAACTCTTTTTTGGATCCATTTGGGGGCCCTAACAACTGTGTAAAATTTGGTAACGATTGGTTGTAAACCGGCTTCCCGCATTGCGTTTGAAATTTGTATGGAAATTAGTATGGGAAAACGCATTTTTTTGCATTTTCATCCCTAGAGACCCCATTTTTGCTTGGATCACGTAACTAATCAGTTAAAAGTATAGTCCATAATGCCTAACAACTTTGTCGAAAGATGTGCGGCGCTAAAATGTCCCTAAAAAAAGTTATAGCTTTTCTAAGATTGTTGGATCGAATTAAATACCGAAAATATTTGTTTCTGCCAACACTGCCAGTGCACCAATGGAAGCCAGATTTCAATCCGCAATAACTTTAGCGTTTCTTGTCTTATCGATTTGGAATGTTCAGATGAACTACTCATAAACATTAGCACAACTTTATGGGTGTATTTGGAGATGCCTCCCCCCCCCCGCACCCCCCAATGCCAACCCGAACCCCTCTCCCTCAATTCATAGTAATGGAAATACTGTTTCAAACTGAAATAACTTTAGTGTTTCTTATCTTGTCGAGTTGGTTTGTTTGTTGGTTTGTTTCAAAAACATTTAATCAATCTCATATGCCCAGTTGTTAGAGGGAGGTGGGGGGAGGGGGGGTCATTCTATATTCCCTCCACCACCATCTCCGGAGTTTCTCATCTAATAGAGTCGGTACATTCGGATGAGCTATTTCAAAATTGATCAGTCTTATAGGCTTATGCCAATGATTTCGATACAAACAAATCAATCATACGTTTGGTATGATAGATTAGATCAATAGCTACAAAACCAGACCTATATGAACGCATAAACCGTTTTTTCTATCTGCATCTGTATGCCGAAGTGATTTAAATGCCGTTTCAATGTGTGGTGATGGAATTGAACCTTGTATGACGTAATTTGCGTCAGGAAGCAGTGTTGTATTTTTAATAATATCTAAGCGATTTTTTGCTCTCCATCAAATATAAAGAAACCTTTCTACGCATAATTGTCCCATGTGATGTTACTATCCACAAAATAATCAAAACTCAGGTCAATTTGTGCCACGATTATTAGAAATGCTTCGTTAGACAAGATTTTCAGTAGTTTTATGGAACTAAATGAATTCTGGTATGTCCTATTTATAGTTCATGATGAAATATATGATTGGAAGGAGTTTTCCAGCCACTAATAATGTTCCCTGATGTCATCACGTTTTCCGTGGGACAAATTGATCTGAGTTTTGGCTGTTTTGTGGAAAGTAACATGGGGCAATTATAAGTAGAACGGCAGTATAGCAAGGTACATGAATGTGGGAAACAAATATGATAGAAACTTTTCATTAGTTGTTCAACCTCGTTCGTAAAAGAGAGGCAAAGTTCGGAATGCACTTAGTATGGCAGAAAATAGATCTTAAACTCGATGTACCTACGAACAAGTTGAAGTTGGTAATTTTCGGTGGAAAACTAACATATCTGAACATACCAACTCGATAAGATGAGAAACACAGAAGTTTAGGTAAGAGACGCGTTGGGAACTCGCGTCTCCAAATGTCTAAAATAAGAGTATACTCTCCTGGTCTTCTTTTTTTTTATTTTTAGTAGTTCGTGTTTGTTTTGCCCCCATCCCCCCTCACCACGATTAATCGCCCAATGGCCACCAAGACGATCGAACACTAAAAGCAAACCCTGCATAACGCAAAAGTACTGGCGACAACTCTCTGATGGGACAAGAATAACTCCCTCCCAAGCTCCTCACCTGATCCTTCCCTGAAAAATATTACCCTTAACCTCGAGTAAACCGCGAGTAATCGGTCCATTCCTACTAGACGTAGTATTAAGTTATTCTTGTTAAACCACAGACAATGATTATCGGCTCCGTAAAGCTAACGCAATTGAGCCTTCCAAATAAACGAACTGGTTAAAAAAACACAGAAATTATTTCAATCTGTAACTTTACTTCCATCGATATTATTGAGGGGGGAGGAATCAGTATGTACCTCTTCTTCAATTACAAAAAATAAATTGAGCAAATGCTTTTGAATAGCTCATCCGAACGTACCAACTCCATTAGATGAGAAACTCCGAAGTTGGGGGTGAAGAGAATATAGTATGCCCCCTCTCTTTAACAACTGGGCATATGAGATTGATTAAATGTTTTTGAAACAAACCAACAAACAAACTAACTCGACAAGATAAGAAACACTAAAGTTATTTCAGTTTGAAACAGTATTTCCATTACTATGAATTGAGGGAGAGGGGTTGGGTTGGCATGGGGGGGGGGGGGGAGGCATCTCCAAATACACCCATAAAGTTGTGCAAATGTTTATGAGTAGTTCATCTGAACATTTCAAATCGATAAGACAAGAAACGCCAAAGTTATTGCGGATTGAAATCTGACTTCCATTGATACACCGGCAGTGTTGGCAGAACAAATCATTTTTAGCAATTAATTCGAACCATCGATCTTTGAACACCTATAACTTTTTTAAGGAACGTTTTAGCGTAGTACTTCTTTCGACAAAGTTGTTAGGCACATCCTGGACTATACTTTTAACTGATTAGTTAAAGGTTTCATGCTAAACTGAGGTCTCTAGTAATGAAAATTCAAAAAAGTATGTTTTCCCATACTAATTTCCATACAAATTTCAAACGCAATGCGGGAAGCAGGGCTACTACCAATCGTTCCCAAATTTTACACGGTTGTTTGGGACCCCAAATGGATCCAAAAAAGAGCTGTTCTGAAAAAATGATCATGTTGAGCCACCCTACTGTGCATCGTCAAAAAGTCCAGTACACTCTACTACCTAGCAACAAATTTATTGATTCGATGACATTAAATTCTTCACATCAATAAGTCAACTACGTCAACTTTGTGGTTATGTCACTGACATCAACTTTGTAGTTATGTCACTGAGTTACATCCATTAGTTTTTTTCCAATTAACTTTGAATTGGTACAACTTCTACAAACTGTGTTTTACTGCTGGAAATAAAATGCTGGAAATAAAATATTCATGATTCATTATGGAATTTGAAGATTTTGAACAACTTCCAGGACTAGCTTTCCATACTGATTTGGTCGCTGTCGAACTTTCCTAAAAATACCTTGCCTGTCAAGCAATTTGTTCGTGTAGCAGAAAAATTAAATATTTCATCACCACCGGCACAATCATCAAGGAAATTTACCAGAAGGAGTGTCTGCAAACCGTTTGCTGCCTTTCGTTAGATGTCACGATGATAGTCCTTTGTTTTGACCTGATTTGACATCGTGTCACTATGTTTGAACCATGATTGAGTAGCATGAAGCAAATAAAGTTAATATTGTACTAAAACCTGTCCACCTGTGATTTACGACCAATCGAATGGGATCCGATGAAGAGGGCGCTCTCCGGAAAAACAAGCAGAAGGTTGAAAATGCCAAACAGTACCGATAAATTTTAACCAAAGCTTCCAAAAAGGTCATTAAGGAGTCTACCCCTTATGGCTGGAGTGAAGTTCAAAGTTAGAGATTATTATATCACCTGTGAATAACCCAGTTTTGCCGGTTAAATGCGGCTTATAAAGAAATATTTCAAAAACAAATTAATGAATCACAGTTTAAGCCTACTTTTCTTCCTTAAATCAACACTCATTGGTCGTCAACATTCTGTCGACATCAACCCAAAAATCTGTAAGGGTCGGCACAAAAGAAGACGGAAAATTAAAACCCACTACCGTTGTTGCTTATCCTTGAAAGAAACGCATATTTCGTCGACAATGTGGAGACCTCTGCAATGTTTTGAACAGCAGCAGAAACCTAAAAAGCGAATGTGAAAAAGCGTTTCATTCTGCGTTTGCTTCGCACTCACCCGCATACAACATAAGAAACCGTTTTGCCTCTCATGTGAGCCGGACTGATTTCAAACGTTTTTACTTTCCTTCAATTTCTTCGTTTGATCCGAAATTGAGCAAAACGGACAGCTGAGCGAACTTGGATTGATTACAGTCAGATCCATTGCTGCGCGGTGAATTATTCCATCCACTGAGCTCGACTCATCGGGTGTCCTCCGCTGTCTTCCGTCAAATTTAACAGATTTTTGGTATAATAAGCTCATCATAGACCATCATAATCACATATCCAAATCAAGAACAATTTCGATAAACGATTGAGTTGGATGGATGGCCGCACCTACCGCATAGCTGTACATGTTTAACGTGCTAAATGATTCCTCAGTGTGTTTTCATATTTGTTGCTGAGTCATTTACGATACGATTTCATGCTACCGATTTTTTTTTGGCATTTCTAACGTTCGAGTGATAGGGTGATTGACCTTGTTTCTTCCATACTAAAGATTACCCTCGCT
Organism: Aedes japonicus; assembly: GCA_034211315.2. Classification (NCBI taxonomy): domain Eukaryota; kingdom Metazoa; phylum Arthropoda; class Insecta; order Diptera; family Culicidae; genus Aedes; species Aedes japonicus. Next base: position 72,535 of record JASCZW010005601.1, read on the forward strand.
TCATGCTTCAAAAACACGGGAAGGATTCTATTCAAAATTAACTAAGCATTTTATACGTACGAGTAGATAAGAGAGATATTTTTGTTCAATTCATTGCAATAACTACGTCATCGTATTCTCTCCGTTCTAGCGATGACGGTAGATAGGTAGGCACCCTTGGCACGCTTCTTTTTTTATAATTGGCATTCACAAACAGGTTTTGTGTTGTAGTTTATGAGCCATCGCATCAAAATGAACGTAATAATAATTTGTGATAGGCAGATCCGTTGATACCTACTATTGATATTTTCTGTTCAATTCCATTGCAATGGAACTAGGCGAATAAAACGAAAGAGTGTGACCCATGTTATCTATCGTGAAACTGCATTGAGCATGATGAAAAGTATCATTCGCACAAATTGGCGATCAAATGAAAGGTTAGGGTTCGAAAATTTGGATTAATGGAAAATTTGAATTAATGGTCAATGTTGGGTTGTCGGTTCACCTTCGATCGGTACAGTAGATTTTTCCTGTCAACTCCAACACTGCATGGGACTGGTTTAATAGTTACCACCTACAGGCTACAGAAGGCATTTCCTTCAGAAGCAGGGTGCAGGTACTGACTACCGAAGGGAAGCGGGATTCCTTTTCATAGGTTCCAAAAAGGGTTACATCTAGTACTCAACTCACAAAAATTACATCTACAAATTGAAACTTATCCCCAGTAGAATCTCACCATACTCCACGGTGACCGAAACCAGTTGACTCCACACGCTCCTTGTTCAGATGGTCATCGGTTGACCTATGGTCGTTGAGCCCACTTCTTGCACTCTTGTCTCCCGGAATTTGATATTGGTTCAGTCGATTCGGTGGAATGTACGGTAGTTCCGGACCGGGTGTCAATTGCTCCAATTAATTTGGGTCGTCCGACATCGGTGTTAGCGGGCGTGCATTAAGGCAGTATTCGACCTGTACAAGTAATGTGAAGAAGTCTTCCGACGCAGTTGAAGTTTCTCCAATGACCTTGATGAGATGGAACCCACTTGACTACACTGTAGCCACCCAAAGACTCCAAAAATGCATGCTAGGTAGATTGAAATCCCACTGAATTTTTTGCTTAGACAATTCGTTAACGATTCCATCGTTGAACTAAGGACTGTGTCGTTAATTATGAGTACACCTAAAAATTGGTGTACACCATTATATATGCTGTATTTATTTTGCCATTCAAATTTACATTCATTTATTGGCCATCAAAAAAGCCCATCATTTCATTTTTCGTAGATCTGACCAGCTCTCACACCTTCTTCTTGAGGCTCCTCATGAGGTTTTGCTTACGTTTGCCCAGTATTTTTGAATTTGAATTTTGAATTCATCTGCACCTCTAGCCTTCTTCCGCAGCTTTCTTTTCACCAAAACCCAATATTTCTCAATGGGCCTTATTTGCGGACAATTTGGAGGAATAGTGGCCGGATGCCGGAATCAGGCCAAAACAGTGTCGAACTTTTGTGTTTTCGGATTTGTGGCAGAATTCGTCTCTGCAGGTATTCCTTCCGGTTCATTTCGGCGTTTATTTGCGGTAGTGTTAAAGGTGTCGATTTCATACCGCACTGGAAAATTGCCAAACTTCTTTTTCCAAATTTTTCGTAAAAAATCGATTTCTCCGAATTTGGGACATCCGTTCCACGCTTCACGGTGTATAATTGTGTCACTGGAAGTACTCTGTAATCAAATGTGACGTACATCTCGACATCCATTATATTACACAGGTCATTTTTGCTCAAAACGTCGTCCTACAGCTTCGGGGCCGCGTTTACACAGAATCCGCCTGAATCAGGCTACGTTTCCATTACGTCTTCAAAAAATTCGCAATCTCTGATGGATACCTCATTTTTTTCCTTCAAAAACTTTACAAATTCGTTTGTGAAAATTCGGGTTTGACGCACCTGTTTTTCTACCACGGCCGGGCAAGTCCTTGAATGTGTTATGCATAGCAAACCGGTTGATCGCATTTTGGACCGCAGAGACACTAACACCTTCTTCTTTTGCTAATTTTCTTAGCGACAATCCTTTTCCAGAGCAGTACTTGGTCACAATCGATTTTCGCTTTTCTTCCGTAAGACCTCGCATTGTTCCGCTTGAAGCAAAATTTTAACTTTTAATGAAGGTTTTCGTCTTTTTCATACAAAACCTCACAGGTGTACTCATAATTCCGGAGCAATTTGCGATTAGGGCTTACATGTAAAATATAAACAAAATGTTTTTTCAATGCAATGGATAATTATTACATCTAAATCATGAGTTTTTATCTTTTAGTCCTGATTTTGCTTCAATTTTAATTATTATATATTGTTTTTGCAAAGGGCGTAGAGTTATTTCTTAATCGAAACAATTCACTCTGCGATTTACGCAATATTGATTGTTGACAAAGTGAAAGGCGTAATTTAAATCAAAACATAAACATGGCGTAAAGTAAAAGGCGATACTGACAAAAAATCAAAACAACGGCGAAAAGTGAAAGGCGAAACCAGAATCAAAATCAAAACAACGGCGTATAGTATAGGCGATACTTTTATTTCCAGTGCTTGTGGGGCCAACATTGAAAATGGCGTAATCAAACATCCTAATATAGACAGGCGAATATTAAAAATGTGCAAATTTCAATGAATAATGAACGAATTTCCATCAGTATTATATATGAATCAGAAGTTATTGCATTATTACAATCATCATTTCCCGTTTGTTTACATTCTGCATGTTCACCCTTATCGCAAATTGCTCCGGAATTAACGATGCAGTCCTTAATAGAAAAGCCCACATAAATCATGGCAAAAAGTTATGTTAGGGAAATAATGATTAAGTTCTGGTTAACGTGTTAAATGTACTTTATTTATTATCATGTTCACGTTTATGAAAACATACATCATGTACGGATATATTACAGAAACATTGTTTTCAATTGCTCCATTTTTGACAACGTAGAACATTTGCGCAGAAAAAAATAACGAATTTGAACAGACGTGTAAAACTTCCCCTCATGCCAAATTGAGCGTAAACCACGTTATTGTTGGCAATATTTCCTACAATATACAACATTGTTTGCAATCGTCCATACAATAGACCTAATGCAGCCAATATTTTGCTTAAATTTATATGAAAGATCCCATGAATTTATGTCAAATGCAGCGTTCCCTTTATGTGCATTAGATAACGCAGAAAATTAAATATTTCTATCAAATTTTGAGGTCACAGAAAAAACAAATTAAAAAAATGTGCACCGCAAAACTACAAAACTCATGCATATTGATAAAACTGTTTAGGGCCATCAAAAAATTGAAGTTTTATTCACACCCCAATCAGGCGCTTGTCATCTTTATCCGCTAGATAGATTTTTTTATATTATTAAGATAATCACTGAATAAATCCGCACCAATCCGAGCTGAAACAAAGCCAAACAAAGGTTCTAGCGCATGACAATCATTTCATTGCAACAAAACATATCGGGTTAATTCAAACGTGATGAATTTTTGGGAGTTCCTACTAGGTTCGTGATGATGTCCATCGTTGTATATTGCGTATAAAAATATAACAATAATCTTTGCAAGGCACAGTCATTAGACAGTGGATCGTCCTATACGTATGAAATTATCAAGTTCGACATCTGCATGTATTCAATTCAACACTGAGGAAGGTTTAAAAACGGATGCGTGGACCCGTAAGCAGAGACACTTACGCGTATTCCGGGGAGGTAGGTGAATCTCCTTCCAGTGATAAAATCCTACAACCCAATGTAGAACAAGTCATCATACGTGGGGATTTCCCAATGAGTGCGGAGAAGAAACCGCCTTTAATTGAGGAAATGTTTATGACAGGGAGTTGGCAATTCCCCTCTTCCATCCAAATCATTTCTATCAGGTGCCCTGATGGTCCCATCCCTATCCATGGTATTTATCAGCATGTTAAACATAATATTTGTTATTATATTTTGAAATTGAAAATATTTTCCCAACATCATGGGAGCCCAGTAGTGGATAGCCATTTCTGCTAGAACCAAAGATGCGAAGAGAAAGTATCGATGGTCCTATAGCGTTCGTCAGGCTGTGAAATTAAATAGACGTAGTCTGAAATTGAGCGTAGGGCTTTTTGTTAAGCATTATTTCGAAGTATTTAAAAATATATGTTTATAAAGTATGTTTTAATTATACCTCTTCTCCACTGGCAATGCTCTAGTCTACGTTTTCAAGAGTCAATTAGCTGTTGTGCTGAACCATTTCTACATCGAAGGATAGGTGGATGAATCGGTGGCAGATTCGTCAGTACAGAAAAGAGCACGTCTCACACATGCGTCCGCGACTCTACGCTCCAAGGATGAAGGGAAAACGAACCACTTTTGCGATTGATATATTGCCCCAAGATGTGCTCGTGCTTCTCGCTCTGGATCCAGGAAAGTTCGAGTCATGTGAAAAATTCGCGAAATAATTACGGCTACCCAACAAACAAACGAAAGCAGTAAATAAGCATACATGAAGCCGAATACAACTGCTATAGCTGAATATAAAATCTGGCTGAAATATGGACTAACCAACACTGTTTTCAGTTGAAAGATTAAAAATAATTCAAGTTTTTTATTTTGTTTAATTAATATGGTTACTAAAAGCTATTTTAATATTTTTATTAAACATAGTTTAAACAGTCCAACAAAGTGTTGAATAACAGTTTATCAATTCGTTGCAATATCGTTTGTATAGTCTATTTTATAAAACCTGATATTCAATTGAATAATAGCTGTCTCTAGTGCCACGCCGTTAAGCTTGCTTTGCTCGTTAAATCTCATATTTAGGTGAATAATAGCTGTGGTTTAAACCAATATTCAGCCAAATAAACTTCAATTAGAATAAATGTTGTTTTGGCGTCGAATCGACCCAATCATTTGGCATAGTAGAGCCTTGTGACCATTTTGCCCTTCTCCAGGTAGTCGATGTAGATCTCACGATGTGAATCCCAGAAATCCCGGTGGTCATCACCATTCCGGCCAATAAGACAGTCTTCGACTTCTTCGGAGCACGTTTACCGGGTGAAATCCACTGTTTTGACTTTTCTTTAGTCTCTGGTGTGTATCAGTGGATCCATGTTTTGTTGGCGGTCACAAAAGGACGTAGAAACTCTTTCGGATTGAGCCTAAACAGCGTTAAACACTGCACACACACTAAATCGTTTCACGGCTGCGTTTGTTGTCCGGAATAAGCAGCAAACGTAGCAGGCATTGTGCCGACAGCTTTCTCATACCCAAACTTCATGCCACGCGGTCTTTTGACTTGCCTACTTTCTCAGCTATCTCACGCACCTTAAGGACATACACGATGGAATCCCCTTATGGCCGGAGCGATGGCTTCCTCATCCACACATGCACACTTTGAGTTTGCTTAGCAAAATATGCCTAATTAATCCACTTACCTGCAGTTTATTGTTGCCATACTGCTAATAGGACAGAACAACACAATATTTAATCAGTTCACTTTGTTTATTTCACTGAAAACACTCTGAATTGATCAACTAGTGCTCATTTCCACAGAGCAGGTAATTTTTCGTCGCCTTTGTTTACTTTTTAAAAGCCAGGATATGCCTATTATTTTCTCACAAAAAACTGTATTTCCACTTCCCGTAGCCACCTGAACACTATTTACTTTCACTTAAAGATTAATTATCATCGTGCTCTTGAAAAAAGTGGACGAAAAATTTGTTTCATTAACGAGAATTATGCAAAAATTCAGCAGCCGGTCTCAAAACTGCGCGTTTTGCTTTTTTTTTTTTCTAATTTACCCTCAGCTGTGCGTAACGTATCAGAGCGAAGTGTTGCCAACAACTGTTTGCGCGAGTATGCTGGACAAGTGATAAAAAGTGCTGTTGATCCCTTAACTTGGACATTCTTAAATCCCTGGAATAGTGGTTTTAGCTCACCGTCAACTGTTGGCGAATTTCAAAGATAAATAAGTTCCGGAGAAGAATCTGTCGGCAAATCTCCTGACATTACACATAACGTTACCAAACCTAGCCCAATTGATGCTGGTTTTGAGAACCCCGGTCATACTTCCGAATCGGATGGTGAGTTTAGTTTTTGATTAGCTTTGCATTTTTTACTTTGCATATTTACTTTCTTGTTTGGAAAGAAAAGGAAAAACAGCTTTCATTCACTTCCTTTTCCGGGTAGCGGAGTTTGAGCGGAGTTTGGGTTGACTTGACCCCCTGATCCCTTGAAAGTTTTCCAGTATTTGAAATTAAAAAAAGGCAACCTGTATACCCCGTTTTCGGAAAAGCATGAAAATAATGGTTTTAATTTTTTCATTTATTTTATTTTTTTCTCTGATAAGAAATGTCCAAACAGAGTTCTATTTTTTCATATTTAATTTTCAATTCAATCAAGTAATCAAGTGTCCCCAGACTTCAACCACCGGATTAATAAAATGGTTCCAATTGACTCTAAGTATTCACAGCATTCAGCATCGAGATTTTGACTCATTTCGAACAAATGTGTTAATAGTTATTAGCTAATTCCACCATAATAATACCTTGTATAAAGACGAATCGTTTTAGGAGATCGTCTATAAATTATCTGTTCTCGATTTAACAAAACGCGGAGGAACAAGTCTTCACAGGAATAAAGTCTACCCAGTTAGGAATAAAGTCTACCCAGTTACCCAGGTAAACTATTGAAGGTATTGACTATAAATTTATAAAGATCTTTTTGCCTTTTTTTTCTTCTAAGAGTAAGGAATTACAGAAGAGCTCCAATTTGCATGCCTAAAACAATGAGTACATTTTAGGTATCAGCCATTTAATCAACGACTCATCCGTTAGTTTATGATTCAAATTAGAACGGAACATTAACGTTTAAGGCTTAACAATATTTGTATTCAACAAGATGTATGGCTTAATATTTAACTTGTTAATGATGCCCCTGACTCCCCTGACCTTTGAAAAGTATTCTTTCGAGGTTTCATGCTTTTTTAAGAATTTTAAAATTGAAGGGAATAATTATATGGATGTACTTGAGGGAATAATTATATGGAGTTTCAACTTAAATCGGCATTCTGCCAATACGAGATCGTGGATTTTTATCACGTTATCCTCCGTGGTAGCCGTTTTCGGGGCACCTGCTCGTGGCTCATCAAAAACCGACGTGCGACCACGTTGAAACTCGTTAAACCAATTTTGGACGCCACTACCATCACATTTCTAGAACGTGTATGGAATGAAAGTAAATGATCAATTTTAAACGTTTTTTGACTTTATCGTGGAATTAAACTGATCCGTAAGCTTCTCATAGCTTAACCTATTCCTTCCCAGAAAGATTATCGATGTATTTAAATGCAAATATACGTTCATTTTATGTAGAACTCAATAAATACAATACTACAAACAAAAGCGGTAAAATTATTGGGAAAAAACAAGTGTTGATCACTTTCTTTAGGGAAACAGAATATATACAAAGCAGATTGACGTTACCGCTTCGATGAACTTCGATGATTTTCTATGCGATACACAAACATTACCATGCGACACTACTATAACAACAAGTTTCATGATTCACTAACACATGCAAGCTCCTTGGGTCGGAGCTAGTATAAACGTCATTTTCCGTGCACAACATCAAATCGCTCTAGGATTCCGCTGCGCGATTTCCCTTCCAAAACCAAGTCAGCGCCAACATTTGATTAGGGCGAATCTGCTTTTGCAAATACTTTGTCTGCTAATTATCGGAAGTTGAATACAGTTCCCTCAAATTGAATATATCAGCGGATAGAGATAAAGCTCCTCTTCCTTAAGAAGTGCCTAATTTGTATTTGTGACCTTTTGCTCAAGAGAAAATGACGACGAAAGCCATTGTTTACAAAAGCAGATTCGCCCTAATCTAATGATGGCGCTGAAGTATCGAATCATTCTAAAAATAATAATATTTAAAATACGATAGAATCTATTATCTATAAAAATCTAAATCTATAAAACTACAGCGAATTGGATAATTGCAACGATAGATTCTATTCTATTCAGCGATAAGATAATAATTGAACTTGTTGTTTTCTACCATATAATCAATTGTGGATGGCAATTTTACAAAAGTAATGGACGATTGTTTTTTATCATAACAATAAAACTACAAGGCGCAGCCCCATTGGGTTACTCGAAATGATGACGTTGGACTACTAAATGTAATCATTTTGATTGTACATCTTTGAATTTTGAAAAGGCTTAACGTTTATAATTTTTTCAATAGTAAGTGACCAAAAATCAAAAATGTCCCCTTTTTGAATCGATGTGAAGAAATATATGATTAGTGCCAAAGTTTTGAAAATCTTTGGAGAAACAACTGAAATATTAACGCTCAAAAAATCTGACCACTTTTGTGACGGTCACAAGTGAATTTTTTTTAATTTGCACCCTAGTATAGAAAATAACATTTCAATTTTCCTCAAATTATTTCAAACAGACACCATTAATTTTATGTTTTTTTTTCATTGTCAAAATGTTGACTACAATAGACTTTATAGTGACAATGGAGTCATTTTAATGGAACTATGAATAAACAGTTTGCTTTATTGTCTAGCAGCAGAATCAATTATAATTGTATTATTTTGTATTGTAATTGAATTTTTTTTTTATTCGGGCAGAGACGATCAGTCCCAGTAAATATCAATTCATCTGCTCTCAAATGACCTCAAAATGAAGACAGCCTTCACGGACAGACCAACTGTCTTCGTGATTTTGAATTTTGAAATGACATTATTCTCCTGACCAGAGCAACCACTGAGTTTTGAAGTCATTATTTGGTTTAGGTCATTCGTCGATGGATGTTTATCATCGTCTGTGCTGTTGTCAATAACAAAATTCAATTTCATCTAGGTGGGGATGAATTTGAGCATCTAATGGAAAAACAATCTTCGTTGCTTCTGATGTAGAACATGATGTGTAATGTTTTAGGCTCAGATCGTTAGGTTAAAATTACTACACGTTGTAATTATGATAATAGAGAGTAGTAAGACTCTGCGATCGACACTTATTGAAATATTGATTTTGGCAAAATTGAAATTTACTTTTTGATGTTTGATAATCAATTGTTATTTTAACAAAGCTGGGCTGGAAACTCAACCTCTAATAAGTATCAAGAAACGTGTAGTCATAGAAGCACAAGGAGTTGATTACTCATCGCCCTTGATTTTGACATCAGAGATTTCCATAACAAATAAAATTCATCTACACTGACTCGAAAGGTATGTGATAAAAACAGACACTGCTGTCGATATTACTCTTTTTCCATTTTTCAAAAAATTTCTGCGGTCAAAACATAACTACGAGTTTGCTTCGGCAAAAAAAAAAATACAGTAGCCGTCTAACAAAATGTTCTACACGATAGTAATTTTTTTTTTGAATGGATGGCGGACGGTGAGGCCTCGTGTGTGTTCCATACATTTGGGAATAAATTTTTTATCTTCAAATCCATGAAACTTATCCCAAAGATGGATACTAATTTATACTTCTCAGTTGACGCTGCTTGCGTTTATTTTGAGATTTAGGACCAACAATACATGTATAATTAAATAGATGCACGTGAATTTATGTGTGGACCATCGACCATTGTGACCGTTAACTACCGCAGCGATTCGTTCGAATAAAAAAAAACTATACAGCAAATCGTAAAAACATCCCCCGGTAGATTGCTTTGCCCCTGACCGTGACCGACCAGTTAGCACTGCCAGTGTATAGTTTAACCCACAAAATAACGATGATAGAAAGTTACTTCAGCTGTACGAATCAAAACAAACGCTTCACATGTTGGTGGATGTTGGGTCTCATAACAGGATGTCCGCGCGATCACTGGGGTGGAATTTCCTATCCGAAATTATTTTTCGATGTTTTGTTAATAGAAATTGAGCTTTCAACTGGAAACAGTAAAGTTGCTGAGGCGTAAAATAAATGTGATAACATTTTTCACTTTTAAAGGGTGCACATGCGATGATGGTGGAATAAGCCGTTCCCACTGAATGTGAAATGTCTAGCTGTGGGAATTATTCATTTTAGAATTGATTTTAGAATAATTGATTGCAGTATATATGCTTTGAAATAGAACAATCTGAAACGTGAAGCCAATTGCCGATCAATTAAAATTTAAGGTAAAAAGAAATGTTAAGACCAGTGCTCTACAGGGTGAGTGGGATTTACTGTCAGTGGTGTTGTGGTCATAAAAATGGGAATCTTGCATGAATTTTAATTATCAATGCATATTCTGTTTAGTATATTTTTTTGTCATTTGTGTTAGTTTAGTTCAGTTCAAACCTTTCTCCCTTTGCCTTAATTAACAACCGAATGCGCTGTTGGAACGCGTGACAGCTGGCAAGCACGATATCTATAGGCATGTCATTTTGATTTTCACCAATCGTTTCTTAAAAGTTTCCACTATTTGTCCTGTGGTATTGCCCACTTTCCCAGCATATAGCCCCATGCATAGAAGTCGGAGGATTCAAATCGGGGGAAGAGGCAGGCCATTCTTTCGATGAAATAAAATCCGGAAAATTGCCCTCACAGCAAACCAGTGTAGCTTTCGTCTGCTGGGACTGAAGAGTCTTGTTGGAGGCATTTTGGTGCATTATTGTCGTGTTTCTTGACGAAGGGGAGCAAATGGCTCTTCAAAACATTATCGATGTAATATTTACTGTAAGTTTTAACATCAGGTTCAATAAACAGCAATGGAACCTTCAAATTTTAGGAGAAACATTCCCAAACCATCATCCTTAAAAAATTCTTTAACCTTTGACCAGCTAGTTTATCACGAGGAATATCAGAAAGATGTGCAAATTTGTTTATTTGATCATGATCATTTTGCTGGTTGTGGTGATCCTGTAGCAAGGACAATTTTTCGTCCGAAACAGAATTTCACATTTACCGTGCCGCTTGAACAGCAAAAATAACAAAAGAGATAACAAATTAATTTACGTTGGATATCACAATATTATCTTGTTTTATGATCATCGAGTTCATTTTGATAACAAATTTTGTGATATGAACAAATTTCTTGAGACAACTTCAAATTATGTTATCAACGTGATATCAAATTTATACACTAATAACTGAAGTAGTCCTTGTGGTGAAAAGCTCAATTTCATATCCATGGCATGATGGTAATATTTTTGAATATTTCAGGTTGCTGCGGTCTGTTTGATTCCTCAACACTCCTCCACAAACTTGCCGGGTAGCACGCCAGCCGTGGTTCGGTGCGAAGAGCGCTTCAGTTTGTGTAACGGTTTAGTGAGCATGTCCACAACCATATGCTCCGACGGGCAGTAGATTACGGTCAGCACACCTTGTTTAACGAGGTAGTTGGTGAACTGGAACTTGGTATCCACATGTTTGGATCGTCGCTGTGGCTGCTCCGTTTCCAGTTTGGCGGATGGTACTTTGGTTGTCCTCATAGAGCAGGATTGGTTGTTCCGGCTCGTGCACATCCTTCATCAGCTTCTGGATCCAGAGTAACTTTTGGCAAGCTACGGCTGTCCCGATGACTGCGCCACTCGGAGCACTCACCTTCCGTCCAAGCAACGAGACGCTGATTGCTACATCTGGCCTCGTGTTGATCGCTACGTAGAGCAAACCACCAACCAAACTGGAGTACGAAGTATTGTTTTGGTAGCTTGCATTCCTCCTCCTCCTTTGCTTGGAGGTAGCCGGGGTCCATCGGGATCAGTGATGGTTTTGGCATTTTGAGGCCGAATCGCGACGCCAGCCGCTGGATGTAGCACTTCTGGTTGAGCAGGAAACGTCCATCATTTGCTCGCTCGACCTGTATGCCCAAGTACTGCCACACGTCGCCGAGGGATGTCGTCTTGAACTGCTTGTCCTTTTTCGTCCAAGTTACGCTTGTAAAGCCGCTTGCATCCGACGGCCTTTCGCACCTCCGGGAGTGCTTCAATGGTCCATGTTGAGTTCTCTTGAAGCGATAGGATCTCCTCCTTCATGGCTACTTCCCAGAATGCGCTTTCTGGTCCCTTCAGCGCTTCAGCGTAGGTTCTTGGTTCAGTTGCAGTTGGACCGTTCCAATCTTCGTATGACAGTTTCTTCCTCAGGAGACTAATCACAGAAATCGAAATTCTCGTCGTCGTTGTCGGCAACGTCTGCTTCGCTGTCGCTATCGTCTGCTTCATGCGAGGCTTCGACTTCACGGCTCGCCACTTGCATAGGAGATAATGGCTGCAGTAGGTCTTCGCATGACTCCTCCACCAGCTTGGGAACGTCGGTACCAGGTTGGACCAACTCCTCCTAAAAAAACGAACGTCTCGGCTTATGACCAGCTTGTTAGTGGCCAAATCGATGAACTTATAGGCCTTGTGGTTACTGGAATACCCGACGAACGTCATTTCCTTCGACTTGTCCTGGAGCTTACTTCACTTTTTCTTTGGCACATGGACAAATTCTTTGCGACCAAATACCTTCAGATTAGAAACGTTCGGTTTGCGTCCCCACCAAAGCTCGTATGGTGTGATCTTCAAAGTTCGCGAAAGTAGGTGGTTCTGAAGATACACGGCCGTAGCAGTTGCTTCAGCCCAGAATTTGTAGGCATCCCGTCATCCATCAGCTTGCACCGACACATTTCAATAACGCACAGGTTGTGTTGTTCCGCCACTCCATTTTGCTGCGGCGAATGAATTTGGGGTACATTCTTGCGGTAGAACTCAATCAGTGCTTCACTCGAGTACTCCCCTCCCCAATCGAACCTGATGCGGGATACTTTCCGAACTGTGTGTGGACGTAATTGCAGAACTCCACGATCCGTTCGGCAAACTCAGATTTTTTTTTTCATGCAGAAAACAGTACAGTAGGGACTGTGATCATCATCATCACAAAATAACGAAATCAACTCACCGAGGGCGTCTCCGGTGGTCCATACTTGTCCAAGTGGATGCGGACTAACGATCTTCTTTTCGGTGGTCTTGGGGAAGGAAGTTCGAGCCTGCTTACCTTTCACACAGCATTCGCAGCGTTCACGTATTCCGCAATCAGCCACTGTCATTCCAGTGACCAGCTTCTTCCTCAGGAGCACTTGCAGCGCGTCCGGTTCACGATGTCCAAACCGCCGATGCTACGTGTGTTGGCAATCTCGCTTGTGAGATGCAGTTACCTTCGATACGATTCCATGTTTGGGCTTGTTTAGGCGATATAACTCTTTGAACTTCGTTGCTTGCAACGACGATTTTGCAGTTTCCGTCAACAAACTCGATTTTCTCCTTCCGATTGGTCATAGCAAGCACTGACAAAAGGCTCGCTAACAGCTTCAGGACGTACATTACGTTGTGAAAACGGATTATGTTCGTGCTTCCAGAACCGTCCACACATTCCATCACGCCAGTTCCATAACTAGCGATCGCAACTACACGGCCGTCAGCCAACCCTACTTCACCTGTAGCCGGTTCGAGGTCCTTGAAGAAATCCCTGTTGGACGTCATGTTTTCACGTTTTGCTTCTTGGGTCCGACTTGCTCTCCCTGTAGCTGCTTGCAGTCCCGTTGCTTGTAGCCAGGTTTCTTGCAGTGATGGCTCACAATCTGCTTCCGTCCTGTCGCTTTCAAGGCTATCCCTCCAGTTGCGCTACGGTTTTGCTTGCTTACCCCGTCCAGCAATTTCTCCCGGTTTAGGTTAAGTATCAAAGCATCGTCCGTTCGCGTTTCGAGGGCAGTAGTTAGCGCGTTAAATGACTTCGGCAATTCTCGCAGGACAAAAGCCACCATGGTATCCGCTCCCAGGTCCTTTCCTGCGCTGCAGAGCTACGTATAAAGATCCTCCATCGTTGTGAGGTACCCGTCCATGTCGTCCCCTTCCATGTACCGGGTCTCGCACATCGTATACTTCATATGAAGAAAATACTAGCACAACACACGCAGTAACGAAATTGCTACTCTCTGTTCCTTTAGTGTAGCACCCAACATAGATTGATTTTTTTGCGATATCTATCTACACGCTAAGCTCAGTATACCCATAATCGCAAAAAAGTGCACATACTTATTTAAGGGTAAGTTGACTTTACCCATATTTGAGTAAATTTGTATGGGAAAAAATACTCAAATATGGGTGAGTAGTAACGTACCCATAAATGAGTAAGTGCACTTTTCGCGAGTATGGGTATTCTTCACCCATATTTGGGTATACTGATCTTAGCGTGTAGTGAACATATTTTGCACACAGGATTTGGGATAAAAACACGCGATATTTGATGGAAATTTGAGCGATATATCGCCCGAACCAATTATATTTTATGTCCATTTGCAAACAGTTTCATTGTTCTCGTTTACTTTGGCTTGAAATTCAGTGAGGAAAAATTTTGTTTTGTTTTCATTTTGTTTCTGTGCAGGAGTAGCAATTTCATAACTGTAGTATATTTTTGTTCAGCTTTAAGGCATGAGATATTGTTATATAGCTGAAATATTGTTATATGTATAGCCATTATTGATTTTTCTCTTTTATTCTGAACTGCCCGTGGGAAATACAAGAAGAAACTATCAGTACACAAACATATTGGATGTTATCAATTCAATGGGAGTTGTAGGGGCTATCTGAAAGGTGATAACAGGCAAAGGAGGCGATGTCATGGTGAACATGGAACGGGTTAACCCATTTGAGTCGATATAGGAAACGAAAATGTTTATTTACAATAGCAGGTTATCCCAGAGGATCACAGGTGCAAATCAGAATGGCAATAACTGGGTGTACATTTACGACCCACATCGAAATGCTGATGCACTGTATGATATACTTCTGTTGCACGGCTTTAGAATTGCATAGAGTATGACTCTGCCGGGTGATCTTCATGGTTTGAATTGAGAGAAGTGAACCCAATAATATTCTACGAAGAATAATCCATTAGTTGCTTACTTTCTCGAGAAAAGTTCTCATACCACTGCATGGTTGTTGTTTTGGTATGTTCTGGCATGCGATTAGAGATGTACATGTTTTCCTAAGTGCGTGTTGTTTGCACGAATGTTGTAACGACAAATCAATTTTAATATTCAATGCGGTCTCTTATTCTTTGATCATATGCAAAACGCCATCGAGCGTCCATTAGTGAAAAACCGTTAAAGAAAATCGGTTGCCATGACTTTGTTTCCTTTGCGATAAAACGAAATCAGAAATCTCTAAAAAAAAACTTAGCCAGAACTTCAGTTTTAAACTTCAGCTACCTTGCAATATAATATAACTCATTCACTCTGAGAAAAATTTGATGGTCAGTTTTTAGGTTAGGATGACTATGACAGTATAGTGATTTTCAACCAACTATGATCATGGTCAAAACAACAACAAAAAATAGTTGATTCAACATTTACTACAAAGTCGGAAAAGTCCTTGTTACCATGAACATAGTAAAGAATGCCATGAACGTGCTGAATTCAATCATTTTCATGGTAATTTTAACCGTTATATGCTATAGTTATCTTGACCAACGATGGAATTTTTCTCAGAGCAGAGAGAAGAAGGTTTCTCTACACTCTTAAAAATAATAAATATTACGAGTAAGGGAAGGTCCATTAATTATGTCACGCAGTAAGGGGGGAGGGGGGGTTTGGGAAAACGTGACGATCCATACAAAAAAAATTAAGGTTCATACAAAAAACGTGACAAGGGGGGGAGAGGGGCTTATAAACAGTCGATTTTTGCGTGACGTAATTAATGGACGGTCCCTAATGTAACTCGACCAGAAGGTAACAACAAAATTATTTCAAGTTTTGTTAATTTTTTAATTATATGTTCTTTTTGATGAATTGTTATATACAAATTTGAAACCCAAAAAAATAAATATTGTCGCTCTCAAAAATATGTTCCGAATACTTCATTTAAATCAACTTCTAGTATACCTATATTAAGTAATCTCCAATTGAAATCCATAAATCGTTGAAAATTAGCCGCTAGAGTGAGATTTAAAGGCCTTAAATGATTGTTGTCAGATCAGACTTATTTTGAACTCAGTCGGTTCCACGCTTCACATGAAATGCATAACAGCTCGAATTTAATTGCCCGGCAGTTTAAAGCAGCCCTAAGTTTGCACCTTAAAAACTGAAGAAATGATCCATGAAAAATTTAAAACATTCTATAAAAACTACAAGGTTCCGCTCAATGGGGTTGTGCGCAAAGGTGACGTAGGACTACGCAAGCAAAGTGCAATCTAGATCGCTTGATTGTTTGATTGTTTGAAGAGTGGCTGCGTTTGGTTTCGTTCCAAATCTAATTCCCATACACTAAACGTTTCGCTCTACAATTTTAATTATATGCTGTAGTCTGTCTTGATATCTACAGTCATACATCTTGCTTTCATTGGAAATAATATGTATGACATAAGATACCAAGATACTCTCTATCAGTCGGAAAGCTACGCTTTCAATCTGCTCGGAAATGTCATTGATGAAGTTGTTCATAATGCTAAGCGCTTTGGAGGAAACTACAGTATTGAGTTAAAATGCTTCAGCACCCGGTAGATGAGGTGCTATACGTTTTCTTCTTCCGAACTTTGCTGCTGGAACTATTTGCCTTCCGAGATAGTGGAGCACCAATAAGAGCATATCCTGTTGATATGATCGACCACCTGGAGATCATTATCCTTATTGCGTTGTAGATCTGTTTGGGTTGTGGTCTGTTAATGAATTCAAAGTCTATCATGCCGATAGACGTCTAGGTCAAAACAGAGCTAATGGGACGTTAGACCTGCAGTAGGAAGTAAATATGTGAGAAAATTCGTTCGTTGGTTGTTCAATGCTCTTTGTCATTTACTCCGGGACGCGGCGTTTAAAGAATGCTATGTTCAGCCGGAATGTTATTGAAATTTCAAACAGCACCAGAGATAAATTCAACCAAACAAACTCTTTAGTCGGCAATCTAATTTGGTTGTCCTGTAAAAGGCGGATTTAGTTGGCGGAGGAAAAACAGTTCTCGAATGAATTTGGGCTTTCTTCAACTCCTCGTCGTTGTGGGTTCCCATCTGCAGGTGACGTGGGATGCTTGATTCTTGTCTCGTTGTCACGGGCGGCTTTTTCCCGACAACTCGTAGGCTTCAGCAGCCATGTTTCTCGCATCGAGGTTGACGGGAGCATCCGCAACAGCCAACTGCACTAACCCTACAGGGTGCTTGCTGCCGCCGAATGCATACCTACCGCCAATGCAAAGCTTCACGACTGCCGAAAAACTCAATCACAACGCGAAGGTGTACCCCTTATATAACATTCATAGCTGCCTATAGACTGTTCCAGAAAGTATAAGCACACTTTTAAAATAACAAATAAATCATGTTTTTTTAGTTTTAAGAATTTTATTTGGCAAATCATATTTGTATTTGTGTTTTATATGATATTTTACTCTTGTTTAATGAAAATATTAAATCATAGCCAAGACTCCTAACTTTTCCTCGAACAGCAACCATTAGCTTCTGCACAGTGGTACTTCCCACCATTTTGACCACTTTTGGCCAATCTTTTTTAAATTTTTGGATGTCGTCCGCTGGTTTTATGAATTTTTGAAGCTTTGCTTTGGTTGAAGCCCAAACAATCTCGATTGGCCGAGCCTCCGGCCAGTTCGGTGGATTCATGCAGAGCTCGAAAAAAATGACAGCCGTCGTGAACGATGAGTAAAAAAAATATTCAGTACAATTTTCCCTCCCTTCATTTCGTTCTATCAGTCACGCAATATATTCGTGTTTACTATTTTGCTATGCTCAGTCATTCCGTTGTCCTTGTGTTCAACACAACTCATTCACACCACAGCAAAGGACACGGCTATTCAAGCCTCACGAGATTTTGGTTGCTTGACTGAATGTTCTGGTAACCAGTCATTCATTTTCGCGTTCGTGAGTGATTTTTTCTGCCACAGGATTTCAAGTATTCCCGAACATGGCTGAAGGCAAAGGAAGCCAAAAGGCTAAATGGCCGAAATCGCTACAGAGTTTGTGGGGCATTTGTTCGAGAAAAGGTATTTGCAGGATCGATTCGATAAGTTTTGGTTTTTTTCACTTCATTGATTCTCCAAATGAATGACTGTTCTTTCGTCTTTACGGTAGAACGTTGAAATTGAATGAGTTTTTTGCACTTACGTACATTCACTGCTTTCCGAAACGAATGAATGATCAAAGTAAAGCAACACAAAACAAGTTGACTTATCTTGCACAAGAGATTCATGAAGGCAAATTTGTGTTTACTTCATGTTCGCTAAGAACAGTGCGTGATGACTAATATTTTAACTCAGTCAGGGTGCAATTTGGGAATTGAATATGATATTTTTAAGCTCTGGATTCATGTCTTTCGGCACGAAACATACATTTTTACTTTTATACCGTTCTAAAGTGTCCTTTGCGTAATGATATGACGCCAAATCAGGCCAAAACACTACTTGACCTTCGTGTTGCCTGATCATCGGCAATAATCGCTTCTGGAGACATTCCTTAACGTATTTCTGAGTGTTTATCGTATCCATTGTGATGTACGGACTAGATGTTTTACCACACTCACATATTGCCTACCAAACCATAACCTTCTTACCGAATTTTTCGGTAAAATTTGCCTTCTCCGTTTCGGGGATGTCTTTGTCTTCGCTAACAGTATAGAATTGTGGTCCGGGAAGCGTTTTGTAATCTAGTTTCACATACGTTTCATCGTCCATTATTATACACCCAGAATTTTTACACAATAACGAATCGTAGAGTTTGCGGGCCCGTGGTTTCACGGACGCGGCCTGTTTTGGGTTTTTTCTGCTTTCGGTATGTTTTTAGCCCAAGTTTTTTGTTGGCATGACGTTACTCGACGAGGTCCCTAGTTTTTTCGCAACATCCCGAACGGAAGTCGCTGGTTTTCGCCTGATCTTTTTACCGATATCCGGACTAACAGGACCGGTTTTCCGACCACTCTTCGGCGCATCTTCAAACGTACACTGTTCTCTATATTTTCGAATGGCAGATCGTACCGCTCCGACGCTTACACCCTCTTCTTTGGCCAATTTTCTCAAGGAGAGTCCGTTCACAGTGCACCATTTGTGCACGATAGTTTTTCGTTGCTCCGGAGTAAGACCGCGCATTTTGATAGGTAACACAAAACTGAGCCCTTTTTTGATGTTATGTCATTCATAAATGTGCAAACAAAAGGACGCAGCCAAAACATGTTGAAATATTTCATTACCGTTAAAATAAGGTGTGCTTATACTCTCTGGAACAGTCGTTAGGAGACGTTCCAAATATGATGACTGTGCCAGGAAATTACTGTGTATTTTAGAAATTTACTCTTAAAAATCGACATTATAAGACCTTATGTTTGCGTTATTTTAAATAGTTTAATGTTACAAAAATCAAAAGTTTTCGTTATTGGATTCGACGCGTAAAAATATTTCCGATCGATTTAGAGAATATTTGGAGAAACGACTGAGATACTAACGCCCAAAACCTGATCGCATTTCGTGACGATCGCAATAGTTTTTTTTTAAATTGTACCTCAGTATAGAAAACAAATACGTAGTCCTACGTCAAAAATAAATTTAAGCGAGTTTCAAAACTAGTAGACAAGAAGTCTGTGCTCATGAAGAACGTTCGCAACAAGGTGCGCCAGCTATCATTCAATCACTAGATTGCAAATATTGAGAGCACTTACCTGTTGTGCGTATCTAATGTTAAAAGTATATCTAATAAAAATTGAATTTCCAATTCATGTGTAGTATTTCTACTGAAAACTGGGTGTGTCCTTACTTTGAGGGACAGTCTTTAAAGCAACTGTAAGGATGCTTTTGGAACCACTAACGAAGTGTAATCGTGGCTTTTTATAGGGTAGTTAAGGCATTTTTCAACATTGCATGGAAGCCGATTTGAATTATTGTTGATGATTTCTCAGTAAAAACTAAGCTGACCGGACAGTAGCTGATTTTAACTTTCTTCGTTCAAAGCTGCATCTGTTCATAAACCGTTAGTTTGAACATCTGATCTGAGATCGATGGGTCCAACATGGAATAGCTATTCGTGTGAAACCAAAACATGCAGATTTTTGGTAAATAAATTAAGAATCTGAAATGGATAATACACATTTAAAACACTTTCTGGACTGTTATTGAACACTTCATGTGACATCAATGCGACTGTGTTTGATTGTGCGACGACAAAAGGAGTTGCCCGCTGTTTCGACCGGAACCCCAACCTCTCCGTCCGAGATGTTGCAAAGAAACTGGGAGTGGCGCCTTCAACCGTGCATAGAGCTAAAAAACGAGATGGACTGTTGGCTTACACAAAAGTGGTGACACCAAATCGCGACGATAATCAAAACACGTCGGCAAGAACACGATCCCGCAAGTTGTACACGACGATGCTGACGAAGTTTGATTGCGTGGTACAGGACGATGAAGCTTACGTCAAGGCTGACTTTAAACAGCTTCCTGGACAGGAATTTTATACGGTAACCGGACGGGGAAAGGTGGCAGATATTTTCAAACACATTAAACTGTCAAAGTTCATGAAGAAATATCTGGTGTGGCAGGCCATCTGTACCTGTGGCTTGAAGAGCAACGTTTACGTTGCGCAATGTTGCGACCGGAACCGTCAACCAAGAAATTTAGCTGAGCGAGTGCCTACAAAAACGTCTACTACCTTTCCTGAAGCGACACAATTGTTCGGTTCTATCTTAGCTGGGTTTGGCATTTTGCCATTACGGAAAAAAAAGCTATGGAGTAGTGTGCTTCCAACAACGTTGAAGTGGTGCCCAAAGACAAGAACCCTCCCAACACGCCAGAACCAACAATATTGGGCCATCGTCAAGTGGAACCTTAAGAGGAACAGAGAACAGTTCAAGGCAAACTGGCGTTCTGCGGCGAATAAAGTGGACAAGGAGACTGTACAAAATCTTATGGCCGGTGCTAAACGGAAGATTAGCTGAATATTTCTCCTGTATTCTGTATAACTGATCTTGAGAGAGAAAAAGAATTTGACTTATTAATAAAAAAATTGATCGACTCACACACATTAATGTTTGACCAAATTTTGATCGGAACATCCTTTAGAACGTTATTTTCACAATCCACGAAGTTCAACGACGACGACTATTTTTTTCTCGATCAGAAATCGCGACCGGCTCTGGTTTTGTTGGCTTCCGAAACATTGTTTCATCACAGTTGATTTCAAAACCTACTTCGGATATTATTATTAGTTGTAATATCAACATTTTTTTTATAATTTTCAATTTGCTAATCATTTTTACTCACTTGTGCAGCCTCCCTTTGTGATAAAACGAAATCAGAAATCTCTAAAAAAAATCTATGCCAGAGCTTCAATTGCAAACCTTAATTACCTTACGATATAATCGTACTAATTCAGAGAGAATCAGGTTTCTCTGTATTAATCAATATGTACTGTGTTTTACAGATGCATTGCAATATTGAAGTTTCAATTAGGCTCCATGACAAAAGCATTTGAAAAGCACAATAAGGGACGACAGGAACAGAAATTAAATCCTCCACTGGCCACTCGCACCCAAAAACCATTTTCATGAATTGTTACCTATCTGGTTTCTGGGAGACTTCACAATCGGATGTGATACTCGATTACAGTAACTGTTCCTTTGTTAGATCTCGTAGCTGCACCAATAAACGCAAAAAACTACAACCCCAAAGAAGAACCAGAATACCGACCAGTTGCTTTGGTGCATTCGCCGCTCGCATTCAGTTTGGATCGTTCCCATGCATGCGTTCGTTCGCCTTGTTTGATCTCGTGTGGGCTGCCACTGGTGCCGCGCACCTATAGTAGAGATTGTGGAACATACGCATGTGGATAGATAAATCGACTCGAAATTATGCAACCCTACGCAAGTTGATGTTTGGCCCCAATCAAGGTAACGTGTTGCCCCCACGTTTGGAAAGTCAACTCCAACTGCAGTGCGTTCTGTCAAACTCAAAGGAGCACTTTATTTATTTACTTCGTGATCACGAACCTGCCCGGAAAATTATCTCGTCGGCCAGCTAACCCGGGCCGATTGACGACTGGCTATCTCCGTCGCCCTGAAGTAGGTTAACTGTCAGGAGAATGATCTGGTTCTGCCTCGAGATGATAGATTAGGCCAGACGCAGGGAAAACTGTGGCCCTATCGAGAAGCTGGCTCGTATCGCTCACAACTGGCGAGTGCTTGATGCCAAACTGCGACTATGTTTAATCACTTGAGAAAGTGCAAATAACGATAATTGACCAGAGTCATGGTGGAGTGGACGGAGAATGCGTTTCAGAATAGCTGGACGCATGCTGGGAGGTGGCGAAAAAGTATCGAGTTTCTAAATGGCAATTGAAGGTGATGATTGTCATGTTGTACACCCGTTCTGTTTGAACTTTTCATCGTAGATAGTTTCAAGTGAGTAAAGCGCTGTTGTAATTGAATGCTGTTGGCGAGTGTGCATTGCAACGGTAATAGAATGTCACATCCGATTGTGAAACTTCCCAGAAAATGCGTTCATGTAAATTGGTTTTCTGACTCGAGTTCAAGCCGTTGCCTTCCCTTATTGCTAACGTTTTCAAATGCTTTTGTCATGGAGCGTTATTGAAATTCCCAGATTGCAATGCATCTGAAAAGCACAGCATGGAATGAAACCGTCTCTCTCGGGATAAGTATTACCAACTCGTATGGTAACTAAGGTATAAAAGTTAGGTTCAGGTAATTTCGGAGCAGGAGTGATTATCTTGATAACTGACCTTGGCTAACAGGCGCTGCAAAAGAAGTAAAATACCTCAGGATAATACCATCAAAATGTTCCCACAATGAATCCTAGAAAGTGTGAGCTGTTTAGTGGAATACCTGTAACTAGAAAATGAGAAGAATGATTAGTATTTTCCAATTAATTCCCACTACCTTTATTGCTTATTTTGAGGGCTGCAAAATGGTGAGTCGACAACTGTGATGGAGCGTGCGTCCCCGCAACATAGCTCTGGTCCTCACAAGTTCCTACCTCATGCTTCCACGGGTCAGCAGATGACAAAGACCGCCAGCTAAGGGTTGCGTACTTAGCTGGTAGTGCAGCCTGGGCACTGTTGTCCTTCTGACTTCAGCTAGATTGAGGAGGTGCGTGCCGAGCGTCTGTCCACCAAGGAGGTCTGTTCACCAGCGGCTGAGTAAGAAACGCTGTACCTCGGCAGCTATACCTTAGGAGACAGTCCCACCAACGCAATGTAGGCAGCGCGGTAAGATAGCATGCTGAAGTCTTACCCTACCACGAAAAATGTAAGTATTCTTTATTTCTTTATACGGTATATAATTTTGGATCATCCATGGAATCAGAAGACATGCAGATAGTACACATGTTATTCTCATTTTATATTATAACATCCCTTCAGAATATAATTATATTATATTCATATTATATTAATTATATTCAAGACCTAATTTAATTTGCCAGGATTATATATTCTTGGTTACTGCGTCCATTTATTGGAGAAATTAAACATCTTTTTACGTTTGAAGTTGGATGGCTGCAGAATGTGATGGATATATGTACTATGGTGAGAATAGGTTCCGCTTCCCTACTATAATGTACGCTATGACAGAAATGCGTGTTCCCCGACGTTGATGTCAACCCGCTGAACTGCTTTGCGTTTGCTAACCAGCACTACCTCCGTCTTATGATTAGCCAGCTGCAGTTTTGCTCCAGTTATCCATGTTTCAATGGTGTCCACCGCTTCCGCAGTCAGCATCTCTACCTCTTCCAGAGTCTCACCCGTTATCGTTAGGACGACATCATCTGCAAATCCGACGATCTCAACTCCTTCAGGCTACTTCAGCGTTAATACTCCATCGTACATCCCGTTCTAGAGCGTTGGGTCGAGAATCTAGCCTTGTGACACCCCCGCCGTCACCCTGATAGATTTCTGCCCCAACTCCGTTTTGTATACCAGCACTCTGTTTAGGAAGTAACTGCTTAGTATTCTGCACAGGCCGCCAGGACCACGCATTTTGTGCAGTGCTGCAGCGATAGCCTCCCAGCTGGCGCTGTTAAAAGTGTTTTTGACGTCGATCGTCACTACGGCACAAAACCAGTTGCCTCTCCTTTTCTGCTTTGATGCCTTCTCTGCTCTCTGCACGACTATCCGGATTGCTTCCAATGTCGAGACCCCATTTCGGAATCCGAATCGCCATGATCGCATTCCATGCACTGCGTAAGCCTGTTAAGGATGATCATATCCAGAAGCTTCCCGAGGTTATCCAGCAAACATATGGGCCTATAAGGTGCTGGGTCCCCTGGTGGCTTGCCTAGTTTCGGCAGCAACGCCAGCTTCTGAACAGTTCATCTGTCTGGGAAAGCAACTTCCGGCAGCGCCGTCCTGAAAATGTCCGAAAACGCCAGTATCGCGGTTTTAAGTCATACATTGGAGATCCCTTCCAGACCGGGAGTTTTTTTTTTCAATTTCGGACCCTTCGCAACTAATAGTAGCTCTTCATTTGAGATCCGAGCAGCTGCATCTCCAGTTGCCACAACGTTGGGTGGTGATGCGGATAAAGACCGTCCATGATCGTCTTCAATTTATCTGGGCACATTTCAGCAGGTTTCGCTGGACGCTTAAACTTCACCACCACGATTCTATAAGCGTTTCGCCAAGGGTTCGTATCGGCTTCTTGGCACAACTCTTTAGAGCAGTTTGACTTGCTCAACTTGATCTCTCGTTTGAGGGCGGTACGAGCTCCGCGAAATACGGTTTTTCGTCCTTCTCTCCCAGCTTCAGTCCGTACTCTCTGGGTACCTCTGCTTGCTCGGAGGCATGCAGCGTGCATTTCCGAAACGCCTCAATAAATATCTGCTTGTCAAAGTCCTTTGTCTTCCACTTTCGATCGCAGGTCCTCGTTCTCCTCGTTGCAGTGGAGGCTCGCTGGCCGATGCTGTAGAGGATCGCCTGGTGGTCACTGTGGGAGTATTCCTCACTTACTCTCCAGTTCATGTATTCCTTAAGCGACGGGCGTAACGTCGATGATGAACTCCCGACCGCCTTTGCAGAATGTGCTGGCGTTCCCTCCGTTACACAGTCTCACATCCAACTTCGCCAGAGCTTCAAGTAGACTGTGTCTCCTTGGATTAGTTCGCTTACTACCACACTTCGTGACCCAGGCGTTGAAATCTCCTGCGATGACTGGAAGAGATAAATGTTTCTATGGTGGTTTGGGACTCTTCCACCTTCTGGAAGGGAGGGGAGTCGCCCATACAAATGAAACAAACATTTCTGCATAACTGGACCACTGATCAAGTAAAAAGAACCAAATTTGGCAGGTTAAGGGTTTTGAAGGCAAGAAATGCTCCTAGTTTGACTTGAGACCCCTCCCCTTTCTGAAAGGGGGGCTCACGTACAAATGAAACACATATTTCTGAATAACTCGAGAACTTATCATGTTAATGAAACCAAATTTGGCATGTTGAGGTTTTTGAAGGCAAAACATGTTTTTGTAGTAGTTTGGGACTCCTCCGCCTTCTGGAAGGGGGAGACTCCCATACAAATGAAACGTAATTTTTTGCATAACTTGAGAGCCAATGAAGCACATAAAACCAAATTTGACATGCGGATATTTTTGGAGGCAAGAAATGTTTATATGGCAGTTCAAGACTCCCTTGAATTTCTGCATAACTCGAGAACTAATCAAGTAAATGGAACCAAGTTTGGCATTTGGTGGCGTTTAAAGGCAATGATTGTATTTGTGTTTCATACAAATGAAACACAAATTTCAGGTAACTAAACACAAAATGTGTATTTCGCGGGTGAGAAGCATGTTCTAATAGCAGTTTGAAACCCTTTTTAGTCAAGAAAAATATCTGAAAAACAAGCATAAACGTGCGAGTTTTATTAAATTTTCATTTATGCATGTAGTTGAAACCCAAGTAGCACACTACGGTCATAACTAGTTGTAGTAACTTGATTATAACTTAGCAAGTCATATTTATGGTATCTCAACCAAATGGCAACAAGTGTGCTACTTGGGAAGCGTCGCAGCGCCAACACCGGGTTCAGCTAGTATGAAATAAATTCAATTCAACATTCAACATCACATTCTAGCAACAATCCAATGTGAGGTAGATGGTGATGGTGATGATTATACAATAAAATAATAGATAATGCCGATACAATAAAATAATAAATCTATTTATAGTACCCATATCACCGCAGAGTTCTGTCGAGTTTCAATCAGTTCAAATACACATTTAGTGAAGATTTAAGGCAAAATTTATTTTCTGTCGTCATTATTTTAATAACACCGCTAAACCTTTTCACCATTAAGTATAGTTCAGATCTATTCCAACGGTCATATCGGAACAAAGCAGATTGCTACTGTCAAATTCAAGAAAATCAATGAAATCTAAGTTGCCTATTAATATCAGAAGTAGTCGGTATTTACGAAAACAAAAGCTAAGGGTTCTCCCTTAGCTCAGTTGGTAAAGGCGTAGCTACAAATCAACACCATGCTGGAGGTGGCTGGGTTTGATTCCCGGTCTGATCTAAAAATTGATGATTGTACTTGCCACACAATCATACTAATGCAAAAATTGTACCTGGCATCGAAAGCTCGCAACCAAAAACTGTGGAGTTTGTGTGGAGTGCATTTCCCAAGTAACAATTTCAGTTTTATTCCAGCCGTATAGCACTTCCCCGGCTTTGTTGATAAAACTATGTGTACAAAATGTGTACAAAGTGGCCCACTCTATAGATGGTTGCGAAAACAAGTTAATAAAACCTTTAAAAGACCATAAAGATTTTGAAAATGTTCTAGTGAAAGATGTTATGACCACTTGAGAACCTTCATTTTTATGGCCATAGCTGCTAAACTGTACTGTGTTGATTTTTGTTGTTCTGCTTTGTTCGATTCTTTGCTCTTCTGATTCATTAAACAGTGTTGCTATAATTTTTTTTGGATAGCAAAATATCCAAAACAAATTGAGTTTTTTTTATAGCGTATCCATTCTTCAAATCATATGCGCATTTAAATTTATGGTGAATATTTGCACCAGGGTTGCTGCTCGCGTTTATCCAATAAATGCACTTGTTGACCGATATCTGTTCTTATACAATGTTTTCCGTAACGCGATGTATTACAAAGTAAAAGTATTTGGATTTTGCTACAATTTTCATCCATCGTATCATGACGACCGATTCGCCTTGATATACACAGAAGAAACAAAGTAACGGGTGTATTCGATAAAAATGGCACACAGAAAATCTTCTGTAACTTTTAAATCGTATGAGTAAAAAACCTAGAAATTTGAGTAGATCTTATCCATAGTGTATTATTTACATCTGCCAAGTTTCATAGTTATACATTCAGTAGTTCCAGTCATGTCGTCGAAACAAGAAACTGCCGTGAGAAAATTTTGTGCACTCACAATCAAAATCCAGGGGCGTCCCACCGGTGGATTGCTAAAAGGCTTGGAATTGCAAATACAACTGTGTCCCGTGTAATAAGAACCTTCAAGGAGCGTCTGAGTGTCCAAAGAAAGGAAGGAAGTGGTCGTAAAAGTGGTCCAATGGACAGTAAAATGGCCAGGAAAGTCGTACAACAATTCAAGAACCGTCCAAACATGTCAATTCGAGATGTCGCTAAAAAGTCTAAGGTGTCAGTCGGTTTTGTGCAGAAAACCATGAAGCGTGCTGGGTTACGTGTTTACAAAGTGCAAAAAGCCCCAAACCGGAATGAAAAACAAAACATCACTGCGAAAACCCGCCCCCGGAAACTTTACACGAAGCTGCTCACCAAATCCGGTTGCATCGTGATGGATGACGAAACATACGTCAAGGCCGACTTCCGTCAACTTCCTGGGCAAGAATATTTCGTTGCCAAGTCGAAGTTCGATGTTCCGGAGGATGTTCGAAAGAAGATACTATCGAAATTTGCAAAGAAGTTTCTAATCTGGCAGGCGATTTGCGGATGTGGTGAAATAAGTGCTCCCTTCATCACTTCCGGAACAATAAACGGTGCGATTTACACGGAAGAGTGCCTTAAGAAGCGTCTCTTGCCATTCATTAAGAAGCCCAAAGGATCAACTCTGTTTTGGCCTGATCTAGCATCCTGCCACTACGCTCGAAACGTATTGGAGTGGTACCGAGCCAACGGAGTCAATTTTGTGCCAAAGGATATGAACCCACCAAATTCACCGGAACTTCGTCCAATTGAAAAATTCTGGGCAATTATGAAAACGGAACATCGCAAACATCCCAAAACTATAAAAACAGAGCTAGAATTGAAGAAAATTTGGGTAAAAACAACAAAAACACTGGGAAAATCGGTTGTACAAAATTTGATGGGTGGAGTGAAAAGGAAGGTGCGGGCAGTCGGGATGGGAGACGAAATTGAATAAAACAAATGTTGTAAATCAAAACTCATTAGTAGTTCTTCATTCCCTGAAAATTTCAAGAAAATCCGATAATCAGTTTAATTTTGATGAGTATATATGTGTGTGCCATTTTTATCGAATACACCCTTTACCTAAAATTGAGTATTTTTAAACTCAAAATTAAGTAACTGATGTTGAACTGGAGAGATAGGTAAATTTGATTCTGCACTTTAGGTAAAGATTACTCAATGGGTAAGTACTTCATTGACAACTCATTTTTGAGTAAAAACTGAAGTCGTTTGCATACTTTTATTATTTGACGTATATCAGATAAAAGTACCGAAAAACATTAAATATGTTACGGTGCTAAACTAGCCGTTATTATTGAAAAATGCGGAAATGAGAAAATAAACAAAATCAATAAAATTTACAAGAAAATTTATGTTTTTATTCTATCATTACGAGAAATGCGGTTTATTTTAAATGTTTATAACTCTTCATAACATTTGCTGACTAACCGTGCGAAGAAGTGCTCATTTTTTGGTTTTTAAAACTTTTATAGCATTAGGTTAAATTTACCTACTATTAACTTTGGATACAGTTACTCAAATTTGAGTACTACGGTATATACTCAAATTTGGCTTCCCGCACGGAGCTCTAGAGTTGGGAGAAATGAATTTAATTTTGGGTACTTTGTTTCTTCCGTGTAGATAATCGCGCTTATTCACTACTTACTCACGACTATGCGATGCGATGCATCGCGGCGAGTGAGTGGTGAATAAGCGCAATTATCTATATCAAAACCAATCGCTTGTCGTGATGCCATGGATGGAAGTTGTAGCAAATTCTAAATGCCATCACTTTGTCATACATCGTGTCACGGAAAACATTTTATGAGAAGAGCTATCGGTCAACGAGTGCATTTATTGGATAAACGCGAGCAGTAACACTGGTTGGCACGATAAGAGCCATAAATTAATGCGCCTAGGAAATTATGCGAGTTTACAACAACAAAAACAAAATTGAAACATATGTATTCGATAAATTAATCATGAATTTCCTGAAAATTGATGCAATTTATTCGGGTTATCTAAAAAAATGCCAAAATTGGTTTCTAATCAACAGTTCATTTTCATTGCATTGAAAATTTGGTGTATTTCCACATTTCAATGATTTCTTCTATTTCAATTTGTTTTTTTAAAGACCATAAAATGGTTTTAAAATGCTTTTTCATCTGGCCATAATAAGATAATATGAAAAAGTCCTGAAACGGCATTTCAAAACAAAATTTTACGAGTTCATAAAGACAAAATTAAACCTTTGACAGGAGTAAAAGGAATTTTAGAAGACATGGTTTTAAGAAAGTTGTAAAGAAGCTGTGTAGGTTGTCATGAACCTGAATAAAATTTGAAACCTATTGGCACCTTTTGCTGCCATAATAAAACGAAATTGATTTCTAGTGGCATTCATAAAACTTTAATAAAACTTAATAAAGCTGGATGGTTTTGGCAATGTTTTTGGGTTAGAACACTAAGTTGAGAGCAAGCAATAAGCGAATTGCGAAAGCAATAAGTTTGAACCGCAATTAAAAGCTTGAAGTTTCTACTCATAGTTGCCGCAAAGAGGTATTTTTTCAGACTCATTCCCTCAACACTTTCAAGAGATGTTTTTGAGAGCACAGAACAGACATCTGACAGGAAATGTATTTCCTGACCCACCGAGTTGACCCTCAATAGAACTGAAACAACCGAAAAAGAGGTCAATTCAGTTTTATAATTTTTCAACATTTTTAATTAAAACTCATGAAAATAGCTAAACCAATTATTTTTATTTAGTTTAGGTTAACACAAATCTTACGGAGAAATATTATGGTTAGGTTAGGTTGCTTTTTTTAAAAAACTTTCAGCAAGTAACTGGTCCATCTCTGGAAAAGCAGAACGATGGAGGGGGGAGCTGAATAGGCCCGTATCATAGGTGAGAATGGTAAATCCCTTATAAATTGTCTGTCCAATACAAGACAGAAGAATTGGGTCTTGTTAAAATCTTGACTGAGCCTCAAAGTTCTTATGATTCCGTGGACCATCGCCAATTGCATCAATGAACCTATCAACATAATTACGACACCTAACTTTAGTACTGATTCATACTTTGTTCCATTTCTCTCATCGATCAGACCGAATGTGCATATAATTTGTGCGCCTCCATTTCGCATTAAACACCATCCACTCCCCCCGGTCTCATTTACATGCATGAATGCATTAAACTTCGCATAACGGGTGCATTCACTCTCGGGCCTATCGCAGAAAATCGCTGTCTGCAGATCAGGTACCTACTTTGGCAGACAACCCATCATTACCGACCGTGCAGTAATTGACTCGAGTATCAACATCCGTACGTCACGATCCTACGGTATGTGTGAGTGTGATTCATTTATGATTCAACCACAAAGTCTTGGAATTCTCTGCCCTACACGATGGTGTGCCACGGTGACTTATTTCGTGACCAACAGCATTGAAAGAAAAATTCAAGTTTAACCATGGCCCGTGTCGTCGGTGACTTACTCACAACATTGACTGCGCTTGTTCAACGGGCCCACCTCGGAGGCTGAGCTTTTGTGCACCGTTCGATTTCATATGGCACCAAGCCCTTTTGGAGCATTTGCACAGAGCGCATCGGAAGGTAACTGCCACGGATCGTTAACGTTGATCATTCAATTTTGTGGTCTCACCTGGCCATGCTGAGGTTTCATGTTGATCGGCCATTATTTTTTTTTC
The DNA here is from genome assembly GCA_034211315.2 of Aedes japonicus. Lineage (NCBI taxonomy): Eukaryota > Metazoa > Arthropoda > Insecta > Diptera > Culicidae > Aedes > Aedes japonicus. The sequence goes on from JASCZW010005601.1 coordinate 103,619, forward strand.
AATTCAAACAATTAACTATAATTAGTAGCCCTACCACGTGCAGCAGGGAGCTGACTCGCCCTGTCAACTGGGGGACACCCAAAACCTTCTAATGCGCCTCTGGGCTCTGGTCAAAGTGGAACGAATCAGAAATCGATGTTTTCTATATTTGTACATGACCTTGGATATGATTTTTTTCAATACCCTCGAAGTTGGTTACAACCATCCGCACATTTTATGACAGAATGGGTACAATGGTTCACTGTGTCGTGATCGATCGCTCATTTAGGGTATTAGTAAACAACAACAAAAATTAGTGAAAGGAGCAAAGGGCTCCAGCCCTTGATGGTCAAGTTAAAGCAGACAAGGATAGCGCTCACGTGATACAAAGTCCGGTCGAATCAACCTGTCAATCGCAACCGACGCCTTTCATTCAGCTTTACCTTAAATGTAAGTGATTTTGATTGGAATGGCATTACTTACTTCCACGCGCTTCATTACCAGAGAATTAAATGTTTGTGCGGGAGGTGCGGCACTTATCTGTAGTACTGCATATGAAGTAACTTTCAATCGGTGGTCGTTGGAAAGGTGGCATGTCTTTGTGCTACCGTTTGCTACAACAAAAACTGTTGTTTTCAGATTATAAGTGAACGTAAGATGACGTCTGGGGTAGCCTAGTCAGTAAAGGCTGTTTAAAATGAAGCGGGTTTGATTAACATTAAATTTCAGGCAATTGTTTGCAGCTGGGAATTTGACTCCTTTCTGAATTTAATAAATCAAATTGTTGGCTGAAATGCTTAGGAGAACCTTTTGATAGTCTTGCAAAAATTGCAGTTTGCAAAGAAAGTTGTGCAAAAATAATCTCTCTTATTCTAATGGATTTGACCAAAAACGGTAATGTCAGAGATTGCTTTTCGTGGAGAGTACTCTATCCATACGTATCTTTGAAGTTGAGAACAGCAAATAAATCATTGAGATATTGTTGAGAAACTGTCACCATTTATCTATGCTGAACTTTTGAGTGGGCTTAGTAATTTCCTTTTCATTGCATTTGTTTTAAATAAGTTCGTTTATTTGGCTGCGATGTCTGCGATGCTCAGACGTGTGTAATACTTTTCGGAGCCGATACTCGAATTTGTTATTTACAATTAGTTGTTTTATGATGTTAGTAACAAGGGCACCAATTACTCGTGGCTGATTCGAGGTTACTTTTTTTTAGCAGTTCAAGCTTATTGCTTTCACAATTTGCTTATTGTTTGCATTCAACTTAGTGTTCTAAATGCACTTCCACAGTTATTGATGGAGGGCTTTCGATGCCAAGTACCATTTTTGCATTAGTATGATTCTGTGGCAAGTACATTCAAACGCTATGCCTTTACAAAAAAATCCTAGAACAGACCGGGAATCGAACCCAGCCACCTCCAGCATGGTGTTGTTTTGTAGCTGCGCCTTTACCGACTGAGCTAAGGGAGCTAGAGGAAGGAGGTTCACGGATAATGGGTCACATTATAGTTTGGAAGGGACTAGCCTGGTTACTTAATTCAGTAAATATAGGGTGCTCATGGCTGCGGTTTCCATCAACTCCGCTGCGGTTTCCATCAAGAATTACACCGCTGATGGTTGACCAATAGCTTTCTGGGCAAGCAGGGTTGCGATTTCTTTGAAGAGAATCAGCCGGGTGCACATTTCTAGCTCTCTTTGGTGAATCTCAATCAGTCTCTACGGAGATTTTGCCTAACACCACTGAAGAGATAGTTCGACACAACACGGGAGAGCAAGAGAATTAAAAATTTGCTGCCTGAGCGTTCATACACTCACTGCAGTTTGGACGACGAAGAGTGAAAGAGCAAAAAAGGACTGCACCGCACTGACGTAAGTGAAACCTTGATCTAAACTTTAAAAAAAATGACTGGAAAAAAAATCGACTTCCCTGGGCATAAGAGTATCATTGTGCTTGCCACACAACATACAAAATTCATGCATTGGCGATTGGCTTCGAATGCTTTCAATTTAATAACTGTGGAAGTGCATCTAGAACACTTAGTTGAGAGCCTGGCAATAAGCCAATTGCGATGAGCAATAAGCTAGGATACTCTGAAAAGAAGAAGTAGAACATTACGAAATCAGTAAAATTTAAAAAATGTTCAAATTCAAGTATTGCACTATAAAACTAACAATGAAGGTTTACGAAATGGTGCCTCTCTCCGGTGAAATATTTCTGCTCTCTTCGGTGCTCTTAAGAGATCACTCACACGCTCCGGATTGCCGTGTCGTGTGGTGCACCCTGCACACGACATACACTTTGTTGTCACTCAGCTTGTGATATCTACCAGAGAGTGGAAACAAAACAGTAATCTCTTGGGTGAGTTTGCGTTTGCCAATGAGCGGAGTACCTTTTCTCTAAGCACCCTACTTACACCGAAGAGAATTGCATCCCTGTGGGCAGGTACAAGTAGCACGGAAACCGAGGATTGTATATCTGGGACACAATGGTGGAAATTTACAGGAATTCGGGGTGTGATGACGTTACACATTAAAGTCAGACAAACAAAGGTTTCGTAGATTCGTAAGATAGCTTGCATGTAGGGAAGATCAAGAGATTCCAAAACATTTCTTACCTCGTGGAAGGGTTGTCTACCTCATCGGGCCACTAGGGTATCCAATAGTTGCATCATTATCCGGACAATACCAAACTGCGTGATCAATGTCATCATAACCGGTTCCGCACCTACATATATTGCTATCGACGAGGTTAATTATGTAGAGATGTGCGTTTAACGAGTAATGGTTGGACATAAGTATAGACATCACACGAATGAACCGTTGACTAACATCCGGACCTTTGAACCATCTCGACTTATCATTTGGAATAATAAAATGTAACCTCCACCCAAAAGAGTTACTTGTCCAATCGTTTTGCCAACTTTGAAGAGAACTCTGACGTACTAATGGGAAAATTCATCATATGAAATTCTTCATTCAAAAATCTCGCCTTCTTGTACGCCCACCTTTGCTAGAGAGGCCGCCTTCTCATTGCCAGGAATAAAGCAATGTGAGGGGACCCATACAAAGGTTATCCTAAATGATCTTCCGACCAACTCACACATCTGCTCCCATATTTTTGAAAGAAAGTAAGATGAGTGTCTCACTGTTTTCATCGACCGGAGGGCCTCAATAAAACTGAGACTATCCGAGAAGATGAAATAATGATCTATGGGCAAGTCGGAAATTATCCCCAATGCGAAATATCGTCGGATATGTGTATTCCATGCTATACTCCAGACCGTGCTCATTTCACCTATAGTAGTTTCGCAATTCATTATGATCTTTCCATAAAACAAGCAGCTCATGAGATTCCGGATCAACTTCGTTCTATTATTATTCCGCGCATTTTTACTGAAAAGTACCAACACAACAATTCTGAAAAAAGGTTTTTCACTGATGGGTCGCGCCTAAATGGATGCACTGGCTTCAGTGTCTTTAATGGAAACTCTAGCGCCTTCCACAAACTTCAGGAACTTTGTTCTGTTTATGTTGCTGAGCTGGCAGTAATCAACTTCGCATTGGGAATGATTTCCAACATGCCCGCAGACCATTACTTCATATTCTCGGACAGCCGCTGTTCCATTGAGGCTCTTCGGACGATGAAACCTAGTAGACACTCATCTTAGTTCCTTTCAAAACTAAGGGAACAGATGAGTGTACTGGTTGAAAGATCATATTTCATCACCTTTGTATGGGTCCCTTCACATTGCTCAATCCCAGGTAATGAGAAAGCGGACTCGATCACAAAGGTGGGAAGGCGAATTGTATGAAAGAGAAGTTTCACATGATGAATTTTACTATTTAGTACGTCAGAGTATCCTTTCGAGTTGGCAAACCCATTAGGACACCGGAAATCTAGGACGGCTGTTACATTCCATCATTCCTATTGTTTCATCGAGGGCGTGGTTTAAGGACATTTACGTTAGCCATGATGAGTAGACTTACGTTTAAGCACTACCAGTTAGATGCACATCTCTTTCGAATAAACCTCGTGGACAGCAATCTTTGCCGGTGTGGAAACGGTTATGATGACATCGATCACGAAGTCTGGCAAAGCACGGATAATTACGCCGCCCGAACGCAACTCTTGAATACCATAGAGGCCCAAGGAAGCCAACCTCATGTTCCTATAAGAGATGTGTTGGCATCTCGCGACCTGTGTCATATGCAATCGATTTATGTGTTTCTTCAAATGTCTAGTATAAGAGTTTAATCTGCTTGTGTTTTTAGTTATCTTTATTTGTTTTTTTTTTTGTGTTTGTTTTGTTCCGACATCTTGAGGAGTCTCGATGGAGTCTCGATCTGAGTCGGAGGAGTCACCCAATGGTACCCACAACCGGCTGAATGAATGAAGGGAGCCCTGACCATATCGAACAAAGTTAAAGTGCTGGCGACAACTATGTGATGAGACTACAGAATACTATTTCCATGTTCCTCTGTCCAATCCATCCCCAACCAATGTCATCCATATTAACCTCGGGTAAACCGCGAGTAAACGGCCCAAGTCTTACTAATATTAGTATTAAGTTATTGCATTATAAAAATTATAAATGCATTATCGGCTCCACAAAGCTAACGCAATTGAGCCTCCCACATAAATGAACTTGTAGAAAAAAAGTTTACAAGGTCATGTCATAACCATGGAATACAACCCAAGTAAAACACACAACATCTTTATAGAATGATTTATAATTTGTTGTTTTATAAATGTATTATAGCAGTTTTTGGAAAACATGCAAAGTTAGAAGCGGTTTGAATCTCTCGTATTTCATATGTTACTCTGACTAACGATTGAACTGAAACTATTTTTTCACTGATCCCAATGAATTATACTCAATTATTGTTCTTAAAGTCAACGTTCCATACATTTATAAAGCATGAATTGGACATAATTTTATTGATAGCATAAAACACTGTTGAAATAACATTACACCAACCATGTTTTGCAAAACGTGTTATCTTTTTTGATAACGATGAATTTGTTGAACAAGATTGTGGTTTCCATGCATACGGGAAGCAAATCATAAATACTCAGAAGTGACTTTTCAACTATCGGAGTTGGCTTAACAAAGAAGCTACAATCCTATCACGCCAAGGAATAATGTTCAAATCCCATGCTTGGCGATGAAATATTTGTTTATGAGGATATTTTTTTCCATCTTATGTTTTCTTAGGCTGTACTTTTTGCGCTTTTATTGGCATATTAAAGTATGAAATAAAGTTCTCACTTAGCTCAGTTGGTAAAAGCACAGCTATAAAGCAATGCCATTCTGGAGGTGACTAGGTTCGATTCCCGGTCTGGTCTAGGAATTTTTCGTAAAGAAAACATTGTATGGGTATGATTGATCTTGCCCACACAATCATACTAATGTCAAAATGGTACCTGGCATCAAAAGCTCTCAACTTACAAATGTGTAAGTGCATTTAGAATACTAAAATGAGAGCAAGCAATATGCGAATGAAAGCAATAAGCTTAAAATGCTAAAAGAAAAAAGAAAAAATAGTATTAACCAATCATATTTATTACCTGTACTTGTCATTGGACAGTACTTTCCACTTGTTTATTACAAGCTGTATTGCTTGGTGAAGGTTTTTTTTAGAAACATATTTTTAAGCAATCGATAGAAAAATTTAAAACCCGCTGTACAAGGGTAAGACCAATTTCCACAACGCAGCCACACGTTTTTCTTCTTCTTATTATCCTTCAAACTCATGTCTGTTAACACAAACATGAAAGGATTACTAGCATAAGAAACTAAATTTATCAAGAGTAAATTGATTAGAAGAAAATGACTGCCAGCATTATGGGCCAGCTAAGCAAGGTCATGTTGCCAGATTATGGATAAATACACTTGAACAAGTGATTGACCCCTTCCGCTTGGTCGGTGTCGGCGGAGAAAGACGCAACGCACGAGCCAGCGCCCACTGCACACGCAGTGACCGGCAAAAGGTTTTCCGCGATAAGGATTCTTTTGAGACCTTCATTCCCAGTTCAGTCCCACTCTCCAAGCCTCTCACTTTCTTCAGCAGTGCTCATTTCCTGATGCACAAACCTCACTTCGCACAATTGTATCACGCATCAAATGCCCTATTTTAATTATTACTGATGTAAATTTAAAAATTCCACTTGACTAAGAAAAGGTGAATCGATTCAGTACAGATAAATAAGCTTGTAAAAAAAAATATTTATAAAATCATTTTATTATTATTTATACTAAGAACTTCAGCATTAGCATGACATTTCCCTGACTGTAAGTTTTTGATTCGTTTCATGTGAGCTGTTTTACAGTTGAAATTCATTTAGGATTTCTGTGTATTTAATACAAACATATATGTGATTTTTCGGGCCATTGCACAGTAAGAAAAGATGAACCCAAATTCCCAAGTAAGAGAACCCGCTGGTTTTTGAACCAAACCAAATGCATTGCTGAAGGAAATGGGCTAATAAATCGATTGGTGCAGGTTTCGTGTTGTGTAGAGCGCGGAAAGTGGCTTGTTTTGCCCCAATTCAACCTAAATTGATGGTTTTTCTCCATTATCCTCATACAGTTGCAGTCTCCGCAATTTATTTTGAGTAGAAATGCATATCGTTTACACGTATCATATTTAGAAATTTTACAGGGTTAATTTCATGTCATGTCTGGCCCAGACACAACAAGAAATTATCCCTGTTACGGTTTTTAATGTGATATGTGTAAAATGTATGCATTTTGACTCAAAATATATTGCGTAGATTGAAACTATATGAGCAGAATGAAGGAAAATCAACAATTGAAGGGATGTTGGGGCAAAACGGGCTATCTACAAGATCAAAAAAACTCGCAAAGTCGCTTCAAATTACTTCTTTACAGATATCCTGTGGGGTTTGTACTTTTCCAGTGCATAAAAGGAATAAATTTAAGTAAAACGGACCAGACACGACATCAAATTATCTGTGTAAAGTTTTTTAATATGATGCATTTTCACTCAAAATAAATTTCGGAGACTGCAACTATATGAGCAGAATGGAGAAAAACCATCAATTTAGGGTGAATTGGGGCAAAACGAGCCACTTTCCGTGCTCTACCCAACACGAAACCTGCGCCAATCAATTTATTAGCTCATTTCCCTTCAGCAATGCATTTGGTTTGGTTAAAAAACCAGCGGCTTCTCTTACTTGGGAATTTGGGTTCATTTTTTCCCACTGTGCATTTGCTCTAATCTATATAAATAAAAATGAGTTGGGGTTTCCTTTTCACGATTTAACTCGGGAGCAGAAAGACCTTTTGACAAGATTTTTGCTTTGTTGGATTCGTCTTGGACAACCAGAAGGTTCTTATGATGGTTTGAAACCCCTCCCTTCTCTGGAAAGGGGGCTCCCATACAAGTGAAGCACAAATTTCTGCATAACTCGAGAACTGATCAAGCAAAGGAACCCAAATTTAGCATGCGGAAGTTCTTGGAGGCAAGCAATGTTTCTATGGTAGTCAGTGACACCTCCCATCTCTAAAAAGGGAGGCTCTCGTACTAATGAAACAGAAGTTTCTGCATATCTCAAGAACTAATCAAGCAAATGGAACCAAATTTGGCATGTGGGGTTTTCTGGAGGAGAAAAATGTTTTTATGGTGGTTTGAGACCCCTTCCCTCTCCTAGAAGGGGTGCTGTCATACAAATGAAACTGTAATTTCTTCATAACTCTAGATCTAATAAAGCAAATGGAACCAAATTTGGCATGCGGGGATTTTAAAGGCAATAAATGTTTCTATGATAGTTCGAGATCCCTCTTCTCTCTCTGTTAGGTTGGAGGGCGGTGCTCCCATACAAATGTAACAAAAGCTTCTACATAACTCGAGAGCTAATCAAGTAAATTGAGCCAAATTTGACAGGTAGAGGTTTTTAAAGGCAAGAAATGTTTCTAAGGTAAATCGAGACCCCTCCGCCCTCTGTAAGAGGGGGGCTCTCATACAAATGAAACACAAATTTGTGCATAACTTGAGAACTAATCAATCATATGGAACACAAATTGGCATGTGGAGGTTTTAGGAGGAGATAAATGTTTCTATGGAAGTTTGAGACTCCTCCGCCATCTGGAAGGGGGCGGGAGGGGGGTTTCCATACAAATGAAACACAAATTTCTGAATAACTCGAGAACTTGTCAGGTTAATGGAACCAAATTTGGCCACGGAGAGGTTTTTGAAGGCAAGAAATGTTTCTATTGTGGTTTGAAACTCCTCCGCTCACTGAAAGAGGGGTCTCTTATATACAAATAAAACACGAATTTCAGCATAACACGAATAAATCAAGCAAATGGAACCAAATTTGGCATGTGGAGGTTTTTGAAGGGTAGATTTCATATACATAAAAATAAATTTCAGTCTGTCTGTCTGCCTGTCAGACCCTCATAGACTCGGAAATTTCTGAACCGACCAACGTGAAAATTTATATGAAGGGGTTTTTGGGGCTGGGGACTGTTCTTATGACTGTTTGAGACCCCTACTCTCTCAGGAAGGGGGGGCTCTGATACATATGAGACACAAATTTCTTCATAACTCGAGAACTAACCAAGCAAATCGAATCAAATTTGGCATGTGGGGGCTTTTGAAGGCTTCAAGACCCCTCCCCCTTTTGAAAGGGCGGGGGGTTCAAACAAATGAAACTCAAATTTTTATTATAATCGAAGAGCCCCGTGTGATGGTTCGAGAACTAATCAAGCAAATGGAACCAAATTTGACATGTGTGGGGTTTTGAAGAAAATCATTGGGGGTTATTCAAGAGTCGAAGTGACGTTTGTCACTTGGTGAAGTGAGAAGAGTCACCTGCAGTGACCTGACTCTTCTGGGAAATCAAATGGAGAGTCAGGTCACTGCAGGTGACTCTTCTCACTTCACCAGTGACAAACGTCACTTCGACTCGGAATAACCCTCATTGTATGGTGGTTTGAGAAACCACCCCCTCTGGAAGGGAGGGCTCCCATACAAATGAAACACAAATTTCTACCAAAAATGAGAATTATCCAGGATACTTAAATATAAAACGTTTATTTCACGGGTAAGAAACATGTTTTGATAGAAGTTGGAACCCCTGCTTATTCAAGAAAAAAAAACTTATTCCGAAAAAATTCATAAATGTGCCAGTTACATTAAATTTTCCTTCATTTAGTTGCAAGCGTAGCAGCACGCACCAGGTTCGACTAGTTTGTTAAGTATTAATTTAGATATTTTGCCATCACCTTCTCCCCGAAAACCAAAGAATTACATCAGCATTGTCTAGATAACACAACCTCATGAGAAAAATTTAGGGACAGGCAATTTCTATTTCTAGGTCATCTAGATTCTAGATCTATAGACCTATTTTAAAGGCATTTCCTTCGAGTAAATTCTAGTTTTAGACGGTTGCTTTAGTAACAATGTGCAATGTAAGTATTACAATAAAACACTTGTTGTTAGACATGTATAAAAGAGGTGTGGGATATCCACTAATACGTTTAATATTCATTTGCTTTGCATATAAATATTGAATTAAAAATTTGGAAGATTTTACATATAGGACAAGAGTTTATGTTTTTTTTTCCTTTATTATCGAGATTTTCAACCTTGGGCTGGTTCATCTCCCATTGTTGTGACTCAAATACCTTTTGGGTATTTTCGTAACTTGTCCGGGGGTGAGATTTGAACTCGTGACTTTGGCGTGAGAGGTATTGATGTTAACTACTACGCCGGGGTCGCCCCCGAGTATATGTTTATAATAATAAGGATCAGCGAATCCGTGCCCTTCGGTTCAGCAAAGGGTATGAGCACGTTTTGCCGAGTTAGTCGTGGCAAATTTCATGTGTAAATAGGCTACCACATCAACGTTGAAAAGTGCCTGAACCAAATGAACAGCTTGTAATGATCACTGGAAGATGCGATCATTGCCCAGATGTTCCCAAATATAGTAAAATGTTTCTTGTTTTGTATAAATAAAAGGGATGGAATGCAGTAAACTAGTGGAAACTTATCGGGGATGATCTCTCACATGCCTCCATCGAACCATTATGAACGGTCGTTGTGAGGATATCACCATGAAAATCTCACTTGCGCATAGCATAGCTTCTATTCTCTTCCCTATCCTAAGACCACGAGTAATACCATATGACATCGTGCTGACCAACATAGGCCTTTGCCTAAAGTCAACTCTTCAAAAGCAGAAACACTAAGACGACACAGAGCAGTAAGTAAAGAACGGTAACCCTAACCAATTTTACTCTCAGGCAAATTTTCTAACACAAAGTAAGTACTAAACATCCATGACATAATATATAACGGGAAAACGGAGGGACCATCAGGGCACCCAAGTGAAAAGATTTAGATAGGGAGCATGGGACTGCCTCTTTCCTGTTGTTAACATTTAACGGAACGAGGGCGACTCATATTTGACCTCATATATTGGGTTTTAGTCTATCAATCGAGGGCTCTATTCATGTGCTGTGGATGTGAACTTACTTTTGGAAGGAGATTCTCTTCCCTATTTTCGTGAGTTTCGCGTAAGTTTCTCTGCTTACGGGCACATCCAAAAGTGTTTGGCACTTCACGCAGGAGCTTGATGATCACAAACAACAATAAAATTCTGATCAAATCGTTTTTCAGATTATTCCACTGCTATGGAAAGTTTCCTTGCTACAATAGATGGGTGTATTTCATCATCATCATCATCATCATCATCATCATAAGCATCAGCGAATATCAGACGTCATGTTCAATCCAACTTGGCAAACATATCTCGTTGTTCGTCGGTAAGATATTCACGCTAGTGGAAAAGAGGAAACCACGCGGCATCAGACACCACGAGCCGCATATTTCTGTCACGTGTACTAATGGCTAAAATATTTACCTGCACTTAGTAATTCAGAAAAAGCACCAAAAAATGAAAAAAGTGCCACTAAATTATTAAGGCCTGTGCCAACAAATAATGTGTGATCAGCATTAAAAAATTAGGAATGAGCAATAAAAGATGAGAAAAGATCTTCGGATAATCTAATTGTGACCGGTAAATCTATCAATAAAGCAACAGCTATTAGTATATGTGCAATTAAATATGGCAGTATTTCCATCAAATTATGTAATTTGAGCACTAAACTATTCGCATATGTCTTTTTAATTTTGTTGGATTTTCCCATAAAAACAGTAAAATGAGCAATGGATAAATAAATATGCATTGCTCATTTTACTGTTTTTATGGGAAAATCTAACAAAATTAAAGACATATGCGAATAGTTTAGTGCTCAAATTACATAATTTGGCGGAAAATACTTGCCATATTGATTGCACATATACTAATAGCTGTTGCTTTATTTGATAGATTTACCGGTCACAATTAGACTATCCGAAGATCTTTTCTCATCTTTTGTTGCTCATTCCTAATTTTTTAATGCTGATCACACATTATTTGTTGGCACAGGCCTTAATAATTTAATGGCACTTTTTTCATTTTTTATTGCTCAAATCTCTCTTTTAATTGATGATTAATTATGCTGCCTGTACTAATACCATCGGTAATGTTTTGGATTGGATAACAATTCGAGCAAAACATGTGATTCTATGTGCGTCTATTTTTACCTGTTCATTATTAAAACGTGCAGATTATTCCACATTGTTCTTGCACAAACATCGATGTACGAAGTGGCAATAAAGATCGTATCTAATAAAGCCAACGAGAATCAATGGTTGCCACCACCGCTGCCAAGAAACATGTTTTACAAAAAAAAATCTAACCAGATGTGTGAGAATCAGAAAAGGTGTTCATGTCGTTATGCTGGTAATTTTCGGAGTGCATTGAAAGATCAAGTATAGAAAATTTACGACCGATTGTACCATATCCAAATGCGCGTAAATTTGTGCATCGAAAAGCTCGTAGGCTTTTCACAACTGTCTATGTAATGCAGTTTCAATGTAATCAATTCAATACTTTTATCATTCACAGAATCGCTTATTCGCACTTGCCCTACTTGTGTGCATGCTGAGTGCGGCAGCCGTTGCCAAAGGAACCAAACGAAAACGCCTGCTGTACGACTTATCCGATCCTGTTGTGACGGTAACTGAATCAACCGCATTTTATCATCCTTCCTCTTTCCAATCGACTCACTACTCCGCCCATGCCCCAGTCCTCGATCAGATAATCAAACCCTTTCCAACTCCTCTTCCTTCCTTCCACTCGAAGCCTTCCCTTTCCAACATCTACAAGAATAATTACTTCGAATATTCAAACTACGGCTCGCCGTTCCAATTCATCGGTGGAAACCATCTGGGATTTCAAGATGAAACGACATACATCGCAGACGGTCGAATTCTGAAACAATACTCCGTCACAGAACACCACCCCGAAGAAGTCGAACGAAACAGGCTGCTGCAATCCAACGAATACCGCTCGTCGCAGTCCTTCTTCGATGGCAGTTTCCAGCCGGTTCTCAATCAGTACGATTATTCGCCATATCCATCCGCTACCATTGGATTCAATCCACGATTCGGGCTGCCACTTGATAGCCATCATCACTCACCACTGCTGACGCGAAATCACGGACCGGTTGCGCTCGGATCCGGCTCGATTGGATATATTCACGGTCCTAATGGTGTTGCTATTGGATCCGGATCACTCGGCTACATCAGTCATAAGCAGCATCGAGAAACACTGCAGGAGCTGGTTCTGCGGAAAAGCCGGAAGCACCGACCAGGACCGCTGCACTTTGGCCATAACCATGATTGAAAATCGATTTTTTTTAAATTAAATGAGTGAGTTATTTTTATACAATACTACCGAGAGCGTTCTTAGATGTAGAGGCTGTTCCTATGCGACAATTGCAAACCGCAAGCGAGGAGAAACGAAAACGTTAATTTGCTTATAAGATTTCGATATTGTTGTTTAGCATTTAGATTGAATCACACGTGCCTAATATGTAGTTACCAGTGGGAAGGAGCAGAAATAGATCCAGCCAATGGGGATTTAGGAAGGAATTACGCTTTGTACAGTTGTAGATATGTTGCTCCGTGGCGGAAGGACGCTGGAGAGAAAAAAAAATGTTTTTGAACAAAACCATATATTCGATGGAGCATAAACATTGTTATGTTTAATAAAAATTTATAAGATGTTGAGCTTACGAAATGAAGCATGTTTTATTCGAATATCACAAGATAGCCCATACACCTACATATTCTTTGTAGGTTACTGCTGCCCGCTGAATAGTGTCGAAACCACTTTGGAAAGAATCCCTTAAAGCCTGTCCCCGGTACATTTCGGACACCAAAATAAATACGTATAATTCAGCAAAACCGATTGCTTATTTCACAGTATTAGAGTTACATCTACATTGGAAACAGTTGAATAAGATCTCATTCCTTCTTTCTGTTAAATTCTCGTACTTTCTGTGGTACATCCACTATCGGGTTCCGTACGGTATTCTCAGATACGCCCGCCGCGACGATTCTCCATCTTCTCTTGAAATCATTGGTACCATTTGCTTTCTTCATAGTTTCGAAGAGTTTCCGCTTAACTAGAGCTCGGTTCTTCTCAATTGGGTGAAGTTCTGGACAGTTTGGTGGATTGGCTGCTTTTAGCACGTATTTGACCTCTTGTACCTTATACCATTCCAGGGCGGAATTCACATAGTGACAAGAGGCCAAAACAGAGCTGGAGAGTCGTGGTTTCTGACAAACGGTAGCAATCGCTTTTGAAGACATTCTTTTTCGTACACATCCATATTGATAGTGCCGGGAGAGGAAGTTTTTAGATTTTCGACCATAACTACATATGCCCTGCCGAATCAAATACTTCTTCAAGAATTTGGACACCTTCTTTATCCGGAAATGCTCGGCCACGGCGTTCTTTTGCATTGCGGTATAAAATGCTACACCCGGAAGCTTTTTAAAGTCATAGAGTCCGTATGTTTCATCGTCCATCATGATACAAGAAAATGTTTGTAAACAATTGGTGTAAAGCTGCTTCACTTTTTGTACATAGGATTTTGCGTATTCATTTCGTGAAGAAATATTGGGATTTTTCTTAATAATGGCTGCCACCTTCTTGTCAATTTGTATGGAGCATACTTTTCGATTTGTCCACTTCCAACCTTCCGATCCACAGTCAAGCACTGGTCAAATAATTTGCTAAAGCAAAGCACGGTAATTTTCGGTAATTTTAGTTTTTTAGCAAGATTGCGTACCGATAAATTCGGATTTTGCTGCCGTTCGTACAAAATGCGTTTGCGCAATTCCAGTTGATTCGACGTCATTTTATTGAACTTAACAAGAATGTTAACATTTTGCCTCACGAAATAAAGTGGGGAGTTTAGCTGTCGTATAAGTGAAACTTTTCAGTGATCCATGAAATAATTCAAAATCTATACTGAAAGAAAAGTGTCCGAAATTTCACGTGGACAGGCTTAAGAGGTAGTTCACCGAACGTACATATATTCGGAATAATGCCTATTAAGGCACTGATCTGGCCCAAAAGGCTATGTGAAGAGAAGTAAAGACTGTTCGACTTGTCATTTATTTTAGTCTAACTTGTGCTGCGTCGTCATTGATTATAAATTGTTTCTCAAAGTTTCTTACAGTCTTAAAGTTCTTTGATATGTAAGTTGTTGTTTGGTTGTTTCAAAATCATGAAGTGTTGTTAAATGTTACATCAATGTGTTGTCCTTTCATATCATACTATTGTCTTGTTGTATAATGGCTTTGTCATGTATTCATGCTTGGATTCGTTGAGTTGTATTTTGATCGCTTAAACAATGCATTTATATTACAAATTGATAAAAGGAATAGAGTTGAATATTGAAAGACTTTTCATAACACATAACTCATTGCGAGAGACTGTGAGAACGGACTTTCGTACAGGAAAATTGCAAAAAAGTTCAACGTGAGCTATTCCGCTGTTCGCTATGTCTGGAAATACCATCAACAGCGCATCACTATGAGCATGAGCATGATTGACCGCACGAGGTTGCTACTCCGTTATTGGAAGATAAGCTGTCATAACACAGAGAACCAACAGATGATGCTTGGCGCTAGCATACATCCTCAATGTGTAAAAACTGGTAATCCTAAACTAAGGCATTACCAGCAACAGCCCCACTCGAATGTGGGTCAAGTAGGGAATGGGTAGGAATTTATTGACATGATAATCGGTTTGAAGGAAGCCAAGAAATACACTGCACTTCCACGAGAAATCATTGGGGTGTTGGATAAATAGTTGGGTCTGCAGCAGGATCCAATTTGGTAAACGGTGTGCTGAATTAATCAGACGTTGGCAGTGAATAAAGTATCGCAAAGTACAATTATCCAAATTTTGGCACCGATTTAAACCAACATTAAAGATGCTATTGTCACCACTCACAAATGTGGGTGGTTCATTTAAGCAAAATACAAAAATACGGTAAAACATTGAGTTTAAGGACCGATTTAAACCAACGGTAGTGATGCTACTGGAGCCAGTTTTTGGAAAGCTGAAAATTGAAAATAGAATATCAGTCCAATCAACAAAACCTCAATAAAAAAAGATAAATGAATATTTTTGTATGTAGAAGGTTTGGCGCTCATCACTATGAGGCACCAAGAGTGAACATTAATGTTTTTGGCTAGAGTGAAAGATATGAAGAGAAAGTTTTGATAGTTCCGTCAGTGTGCGGCAGGCTTGGAAATAGAACAAAAAAATACTAAAAATACAAAAATAATTGATGAAAACATAAAGTCATCACATTAAGTTAAAACTCCTCTTAAAGAGTATCAGTTTGCTTATCAGGAAGATGAATCATCGTTAACAGCATCGCCACAGTTGTTGCAGAACTCCAAAAATCTTTAGAGTTAATTCTGGAAACAGGCCAAGTGCTGTAATTGTTTTTGTTTTTGTCAGCTCCTCTAACGCTACCGTTGCTTCCGATTTGACCGCATGTCCAAAAGTGCTGATAAATTATTTTTGATTTTGGTGGCACTGGCATTGCTGATACTAGTGACGTTGGAAACGTAACTTATGATGTCAACCAGCATCTTTTCAATATGTTCCAGTGCTTCGTCGTGAGTAGCATTCTGAGATTTTGAAAGTTTGTGAAAAGATTATTGTTTGCTGCCAACGAATGATCAATGTCAAATTCAATGGGTAAAATTCTGGATATGTTATGATACCTTCAGATTGAGCTCCATCATGAGCATTTCCCGGCACTCATGGCAAAGAGGCAGCAAAATGTACAAAGAACTTCCTCATGGTTTCGTTGTTCTCGCTTTGCAGCTACTTGGAATGTACGCTTGTAGTTTCCATGACAGGTGCGCACTTGAATATGAAGCGACTCAGTCCTGTGAAGATCGAAACCACTACGAAGTAAAACATACTTAGCAATCAAGTTAGTAAGTCTTCAATAATCTGGAATCAGACACTTGACCATCAATTTATTTGAACCTGACCATTAAGAATATACTTAAATACTTAAATATGACTTTTCACGGAGAGAAAACAGTGCCGTTTGAAAAAACAAAGTTGTTTGTTGACAACCAAACTAAAAAACTAGTTGTTTTCAAAATCCGTTTTGTTCTATCAAACCAACGATTTTGTTTTGAAACAAACAGGCAGGTTGGTTGTTTCTACCTCAATATATTACCACAATACAACACAAATTATGGTTGTTTATGAAGGTTGAGTGACAGCGTCAAAACTTAGCAATGCTTTAAAGTTTTCATCACAGGAGAAAATTTCATACTTTACTTTAAAAACCTGGAAATAGTAGAAAGGCTCACATTAACATTTGTAGATATCTCTTAGACTGAGAGAAGACTGTAAATGAGAATGTGCGCTTTTCTCATATTTCCTAGCATTTTGTTAAAAAAAAAATTAAAAAATAAAATATGTTTGTGCTTACAAAAGAAACGTAGGGATCTAAAACGGAAATGTTTGTTGTTTCAACCGTTTTTGTTTGTTTGTTTCGTACAGCAATTCATTTTAAATCATACAAAAATTAGTTTGAAACAAACCGGAAGCGTTGGTAGAATAAACCAACAAATATTTTTGCTTTCGTAGCTGTCAAAATAAAACAACCAACATCATGGTTAATTAAAACGAATGTCAGTTGAACTCACCTGCTTAGTTCGCGAAGAAATTACTCAAAATTTTAGTTTGTTTTAAACACAGTAGTTAGTAAAATCAAACTAGCATGATGTTTGTGACCAGTTCAATGAAAAACTCTGGTTAATAGAAACTAAAATATGTTTGCGTTTACCATTTTTTTGTTCTCAGTGTTATCAGCCGTTGAAAACTTGTAAGCATTCAATTTGAAGTAAATCGGCCGTGCAAAGTATACACTCAGCGAAAAAATAGCACCGCCACGTTTTTTCCACAATCTTTTTGGAAAACAAAATCTGGACCCATCAATGACTCGCCGTGTTCAATCAAACTTATCTCCAGCATTTCTATGTAATCCTCCGAATTCATTTTTGTTGAAATTCACGCCAATGGAAGCTTGCCTCGACCGTTTCTCCATCATAGGTCCAGAAAATGTCTCTCAGCCGAAATTGAACCACTTCAACTTGGGTACCATTCCAGCTAAGGTTGAGTATTCCGAATCTCTTACGCCACTCCAAGTTCTCGTTGCTGACAAAATCTGTTTTACACGCACAGAAAAGAATAATTGATTTTAACAAGCGCGTACATTCGCCTCGTTTAATTCCAAGCCAAAGGAGGCGTAAACATTGCTTGCATGCAACAATGCTTGCAATCTTCATTCAACAGGCGAGATTCAGCCGTTATCTAGGCTTAAGTTTTCATGAAATATCCTATAATTTTCTGCCAAATCTAGCATTTCATTTCGCTGCACTAGATAACGCAGAAAATTCAATGTTTCTTTTATCTGTGCGATGTGTAGTCGCCGGAAGCTCCAATTCTGCTCGGATTTGTGACGCTGTTCTTTTCTGGTTCGTTGCATTTCTACATATTCTCCGTTTATCCTAAGCTGAAAGCTTACTATTCTTCCCGCGTTTCTCGGTGCAGCCACTCTTATCGCCATTTTTCAACAAGCTTCCGATTACCGTGTTTGATCAAAAGAGTTTTCGACCGATTTTACGATTCGAGAGGCGTACATAGTGGTAGGCCCTGATTTTTACCTTTTCTTCGTACGTCAGATGCCTGAATCGACCGATTGCCGTAAAATTACAGGGACAAAAATCCGTTTTCACTTCAATTTGAAGAAAACTTAACCTTCAATCGGTTTGAATGTAAATCAAAGAAATACCTGTCAAATAAGAGCCAAGATGATTTTTAACCAGGGTGGTGCTATTTATGTTTCGCATGGTTTTTTTATGAATATCTCAGCTTACATGCGCATAGTTCCCAAAATTTCCAGAACAATAATCAGAATCAGACAGAGATATTGTAGAATACTGATACACCGTAAGGTGAAATTAGCGTTTAACGAATGAACATTTTAAAAATATTACGAAAAAACATGGTGGTGCTATTTTTGCTTCGCTGAGTGTAGAGTTACATGAATATGAAGTGAGTCTATCTTAAATCACTTGAATACTAAGTTATTTAGTCGTCAAGTATTTGGAATCAGCCTGGAAATGCTTAAAATTATTTGAGTAAAGAATTAGAATCATTTGAACATAAAATGAATCAGTTAGGAAATGCTTGGAGTAACTGAAATACAAAGGGAATCATACCTTTGAAATGTGTTCTTATAAGAATAAAATGTTAGTCAGTTTTAAATCACTTCAATATGAAGTATGTTAAACCTTAAGAGTTTGGAATAACATGAAAAAAGAGTGATGTTAATCTAACATTTTGAACACTCACAAATATTAGGTGATTTAATTTGAGGCTTCTCTAAGCTCAGTCGGTAAGCACAGCTTTTATGCAAAACCATGTTGAAAACATGTTGGAGAATGTCTCGACTTCCCATTGAAATCGCAATTAATAACTGTGAGAGTGTTTCTAATATTCTTGATCTAGAACTTGAGAGCAGAAAAAACGTCGTTCAAAGAGCGTAAAGGCAAGAGAAAAAATGAACGAAATGTAAATTAAATAGGTCCAATACTCATTTGCAAATGCAATAAACAACCTTTTATCTGCATGTCAGATGCTATAAGCATTATATTAGTATTGCATTAGCATCAGATTCGCTGTAAAGTAGCATTTCAAATGCTATTAAATAAGCATTTCAAATGCAAAATAGCCTTAATAAAGTCTTGTTGAAGCATTGCAGTAAAACTGAACTGCTTTACTGAAAGTTCAAACTTTCTAGTGGGTCCACCACGTAGAGATCGAGTTCCGAACGATGCTCTCCAACATCTGAAAATTCTTGATTTTCTGAACAATTTTATAGAGCCTTCTAGATGGTCGAGATTACGAAATAAAATAGTTGAGAAATATTCTCTTTTACACGCCCACTAGTACCACGTACTGATAAAATTCTGAACCATACTCTATACCTACCAAAAGTTGTTGGCTTTCTGAACAATTTTGTGGGATGACGATATAAACCTGTTCAAAAATACTATCTTTTCTATGCTCACAGGTGTCACGTAGTGGGGGAATTCCTAATCGTACTCTCCAATTTGTGGGATCCATTGAATGTCTGAACAAGTTTGCTGAAGGATCGACCTTTCTAGGTGTTTGGGATTACGATATAAACTCATTAAAAACCAAACCACTAGCGCAGTGTAGTAATTGAATTTTGAACCATACTCTCCACCTACCGGATGCTCTTGACCTTCTGAACAAGTTTGTTGAAGTCAACATATTTGCGGATAATCAAGGTTTCATGATATAGTATCGTACATCATGAAACCTTATCATATTCTAGGTGAGTCGATATTTCTGAGGGTCGTGCAATGTATCAAAAGTGTGTTGTAATACTTTTCGAAGTGATCGATACTTTTGCCTGGAAGTGTATGTCATTATACCAAAGAGCCAGATGGATGACCATAAGAAGATTGAAATTCTCATAGTAACTTCCATTGAAACTTCAAAGTGCAATTCGCAAACAATTGAGCTCAAATAGTCAGGACTTGATATGAAATTGAACTTGAAATTAGGATGGGGTTACATAGAATAAATTCTTCTTTCTTATTTCTTAGCAATAAGCTTTCGCAATAAGCTTAGTGATTGCTCTCAATTTATTGTTCTAAATGCACTTCCACAATTATTAGTTAAGAACTTTGGATGCCAAGTACCATTTTCGTCTTAGTATGATTATGTGGCAAGCACCCGGTAAGGGGGTGACCCCGGTGTAGTGGTTAACATCTAGACCTCTTACGCCAAAGTCACGAGTTCGAATCTCATCTCCGGACAAGTTTTGAAAATACCCAAAAGATATTTGAGTGACTACGTCGGAAGATGTACCAGCTCATGGTTGAAAAGCTTGAGAATCAAGGAATCAATCATACCCTATTATGTCTAGGAAGACAAAAAAATTTCATAGAAAAAACTCCTAGACCAGACCGGGAATTGAAGCCAGCCATCGACTGAGCTAAAGGAGGACCTTGAATAGGTATTGAACGCATCTGTAGTATGAGTAATCTGTAGTATGTTATTGGCCCCAAGATTTTTTGTTATTAAAAGATTATGACAATCAACGTACGCGTGAATCACAGGTTTATTAAATTTCTCATAGTGTGGTTCGATTTTCGCTCGTCAGTAACAGAAATACATATCTTCATTTTATCAGTTTTGGAATTCCACGTACTCATTGCAACGTGTATGGCAGACTTGAAAAACAAACAAACAATCGAGACTTAATTGAATGGATCGGGTTCTACGCGTTTGCAATCACAGTACCACTCGAAATCTATTGCTATTGGATAGAAATTAATCGCACTATCAGGAAGTCAGTTTGATCAGTTTTACAAGTTTCTCCGGTTGGAGACACACGTCGTTGCACTTGACGTTGCTCGTTTGAAGTGTGTACCGAAGATTTGTTTTATTGGCACACTCCTCGGTGATAATACTATCAGATAGTTTGATCCCAATTGATAGCTAGTTCGATTTTGCGATGAGGATGTATAAAAGCAGACCCAGGAGCATATTCTACTGGACAGTCATACGGATAAGTTTCTACGATGTTGCGACTCAGTGTAGTTCTGTGCGTATTGCTAGTATCGGCTTTTGGAAGTGGTAAGTACGAAGGGCCGAATCAAACAAAGAACAACTTTAATAGAGAATGGAACAGTTCTTCCAGAAGGTGATATTCTTTTGCCAACTTTGCCACGACCACACCATGTGCAAAACGCCGGATTAACGTTGCCTCTGAGAGTAAATCGTATCGTCGGTGGATTTGAAATCGACATCTCCGATGCTCCCCATCAAGTATCTCTGCAATCACGTGGAAGTCACATCTGTGGGGGATCGATCATCTCCGCCAAATGGGTCCTAACGGCAGCGCACTGCACGGATGGAGCATCCGTTTCTAATCTTAGAGTCAGAGTTGGTTCCACGAAACATGCATCCGGTGGAGTGGTAATTTCCATTAGCCGCATCGTCCAGCACCCTCAGTTTAGCTACAGCACGATCGATTATGACTATTCACTTCTGGAGTTGTCCTCAGCAGTGGCATTAGGCAATAACTCCCAAGTGATCGGCTTACCGAACCAGAATGAACCCGTTCCGGACGGAACGCTGTGTGAAGTCTCCGGCTGGGGTAACACGCAGGTATAGTCCAATTAAATGGTATTGAATCATTAATGGTTCTCATTCTCATTTTCTCAACCACAGAGCATCACTCAGTCACGTGATAAACTTCGAGCTGCTTACGTTCCATCCTTCAACCAGACTCAATGCAACAAAGCCTATTCAATGTACGGTGGAGTTACGGATCGCATGATTTGTGCCGGTTTCCAACAGGGTGGCAAGGATGCCTGCCAAGGGGACTCCGGTGGTCCGCTGGTGGCCAACGGAAAGCTCGTGGGAATTGTATCGTGGGGTTTGGGCTGCGCCCAGCCCAACTATCCTGGCGTCTACTCTCGGGTGGCCGCTGCACGTGACTGGATCCGTAGTAACAGCGGTGTCTAATTCTAGCTCTACAAACATCAATTATGCCGATCAACGAACGCGATTCAATGGACCTCGATCACGGATTATTTTGCGAGACTGTTAATTTTAGTTCTGGCTAATCGAATAAAGGCCTCGTAAATCATCGTTAAACATAATGCTTTCAATTTAGCAACACATTAGACGTGATTCTTGAGCAATAACGCTTTGGGAGTTCTTGTCACGCAAACGTTCCCTCCTCCCTGGTTGGCGAATCGTACATGCGTGATGATCTTGTGGCCGTAATTACCGGTTTTGGTCGAATACCGATTCAATTTCGTGTTTCAATCCTTTGAGGTGCAAGTGGAATCGAGGTGAAGTGGGCGATAAAATAGATGGCTCGCTCGAGAACAGAATACAGGTGTACCTCGATTGTATGAGCAGGGTACTAAACTCCTCCAATGTCGGTTATTCGAGATGGCAAATCAATTCAACAAACTTAACTTATCCATATGTAGAGGATATGTCTCCTTTGTCTGTTAATTTTGTTGATTTCCACAATCGGTTTATCAATTTTGAGAAATTAGTATTGACAGAGCTTTGTGTTGTGTACTTATAATCGAGGTATGCCTGTGGCTGTGTGCAATCATTTGTTTAATTTATTGATAGAACTCGTGATGCAGGTAGCTGATATATTGAGTTTAGTAAAATATTTGGCGGTGCTCACCGGAATGATGTACAAGCAATTATTATAATAATATGCCCGCGATAAGCCAATATGGTAGAAGCAATTAACTTGAAATGATAAAATAGAAAGAAAAAAAAGAAGAAAAAAAGAAAACAATAGTAGGTTGTGAATAGTATTAACTGTAAAGTGCACTAATCCAGCATATAACAAGCACTCATGGCCACTGTAATTTGATTGTCTTTCTGATAGGGAACAGATGATCTTAAGTGTGGGGCCCCAAAGCACGTTTTACCAAGACGGAGTCGGAGGGTTCGATTTACGGTAGGATCGAGCGAATCTTCCGGATTGGAATTTTCTCGACTTGCCATCATTGTGTTTACCACACAATATACAATTTCATGCATCGATACTGGCATCGACAGCTCTCCATTAATAACTGTGGAAGCGCAATTAGAACACTAGGTTTAAAGCAAGCAATTAGCTAGTTGTGAAAGCAATGCAACTTTAAACGCTATGAAAGAAGAGAGATTTGACGTTTGGCTTGTATGGTCTAACCTGTCAACGGACAAATTTGATGATTAAATGGCACAACAAAGGTAGCCAAATTACTGCCAAATCATGAACGCTCGCAAAATAGTCGATTGAAGACTCTGTTTAAGGGTGTTCGATCAAAACTTGTCAAACAGTAGTATGATTTTTGATTAACAGTTTATGATTAAGTCAAATTGTTTTTCTTTTTCAAGTTCAGTTAATACATAATGCAGGAGAAATATTCAGCTAAGCTTCCTTTTTACTGAATGCAAATTGCCGGGTCTTTAGTTTAGCACCTGCCATAAGCTTTTGAACAGCCTCCTTATCCAGTTTATTCGCCGCAGAACAAAAGTGTGCCTTGAACTGTTTCTCGCTCACAACAGCTTTTTGAGTCTTCTTAAGGTTCCGCTAGACGATGGCCCAATATTGTTTGATGGTGTGGACGCCAGTTGGGAGGGTTCTTGTCCACTTGAACGCCTTTTCTCCGTAATGGAAAGATGGCAAATTCGGCCAAAATAGAAAGGAACTATTGTGTCGATTAGTTTTTGTAGGCACTCGCTTAGATAAATTTCCTGGTTGACGGTTCCGGTCACAATGTAAACGTTGCTCTTCAAGCCACAGGTACAGATGGCCTGCCACACCAGATATTTCTTCGCGAACTTTGACAGTTTAATGTTCTTGAAAATATTTGCCACCTTTCCCCGTCCGGTTGCCGTATAAAATTCCAGTCCAAGAAGCTGTTTGACGTCTGCCTTGACGTAAGTTTCATCGTCCTGTAACAAGCAATCAAAATTCGTCAACATAGTCGTGTGCAACTTTCGCGATCGTGCTTTGTTTATCGTCGCGATTTGAAGTCACCACTTTCTTGTAAGCCGACAGTCCAGCTCATTTTTTAGCTCTATCCACGGTTGAAAGCGCCACTCCCAGCTTCTTTGCGACATCTTGGACAGAGAGGTTGGGGTTCCGCACGAAACAACGGGCAACTTGTTTTGTCGCCGCTGTGGCGTCCGGCTTTCGATTTCCCCCCGATCCAACTTTCCTGGGTGTCAACAAACGTTCACCGAACACTTTTAATACGTTGATAACCGTGGATTTAGCCACATTCAACAATTTCGCCAGAGTAGTTTGGATGTGAGTAGTGAGAGTAGTTTGGATTTTCGCCATGCACGTGCAAAATTGTGATGCGTTGCTTCTCTTCCTTCAACGACATTTTGACAACTGAAGTGCTAATCTCAAAATCAAAATAGAGGCATGCTACACGCACACATCTTCGAAATGAAGGGTGTGTAAAATGTTTTAATGCACGATGAAAGGAAATGCGTCAAGTTTAAGACGACCAAATTTTGATCGAAACACTCTTTATACGACATTAGCAAGTTTGAGCATAGATGAGTGCACGGATGAAATTGAGTGAACCAGTGGAATTTCAAGTAAGCGCAAAAGTTCCTAATGATATTAATCAGTCTTGATAAATGCCATGCTCGTTAGGTTTAAAAGCGTGGATTTTCAGGCAACATAACATTGACAACCCATACGTTGCATGCGGAAATAAAATGATAAATCTTTACAACAAACATTTGCACTTCAGAATGCCATGATATTCATTTATGCAAACAAGTTCAGTTTCAAGTTAAATTTTGAAAACTCAAAAATTAAATTCAATAAACAACACTGAATATCAAAAACCCGACGGGATTGGAAATAATGCAAGGAGTTGCAGCCCACTCCACCATAGAGTATTCTTGCTCAACGTTCATAGGCGTAGCCAGAGGGGGGCAGAGGGGGCCGTTGCCCACCCCCCCCCCCCAACCCCCCATAACTTTTGGATTATTTTTTATAATGTTATAATGTTAATGTTTGCTTCAATTTTTTATTATTTAGTGTTAATGTTTGATAGATTGCCCCTTCGCCTCAATGAAAAAGCGCGAAGTTGCCTCGATTTTGTGAAGATGTCGCAAAAAAGTGCAAAAGTGGACATCCATGAGAATTTGTTTTAAATAGTAAAGACTAATGTTTTTTTTTCGACACAACCTTTCGCTTCTTAAGAACAATCTATGTGAATCCATTTAAAATTGCGATTTTGGGATTTTATAAAAGTAAGAGTGTGTAGATGCATTTCGTGCCTACTGGCAAACTTTATGCTTCTATTTATGTCCAGGCTCGTTGGTTTAGCATCAACTGGAGGAGATTTGATCCGAAACTCAATGGTATCATTATCAATCCGCTCAATCAATCGCTGTTTTGTGATACATTGGATGGGTTAATATTATTCGAGATAACTCAATAAAGACGTCATACAAATTTTGCATCTTGACAGGCAATCTGTGAAGACCCACCTAGTACCTTATAGTAAGATGCTTAGAGGTGGACCGGCAGATTCGATGAGCTACCTCAAAGATTTTTTCTGTTTCTATGGGAGAAATACGGTGTTGCTTTTTATAAATACACTGAAAATTTATTTGCGTAAATTAGCTTTCACTCGTTTCGTAAACATGGATTTTGTACGAACAAATGTCTCGTAAATTGTATGAAACACTCTTAATGCTTGTCATCTGGTGAAATGCTATCATTACTTTGTACAGTGCACGGAATGAATTTCGTGAACATCAACCAATTGCTGCTTCTCTTCAATCGTACGGATGTTGCTACATGTTGGTATTGCTCCTCGGGTGTGCTGGAATCACTGATTTAATTTTTTTTTCAATTACATACTGAGTCGATATAGACGATCTGTCAGTCAATCACGCAACCACCAGAGTTTCTTTTGTTTTGATAACAAAATATTCGTAGTAGTTTATATTGTTTTCGTACAATGCACGAATGTTCTTTCTGTGCCAATAAATGCTTCGACTTTTAGAGAGTTACGCGTGTGGCATTGAGTACGAAGGTAGCTTTTTGAAAAGTACAAGCCTACTTACAACAAATACAATGAATAGATTTGTTAGTCCTACCTTCGATTTCGTAATAAAATCAAAACTTAATTTTCAGTGTGGATGAGAGGGTCGTGGAGGAAAAGTACAGTTTCAGTACAAACTGTGAACAAACTCGGTGGTTATCCTATACAAAAATCCAACACGACTGTAAAGTGAATATTTCGACACATGACAGTACCCGCTAGATTTTACCATGGTTGCTATTTAATGTAGTTTGATTTTGAAACATGTGGAAAACCTAAGGTCCTTTTGGTTTTTTTTTAATTCCAGAACAAGCCTAGAATTGTTGAATCTTGTTTTAAAAATTTGACGGGTATTGTAAGGTACTTAGCGTAGATAAGATAATCCACCCGTCGTTAAGGCGGATTGCCACATAGTGAGGGCTCGATTCCTGCTCTAGCCGGTGGAACTTGAAAATGTTCCTACTCTACTGCTTCACCAAGCGTAGTGTTGTCTGTTGTGTAATGTTATGTGTTCAGCCGATGGTTGAAGACGGTGTAATTCTCTCTATCTCATTCTATCTATCTCTCTCTCTTTCTAAAAAAAATATCTTGCCACACCCTATTTGAAATCCTGGCTACGCCTATGTCAACGTAGCTAGCATCTATCCTTCTGGGATGATGATGATGGCCTTGGTTGTTCCATGTTCGCATTAGGATTCAAAAATAATCATCCGAGATAATAAAGTTTGCATTAAAAAAAATTGACACAAATTGCCGATTTTACATGGATTTACCTTCGTCCGCACTGACAAAACTACACACTACCAAAATCTCGTGTAAATTTCTGTCCCTGAGACCGACACATGCAAGCGTCCTTTAGCGCATAAGAATGTGTTGAAAGAGATGAGAAAATAAATTCAACTGAACACATCTTTTGTCGAATTGCGTATGTTTCAGTTTCAGGAGACATAATTTTACACGAAATTTTTCTTTACGTTCCCCGACTATTACATTCCCCGACTTTACGTTCCCGGACTATTTACAAACATGGATTAGGTCTCGTGTAAAATTCATAATTTCTAAGTGTGTACCCATGAGTCAGCAAGACAAAATTTGACAGCTCTATCAGTCGAACTCTAACCGTGATGGCAAAAACAGTGAAGCAACTCCGTTCAGGAGTGTTCGCGTTCAAAGAACGGCACCACGTCGCGTCGAAAACGGACATCGTGCTTTGTAGACGCCGGATACGCCTGGGACTGTAAACGGAGAGATCTATCTCAAGGAGTGTCTACAAAAGCATCTGCTTCCTCTGTTGAAGCAACACGAAGCTAGATCCGACCAAACGATCGGGCCCTACGATTGTTTGGCCGGATCTAGCTTCGTGCCACTATTCAAATGTTATCATGGAGTGGCACGAAGCCAACAAGGTCACTTTCGTACCCAAGGACATGAACCCCCTCACCCCCTCACCCAAACGCACAGGAACTAAGGACCATCTAAAAATACTGGTCTATTATGGAGCAGGCACTTCGGAAACAACACAAGGAGGTCAAATCTGAGGAAGCCATAAAGAAAAAGTGAGTTTCCGTACAGAAGAAGCTGCAGCCAGATGTACATAGTACAGAACCTAATGAAAGGAGTTAAGCGTAAGGAGCGCGTAAGGTTATTGTATTGAAACCAAAAGCTTACTAATGGGTTATGTTTTATTGTCCAAAAGTTTGAACAGGATCGGTAAAGTAGGTACTTTTCTACAGCCCTTTTTCCGTGGTACAATTTGGTGTGAGACACCCTTTATTTTGAGAAATCCGCATGATCAGAAAAGTAATTTTGCCCATCTTGACCCACAATCCGTTTTATGGAACAAAGTCAGGCAACTGTATGCAAGTGGCTGCCAGCAGTCAGATAGCACGAAATAAATTAATCGCTGTAACGTTTAGTGCCTCGACAGTCGAAGCAACCGTAGCGTTTTTGTTAAATCATCACCTACATTTAAATATGTATAAGTGAGTCGATACCACAGTATGCCGCAACGCTACTGACCACTGTAGAAATTCCGCCTTTAAGTGTTCTATTTTTGTTTTCAGTGATCATCGACAAAGCGTTTTATAATATAAACGAAACCATGCAAGTGTGTGTGAACGACAGGTTGCAACAGCTTGGTGGAAAATATATCCATTTTCATCGTTGCTGTACAGCTGAGTGCCTCATCAAGCGAACCAACTGTTGGGTTTCTATTCCATTTCTTTCAACTTGTTGAAGTCAAGAGCAGTCACGCAGGCAGCCACGGTTCGAATCTCGGTTACGAACCGATATCGTTTTGTTTTTATGCGAGCCATTTCGGAATCCAATCTCACACTCATCAACTTATCAATTTTAACATTGCATTGGGGGGGGGCGTAGTTGATTCGAAGAGCTAAGATACACAAGTGGCACGATCTTCAGGAAGTCTGTCAAACTTTTTAGTTTCGCCGATGACGTTAATATCGTAGCACGTAACTTCGAGACCATGGTCAAAAACGTACATCAGACTGAGGGTTGAAGCTGGTAGGATTGAGCTTGTGCGTTGTAAACAAAATACATGAAGGGAAGAGGCTCACGAGAAGACAATGTTAGCTTCGCGCCACGAGTTCAAATCGACGGTCAATGAATCGAGGTAGTAGACGAATTCGTGTATCTGGACTCATTGGTGACTGCCGATAACGACACCAGTAGAGAAATACAAAGGCAAATTATGGCTAGCGATCGTGCCTACTTTGGAATCCGAATGACGCTAAGATCGAACATAGTTTGCCGAATTTCCATAATTTGACCGTATACAAGACATTATTCGGTAGTCCTCAACGGCTACGAAACATGGACATTGCTAGTGGAGAACCAACGCGCCCAAGGCAACAAGTCTTTGGTCGAAAGGTGCGTACGATTTACGGCGGAGTTCAGATGGAAGACGGAACGTGGAGGAGGCGACTGAACCACGGATTGCATCAGTTGCTGGGAGATCCTCCCATCGTAGTCACAGCTAAAATCGGTCGAATAAGATGGACTGGGCATGTCGTAAGAATGTCAAACCAGTTAAAATAATTCCCGAAAACCAACCAACGGGCACAAAACGAAGAGGGCGTAACGAGCAAGATGGATCGATCAAGAAAAAGGCGACCTGCGGACCCTTCGCAGACAGCCAGGATGACGAGGTGCAGCCTTGGACCGTATACAATGGTGACAACTTCTGTGTCCAAATGAACTGCTCATTGGACTGCTTTTCTAGCTCATGATTGTCATATCAACACACCAAACAGGGGACAGTTAGGGAGCCTCCTTTCAAAGAATGTTCAACAAGGTCTCGTTAGAGTTTAACGATTTTCAAAATTATTTATTTTATTCTGGTTCTACAGGCAACGAATAGTAACTAGTTAGCACACTGGAAAACGATCTCTGATGTAATATACTTGTTCTTTCCACTATTGACACAATTCAGGACTTTTTGATTTAAGATAAGAGGTAGTTAGATTATTTGTGAACATCAACAGACTCTAAGATGTACATTTTACAATAATCAAAAAAAAATGTCCATATGGATTCCGATGGAACTATTCCATAGGAATATGGCCTATTCAGTTAGTCGAGTGATTTAAAACGAGCTGCAACGACTGTAACACATCAAGGGTATTAATGCAAGGTGGAGTAGACTATGAGAATCAGCGTCGAAAACTGTTCGGATTTCTGGAAAAAGTATCCGGATGTTGTTGAAGCACAATAGTGAAATCCAATGAATGCAAATATTGCAACTATCTTTTCAAGAAATAAAGATAAACTGACCATGTCAAAAAAATCTCGCAAGAGAACATCCATTAAGAACGTTATGCATAATATGAATTTTAAAAAAATCACCGTTTCGCTCCTTCCTACATCGTGGTGTACTTTATGGATGTTCCCCAACACGCTGATCGTTAAACGTGAAAAATTAAATTCACTTCACCA
Organism: Aedes japonicus; assembly: GCA_034211315.2. NCBI lineage: Eukaryota > Metazoa > Arthropoda > Insecta > Diptera > Culicidae > Aedes > Aedes japonicus. Next base: position 133,667 of record JASCZW010005601.1, read on the forward strand.
ATTATTTTCCGCTGATTAATTCTATAATAAACGTCAACAACATCGATTATCGCCACGAGCCGTCATAAACCTCTCAGTATCGCAACCACACTGACGGCTGAAATCATGCAAGTGTGCAAGATCCCACTTTTGCCATTTCTCAGCTTTCTAATCGTATCCTCATCATGCGCGATGAACACAACAGAAGAGGAAGTGCATCACCGATCGAAAAGAATTATCAACGGTAGCAGAATCAATATTCCCAAAGTGCCCTATCAAGTGGCGATCATTTGGCGCAGTTATCTGGTGTGCGGTGGATCGATCATAGCTCCCATGTGGATCCTCACAGCGGGCCATTGCCTGTACGATCACCCAACCAAAGAGATGAAGGTCCGAGCTGGTTCGGATCGACGACATATAGGTGGCGTTGTACGCCATGTTCGCTGGACTAGCATTCATCCTGAGTACACTCCGAAGAATTTGTTGAATGATATTGCGTTGATCCTGTTGGATGCTTCGCTAGTTCTGACCGAGGACGTGATGTGCATCAAACTGCCGCCGTTAGGATCGTTCCCCGAAACAGGGAAGCGGGCACTCGTTTCCGGATGGGGTATGAAAGATCCAGATTCTGACAAGAGCAATCCAAAGTCGTTTTCAACGATGCTGATGTTCACGCATCTACCGATTATGGACTTCGGTACGTGCAGGTATAACTACAAAAAATTTAAGATGTCACAGAGTACACAGGTCTGCGCCGGTTACCCTCAGGGTGGTACGGATGCCTGTACCGGTGACTCGGGAGGACCACTGGCTCTCGAACAGCAACAGATTGGTGTGGTTTCGTGGGGTGTGTCCTGCGCAAAGCCGAAACAGCCTGGCGTTTTCACCAATGTAGGATCATACAGAGACTGGATCGACCAGACTACCCTTAAGTTCACGCGTCGTGGGGCATTGAAATGTAGTCAGTATTATTGAAAAAGCTTGGTAAAAAAAAGTTTTTGCAAATTGCATGTAACCGATTTAATCAATGAATACTGAAATAAATTTGAGCAATATTTTATAAATTATTCTAAAGAGTAGGGCAGGATTTACAATAAAAAGTGTACTTGTGAGGGCCCCTTTAATGTTTAATGGTTAAGATTATTAAAGATAGAATAGTATATGCTATACTATTTACTAAATAAACGATTCCCAAATACCTCTTTTCCGGAAAGCCATTACCCGGAATGATACATTCGCTGGAGACTAATTTGTATTTTTTTTTTACAGTGAGACGATCATTTATGTTTTGGAAATTTCACCCAACATAGTGATTTGAGTAGTTTACAAAGTTAATGATACATCAAAGATTGAAAACATTGGATGTTATTCCGAGAATCATTAGTAAGGTGAGAAATCAAATAGATCATTGGATAACCAATATGCTGAGACACTCTCTTTGAGATAGTTGCTATTTTTTCAGATTTTTAATGACCTGATAAAATTTCCTGAATTTATACTCAACTTGTAGGTCTTTCAACTTTGATCAAAAAGTTCGACAAATTCTCTCTACGCCAGCTCTGGACAAGGTTTTCGTATGGGATGGGGCTTTATCTTGCTGGAATAACAGAAATGGTCATTTCCAAATATTGACCGGACACTCGGCTTCAACAACTTTATCCAAAAACTCCGTATCATTATAAATGGTACTAACCTTAATGCCTTTTTGACGTTACTAATGCAAAATCCTGCGCTGAGTTCAATACCGTGATCAGAAAAAAATTAAGTAGAGTAGCTTTTATTATATACAAAAAAAAAATGATTTTCTGAAAATTGAACCAAAGTACGTTTACTAAAATGTCAATATCTTTGGATCAAGTGCTCAAATTTTGAAACATGAATTTACAATTTATGAAAATGAAGCAAAATAAATTTGCTGTCTTTAACTTGAACATTATGTCCTGATTATAAAAAATAATTTTGGAGTTATTGAAAAATTTATTGCATATTTTTATTTTTCTACAAATGTTTCATAAAAATCTCGTTTTAATCAGCATTTTCAATTAAATAACACGATTCAAAAGTTCATACTACAGTTGAATCTTAAAATTTCATAATAAACGACGAAAATGAGCCTTTTATGGATGAAATCGGTTGAAAATTGTCCAAGTTATGACTATTTTTGTAAAACACTTGAAAATGTTGCTGAAATATAACAGCTTTACAGTGCCACTACTAGGTGTCGTTGATAGCATCTTAACATCGCATGTAAAGTTTTCATGGGAAATTCTTTTCTAATCCAAACAACTTGATTATGGCACGTTAGGATTGAAAATCGAGTTGATACAAAAAAATATATTCGGGTATTATTAAAAATGCTTGGGAATCTATTGACTTAGTTTTCGATGTTTCGAACTCGTTTCTCGAATCAGAAACCAACAAAAGTCACCCATAATTGCTTCATCAAAGAACCCTTGATAACGAAGTTCCATCGTTTTCATTTGTTGGCGAAAACACCGTGCTCATCACTTTCGCCACCAAGATTTTCCGGGAAAAAAATGCAAATAAAAATGGAGGAAATGTATCTACAATGACATAATGACACCTGTGTTCGGTGTAATAAAAGAATATGACATTAGTAATAACAAACAAATTATTTTTAATTTATACCTATTACCTAATAATCCGGACTTCCGTTATTTCTCTAAAAGCTTGGGACAACACGCTGGAACGATGGCCTCATCTGGTGTCAAAATTAAATTAAATGCGGAATCATTGAGCAGTTCCCTTATTTGTAGGCCAACAAATACACCTTACTTTAACTTCGCGTCAGATAAATGTGTAAAAACTGTTTTCATGTACTGAAATTCTGGCCCTTCTTTTTGCAATGCTTTATCGAATTTTTTTAATAGCCCAAGCTTGTAGTGCTGGAAGCACCGACAAACCGACATGAAACTCATTCTATACTTTTGATCAAGAATCCATAACGACCGATTCAAATGTGCAGCGAACCCATATGTCAAAACCTTTACAATCATTTTATCTGGATCAAATAAATGCGTCCAGAATAGCTCAGACATGAACCTTCTTATCAAGTTCCCAAGTGTGTTCGTGGCTTCCAAAACGTTCTCAGCGAACATGAAGATAGATGTCAGTAATATGATTTGAACAGAAATATTAGGATATTTTCCATTGTCATTCATGTCCGTTTGTCAGAAGTGGAAGTATTGTGCGTTCTATTTCTACGAGAGGATCATTTTTAGCGTTTTCTTTACCAACTGTGGAATAATCCCGTTTTGGCCCATCTTTTCGGACGTAGTGTTCCTTATGAGCTCGACTGTCCCACAAACAAAAAACACATATATTTTGTGTATCCCTGTTGCAATCCAGTCAATATGTCAAATTTTCCAATTGTGTTTATTGTAACTTATCAAATTGAGCAAAAAATCCATTGACTCAAACGTCCCTTTCTTACTTACGGCATGAGCTAATGAATAGAAGGTTTCTCATTTTCTTGATGAAGTGGAACGACTTCCAAACTCAACTTGCTGCTATCGATGAATAAACGCCATTCAGCTGGATCATATGGTACACCAAACTCTTCAAACAAGCCGTTTTACGTCATGACAACAACTTGCCTTGTCCTTTGTAAAATAATATTTGTCAAATTTCTTGTAACGATTTCTGTGACAAGAAATGTTGACCTGCTTGCTCAGCATGTTGTGTTCTTTCAAGCATTATGCCAGCAATTCGGATTTCTCCTTCGATAAGTCTATAAGCACCAAATCAATAAATTCGGATTGTGTAAACAATTTTAAGTTTCTTTCGGATTCCACCTCAAATTCCTTCTCGCTTTTTGTAAAGGTTTATTCAACAGAGGGCGGTTGTTTCTGCTTTGGATAAACAGAATATGGGACTGAAATTGATTGTGGAACAGGTTCTGTCATAGAAGCCACTTATGGATATGCAATTGTTTTGTGACCTCCTTGTTGCTTAACTTTTGCTAAGCAGAAATAAAAATCCGTTACATGACAGAACGGTCGATGCCATACACACTAAGCTCAGTTTACCCATAATCGCAAAAAAGTGCCATTTATGGATATTTGAGTAAATTTGTATGGAAAAAAAATACTCAAATATGGGTAAGTAGTAATGTACCCATAAATGGGTATGTGCACTTTTCGCGATTATAGGTATTCTTTACCAATATTTGGGTGTATAGTGGGCATGTCAAAAGACAAATCGACATGTAGCTTTCATAAGGGCCAATGTCGCACGTAAACGTAAACAATGGGCTCTCCCGCAATTTTCTTAAGAATGCTAACTTAATCATAGTGAATTACCACGATGATTGTACAGAAGATGAGTTCCCCTTTACAATAGAAGTGGTAGTTCACTTGAGCGAGTTTGCATTTTCAAGAAATTTGCGGAAGAAGCCATTGTTTACGTTTGCGACATTGGCCCTTATGAAAACTCCATGTCGAAATAGCGACTGATAGATAACAAACAAGTTAGTTAGTAAGTAAGGCATTAACACTTATTAAAACTATATGATGTAAGATAATGTCTATCAGAAAAGTACTAAGTACTACGATGCTGTATATCGTTTATATGAAAGTTACTCAAGAAATCAGTTTAACTTGCGCCCAAACATCCACTCTGCCAAGTACGTTTTGCACGAACTACATAACACTTTTGGAACCCATAGTGCGCCAGTCTCCAGACCCAATTTTTAAATAATGCCTATATGCAGTTTGCAACGAAGCAGTGAAATTGACCGGTTTTGTAAAAAATATAGTTGCCACAGGCATAACAAAACTTTTGTGGATCATTTTAATTTCACGTTTAAACGTTTCCTTGAATTCACGTTTCTTCGTACACATGGTTAAGCAATGTTGAAGATAGATGCTTTCAAATTGAGTTGATTGCGTTAGGTTCTCGTCGAGCGGTCTCACAAACCTTAGCGCAAAGTACATTGTTGAAAATATCCCATTTTATTTTGCGTGACAGCTGGCAGAGGCTGAATACAAACTAAAGGTAATGTTAGTAGTGTTTCAATATTCATGAATGTGTGAATAAATACTTATAAACGAGTGATAAATATCATATTTTTTCAATATCATTTAAATCTTCAATTTTCATGATTTTATAAAAATACTCATAACTTCGATAATTTTCAACCAATTTCATTCATTAAAGACATCATTTTCTTTGGCTTTTAATTAACTTTAAGATACAATTAAAGTATGAATTTTTGAATCGTGTTATCTTATTAAAAATGTTGACTAAAACAAGATTCCTATGAAAAATAAAAAAAATGCAACAAACTTTTCAATAACTCCAAAATTATTTTTTTAATCAGGACATAATGTTCAAATAAACGATAGCAAATTTATTTAACTATATTTTCATGAAAAAATAATTTTAAATTGGTTCACTAGATCCTAAGATATTGACATTTTAACAAATGTATGTTTGTCTAAAATCTAAAAAATCATCATGTTTGTGTTTTGCAAATTCCACTTCAAACCATGACCGACGCTGCACTTTTGAACCGTAGAATGTTATTTTGGCTATCTGGCACATTTTCCGAAGTGGAAACTTACAATCTGTCGTTCTGCCATTGGAGTATTGCAGCAGGACAAATAATTATTTATATGAAAAGGTGAACTCCTTCCTAGCGTATAGGATAGGATACAACTCCTATTTTGACTCTTTTCTTGATCAAACACACGAAAACTCCATGAATTTTTCGTTTCTTGAATGATTTTTTAAACATTCAGATCGGCAGTTGTCACGGCAACACTTCCCGAGATAGCGACGAAGTCGATATTCATCGATTCGCTTTACATCAGGCCACAACTGATCCATATGTCATGGATGACAAACGCTGCCGAGAATTTCGAAACCATTGTGTGCAAATCGTGCTACCCGTTGGCAGTATTCATTATCAGATAGAATAGTACTAATTAAAAGTTACTTAGTCTACATAAAAAAAACTTAAACCACCGTAAAACTAGTGAACTTAGAACTTAAACCTATTGATAGTAATAAAAAAGAACCCTTTGAATTCTAAAACTAAACTAAAATTACAAACTCACAGCTGAGCTTACAGCTAACCTACAAAGTGGACGTAATACGATTCCTCTAAATTGTTGATAACCACACTTTGAAAACATTACAGTATTCGATAATTGTTTACCGTACTTTCAACAGCTGAACGTAAAGTAATCCGATTTAACGAATTTCGGTAAAATTTGACAAGTTTCGGTAATTTTTTTATCGGAATACTGTAAAATTTCACCGAAATCCGTTAAATCGATTACCGAAAGTTCAGCTGTTGAAAGCTTGGTAAAAAATTACCGAGTACTGTAAAGTTTTCTTAGTGTGTACAATAAAATTGTACGTCAGGTATTTTAAAGACCATTTATACGATTAATAAATATTTCTATAATTTTAGCTTGAAGCTAACATCACCAAACAGTTGTTTGCTGTCGACACAGCCCCACAGCAGTCCTTCCATGAGAAGACTTACACCAATACATTCGCAATACCAATGGCGTTGTTAGACGGCCAAACGAAGACAAAAAGTGTATGAGAACATATTGGACGCGGTGTAGTTTTCAACAATTCTCATTTACAAAATATTTATACTCGCATTTCCAAAAACTCAAGATGAAATAGTTAGAAATAGCCAAAAATTACACAGCATCCCGATTCACCTTAAAAACGAGTCGTTACTCCGATCGCTGTAAAATGGATAGTCAAATCCAAAATGGCTGAGGGTAGTCAAATCCAGATAAGGTCAAATCCAGATTTAGTTAGCCCAAAGTTGGTCAGCGCGCAGTGATCAGAAAAACCTTTAGTACTAGCCGAGTACTGTCAAAGAAATTTTGAATGGAATATAATTTCAAGCAACTTTGCTGAAAATACCATTTTTCTAGCTCTTTATTTGACTCTGATAGAGCTATTTTTCAGCTTTTAATCAGGGTATCTCTAAAAAATGAGTTCTTTTATGCTAACATTTTTGTTTCTCATTTTGAGAAAAAGTGAGCCGAACACAAAATGTATAAAATGTTGCAGCGCACATTTTTGCTGAATAAAGTTTTTTAATGCGATTTATCATTCACAAGTTAGTATTTGTAAAGCAAGTTATGATCCATGTTTTAGCTGAACTAAGTGTTTTGGTATATTTGATTGTTCAAAAAGTAGAGATAATTTTAACTAAAATCATGCCCGAGGAGTACTCGGGCTAATTTATATAGAATTATGTTCCTTGATACGAATTAAAAAAGAATTTGATGGTTTTTGCTCAAATCTTGCCTAAGCAATCATAAGGTCGAAAAGAAAAAGAGCATGTTATTACTTAAAATTACCCCTAACTTTTGAATGATAAGTTATATTAACTTTGATCAGCAAAAATGTTTGTTGTAACGTTTTATATATTATGTCTCAAGCTCATTTTTTCTCAAAATAACAATCCATACCCTAAAACAATACATGAAATTATGTGGCCAAAATTTGAACTGTTTCCATCAAGTGCATTGGACAGCACGAGTATTTCCATTTTTACCCGATATTGATAATACTAAAATGTCGATGCCAAAAAAAAGAACTGAGGCGTCAAATTTTCAGTCAAAAATATTGATAATTGACAAAGCTACAGAACGTTGAACAAGGCGTTTTTTGGAAGCAAAATTTTGCTCGGCTTTTTTTGGCTGCTGAGAGTGTATTGCATACAAACTTGTCCTTGACATTACCTTTCTATTGTGCTTTGTTCAAAAGTTAGCAACAGCGCTGCACTTGCGGTAAAAATTGGAACTCCAAGACTATCACCAAAAGATAGACAACTTTTTTAGATACAGCTTTGTAGACGACGCCATCATTCGGAAATGTAATCCTTAGGAGTTATTCATTTCGCCGTGAACAAAGCCTTTCCCTTTCACTGCCACTGCACACCTTTCCCACTCATTTACCCCAATTATCGCTATTATTCAGCAGTATTTAAACCAAACAACATGATTTTTTGTACATGATTAGGTTATTGTACCAACACGTTCAAATAAACAGCGCGTTTGAATCAAATGCGGCTTAGTAATAGCGATTATTGACGGCTATTGATTCGCTTCCGAAATATTGCTAAACCCTATAGAGGTTTTACGGAATCAAATTGCACCACTTTCAAATGGCTGTAATTTTTTACCCGTTGGGTATTTTCTATTGAAATTTTGGTTGGAATTAGTTCAATGTGTATTTGTTTACGCTGTGTAAGTTTCACTAGTAGACGTGCAATCGTTGCGAAGATGGAGTAGGAAGAACAGCAGCGGCACAAAGTATCTTTCTCATCGTGCCATCAGCAGGAAGTCTCGTGTTTTAAATCGGTACCACGAACGTTTGACCATCGATTGGAAAGAAAAAAGTGGCAAAAATTGATCTCCTTGTAGTGTTAAGGATTACAAACGGGTAGTTCAAGCTTTCAAGAGGAATCGCAACAGCTAAGTTCGAGATATGGCGAAGAAACAGAATCTAACCAAAACTTTCGTGCAAGATGCGAAAAACGAGAAGGACTACACACGTACGAAGTCCAAATGGCGCCTAATCGCGATGAACGGCAGAATACGGTAGGTGAAACACGTGCACGGAAGCTCTACACCCAGGTGTTGACGAAACCACATTGCCTCGTTATGGATGATGAGACGTATGTAAAAGCAGACTTCCGGCAGCTTCCGGGGCTCCATTTTTTCACTGCTCATCATAAATTCAATATCCCTGTGGACGTTAGAAACCAAAAGATGTCAAAGTTTGCCAAAAAATATATGATTTGGCAAGCAATTTGCTCGTGTGGAAGGCGGAGCACCTCATTCGTGACAACTGGAGCGGTCCATGGGCAGGTATACCGAAACGAATGCCTCCAAAAGCGTCTAATTCCTCTTCTGAGGTCACACGATGGTCCCACGATTTTCTAGCCGGATTTGAGCTCGTGCCATTACTCGAAAGAGGTTTTGGAGTGGTACAAGGCTTAGGGGGTCAATTTCGTGCCGAAGCATCTCAACCCCCCAAACGCACCGGAACTGGGCCAACATTAAGCAGGCACTTAGGAAGCATCCTAAGGAAGTAAAATCGGAGGAAGATATAAAGAAAAAATGGATTGCCACGCAAAAAAAAAGTTGGTCCAAATGCTGTGCAGGACCTTATGAGTAGTGCAAAGAAGAAGGTTCATGTATTTGGATATGGAATTGAAATTGAATAAAACAAACATCGGAAAATATTAATAACATATTTTATTTAACTCCCTGAAAGTTTGAAGATGATTGATTGAATGGGCGAATTTCGCCGAATATTTGTGTATGTCGCAATTTGATTCCGTACACCCTTTAGTTTGAAGCTTTTGCAATCATTTGGTATAATTCACTCAATTTTGACCATTTTATCACTTGCACCCATTAATTTCTTCGCCCCTCAACTCAATAACTAAACAGCATGAATAAATGATTTCAACCACACAAATCATTTTTCACACTATATAGCAGGCAGTCTTTACTATTCAACGCTCAGTGTACATACGAAAATGTTCTCAAAAGTACCGTTCCAACTACTCGTTACTTTCTACGTCTTGCTGGAGATCGTTCCTCCAAGCAGCGGGATTATTGGAGAGCTACATGGAGCAGATAAAATCCGCCCCGTGGATGGTATCATTATCAGTGCCCAACACGGGCCTAATTTGCGGTGGAGTAATAATTTCACCCTACTACATACTCACAGCAGCCTACTGTGTATTCAGTATTAACCCAGCGGACATCAGCATCCGGGTGGGCTCAAATTACGCAGATCGGGAAGGCAACGTGTTCAAACCGCAATCGATAATTGTTCACAACAGTTTCAACGCTTCCACCAAGAATTTCAACTTTGCGTTGCTCAAACTAGTGAATCCTCTGAAAGAAACCTTATCCGTAGCCCAAGTCAAGATAAGAAATCCGGCAGACCACTTGCAAGTAGGGGCCAAATGTCTGATTTCCGGTTATGGTAGAACGGATATATCTGCTTCCGGAATGATAGCAAGCTTGAAAAGTGCTACAGTGAATATCGTGGATCAGGATAACTGTGCCAAAAGGCTGTTTCCCTTGACTGTGACCAATACGATGATCTGTGCTGCTGGAGATGACGAGGATGCCTGTGCTGGCGATGCTGGAGGACCGTTAATCTGTGCGGCCAGACTTGTCGGGATCATCTCCTGGGGCAAAGGGTGCCTTCAAGGTGATATGACCGGAGTGTTTGCGGATGTTAATAGCGTACGTCAGTGGTTGACGATGAATGGAATTCCTGTGTGAGCGATGTTCGGGTTAATGTAAGGAAGTAATTCGTAATGATGGGATAATTTCGAGGGCGTCAGTTGAAGGTTGACATTAGGCAAATAAAAGCGAGGTGTACCGAAAATTAGAATTATAATCGATTGATCATGTTTTATTTGGGGCATTCGGAGGTTATGCAGGGAGACACATACTGTGTGGTTTACAGGTTTATTTTTCATTAATATGAACAATGTTCTGCTCGAGACCTACCTATCAAGAGGAAAAAGATCGATACGAAGGACCGCTTTGCTTCTACACCATTTTCAATAGTGTTGCCTGAAAAGATTTTAACTAGCTAACCGGAAATACAATGGGTACTCGTTAGCGTATGTTAATGTTATCTAGATATATAACAACTTTCCTCTTTTTTGACTTTCAACTCCTTTGATCCGTAATCTTCAAATCTAAACCTATCTGGCAATCTTATTGGCTTTTCTGATCTTTTGGGGAAAAATTGTGTCATTCATGAATCTACTTCTTTTTTGTGCCCATACATTTGAAATTTACTTGGTGGTGATTCTCCTAGAGAATCGCATGCTTGTCACATTTTCGGTCATTTTTTATGGCACTTTTGTTAGATTCTCGTCAACCCATTAACCAATTTTATCATATACAAAAAAAACTACCAATTCATTTCCATATTATAGCAGAAATCTATCTCACTATGTCCTTCAAATAGTTTCGGCACATTATGTTTTCCCAATTTTAGAAATCGATCTTGGAATCATAATTATCTTTTTCAAATACATTGCATATAAGGCTTGTACGCGATAAAATCTAGACAGATTAAATTTGGAATAAAACAAAATTGCTGTTAATTGAATCCAAGATGCATTTTTTATACATTTTATTGTGCATTATTAGTTATCTTAAAACTAGTAACAGTTACATAACTAAGCGGCATGAAGAAACTACGAACTATTAAGTTTACTCCAGCCAGCAAGCTCTGTGCATACTTCTCTGCAGCCGATTTAGTTGCTTTTGTTCAAGATTTTTGAAATTTTTCTATAGTTTATATTGAGAGAGTTCCCTCTATACGAGAGCCCAATACCGCTCGATAGGCCGCAACTCCGGGCAGTTAGGTGGCTTCGCCTCTTTCGGTACAACATGGACTCCATTCGCTTTATGGGTCAGTCCATATCAAGTGACCAGAGAAATGCATCGACCCTCTTCGATTCGAACCAAAATTGGCTGATATACTTGTTCTAGGCTATTAATCAAAATCCAAAGTTTTAGACCAATCGGTGAACCCCTCGGCCCATGGGCTGCCCCCATTTTTTTGTGATTTTTGAAAAGTCAATATATTGTTTATTGAATATCTCAATGAATAAAAGAACTACAAACAATGTTAAATACTTTTCTTAAAGGAAATTAAATTTGCTACCAAATAAATATTTTTTATATTTTTTACAGTGTTGCCAACATTGTTATTTTTGTGGTTGAAATATTGTAACCGGCGATTTCCGTTCCAATGTTAATTTTAAAGAATGTAAATAGATAATTCAAAATAAGTTCAAAAATAGTTAAATTTTCCCCTGTCGAAACTTAAAAGCTACTATAAAATAATTATTTACTATATACAACATGCATTTAGAATGAAAACGCCTTAAATAAATCATTACTCTAGCTTAGAAAATTTATATTAAAACACCTAAGATAAATTTTGAATTTGAATTTGAATACAAAATATCTAAAACGCATAGGCTTGTACCACAGTAGATATCTACAACACCAATACTAACACAAATCTGTATGGTGTCAACAACGCAATCTATGGAAAAACTGTCCCAAAAAGGGGCTACTGGCAAACTCTGGTTGGGAAACTCGTCCACTTTCGCACGAACCATAGGCCTCATCAGTTCTTAGTTCAAGTATAAAAAAGTTTTCAAAAGTAAAGTAAGGAGAAAATGCCACGAGTATTAAATTCATTAAAATCCGCAGTGCGAGAAAGCGCGTAGTGAGCTAAGTTCTTCCCAAGTAATTATCGCCGCTTTTACCCAATACCAGTTGCCAGTAGCCGAACTATCCCCTAATTTGTACCATGTGGATTCGTTTTTATCAACCCAGAACCCCGATCGCAGTGGGACCGCTGTGCCGCTGCGGATTTATTATTTAATTGATAAAATCACATTCAGGCGATCACCGCCGCATCTATTTTTCGAATACTCCCGCCCGGAGTTGGTTGATGCTACGCGAGGAGAGAAAAGCAGAACGGCTGCACCATACATTTGGGCCCTACACTTTACACCTCACGCACACAAAATTCGTAAGTAAATTAATGAAAATACTGTATATATTAGGTTAGGGAAAAGTAGGTTCAGGAGTTAGATTTAGGTTAAAAATATATATTTTCTAAGTTATGAATTCCAGTAAAATTGAATTAAATTGAATTGTTGTAAATAGTAGGTTAATAAATTTTCTAATTTGCATATACCCTGAGAACAATAGTAGCTTTTCTCTAAGGTACAGAATAGTCCTTCTAACCGCCGAAAAGTTAACTATCAATATTAAATTGCGTTTATCTCAAAATGCCCCCACTTTTTTTCAATTTTTATGGCTCCAATGTGTTTAGCAGACTTTTTTACATAAGAAACACTTGTTGATACAAAACAATTTGCTCCGTCATGGAGATATTGATTTTTAAACATTTCATGTTTAATATTCAATGCATTAAAATTCAAAAATAGTGTTATCATATTCAAAGTGTTTTCTGAAAATGGGTCTAATAACAATCACAATAGGTGATTGTGCTATGCAATATTATTGCCAGATTCCAATTCGAGAAAAATCTTCAGTGTTGCCATCTGACGTATCAATTGTGATTATTTTCAAAATAGATATTCATGCTAGTATTCATTTTTTTGTCAATCGAATCATCAAGCTATCTATCTATCTTTCTATAAAAATAAAAATGACATGGAACGGTATGTCACGATTTAACTCAAGAACAGGTTTACAGATTTCCTATTTTTTTAAACTGTTCTTCTTTGGCTCAATCAAATCAGATAAAAAATGGTACCCGTTTTTGAGCTCGAAATACTCTTCATAAAAACAGTGGCATCGAGCATTGAAAAATCTGACTGCCAAATGTTTTTTTTTGCTTCTTGCACTGCCGTGATGCCACAAACTTCACATTCAAGTTGCAATTACAGCGTGCCCAATCATCATCATTTGGAGTTTGTATGGTAGTTCCTTGAAGACTAGCTCTTGTCGCCAATCGCTTTAGAGCTCCACCTAATCCATTGCTTGGACCTTTACCGTATGCCGTTGCAAAAAAGTGCCATTCAGCTGGAGCGCCAAAGTGTTCTCGATGGTACAGTAAATTCATTTATTTTGTACTGTGAAACCGCACCGTCAGAGAACTAATAAATTTTTGTCAGCTTAGTCAGCTGAGATTTAAGAAATTCTATGAATTTCTTCTGGAAAGCGAAAAGGTTGCTGTGTTGTGATCCAAGGTATCCGAAATGATAACACAATTCAATGGAACAATATTTCCTTGCTGCGAGAAATAGGCAGCAAATGGATGAACGAGATGCTTGAGAATTGTTGTAGTGGACCCCTTGTACACTATCCCGAAAAGCAAATGAAAAGTTTGCGTTAGTGTTAGCGTTAATAAAATACTCTTTGTAGATTTGATATTAATGTCAATCACTTTATTTTGAAAATCTTAATCAGACTTCTTTTGATCTACTGCTGGGAGTGAACATTATTTCAAGTTTGCAAATGTTTTAAAAGCATGATTGTCACTATCCTTAGTCACATCTATCTTTACAGTAGTTGGAAAGAGGAGGAGGAAATGTTCATGTAATACCTGAAAAACAAATGAAAAGTTTTCCAAACAGTCAGTCACAACCAGAACTTCTCCGTCGGTCGAGTTGTCCCGAGTGAACTGGTAGAACTCTCCCTGTTTCGCTGTAATATAGTCATGCTTCCTAACAAATGCGGCTTCTTCACTCTGGTGGGCGCAGAGTGTTTCGCTAAGGTTCGCCAGCACTAATCGCTTCTGCTTGAGGATACGAGATGTTCCCTCCTGAACACTTTTACACTCCTTCTTACCAGCCAGTTCTTTACTCACGTCTGCCTCATGCCTCATGCAGGGTTACCATTAGATTTTGAAAAATATCTGGCATGTCACAAATAAAAAATCTGGCAAAATCTGGCAATGTAAAAATTTGAACTAGCAATTGAAAAGGGTCAAAGAGGTTTTACAAATGTTGATACGCCCTTTACAAATGTTGTCCCAAAATGAGTCATTTTTTGACTCGTATACTCGCATTCTTAGTAAGTAACTAGTTACAATGCTGAAATATTTGACGGACTACCCATTCGTACAAAATTGCTACGAATCGTTTTCAGTGGACGAGGACTGCAGTCACGCAGATCACTTAACGCTTTAGTGGAGCAGGATTGAATGACGCTTTTTTTATTCTGTTCTAATTTCAAAAAGTCTGGCATTATGCAGGGTTTCTCTTTTTGTCTTTTGCCTATAAAAGTCTGGCAGTGCCAGATAAATCTGGCATAACGGCATCCCTGGCCTCACGGTAAAACGCTTTTACTTTCTGCACTATGTCTTATGAAACACGATTGCCTTTCTTGGGGTTAGAGGAACAGATAATTCCTTTCTCTTTAATGCAGTTTTTCATGGTTCGCACTAACCTCTCAGAGCACCGAAATTCTTCTAGTAGGCCACCAAAATGAGTAGACCATGTAAAACTGCTATTTTTTTTAAAATTTAAACGGTGCTTTTTTTGTTAGATTCGCCTTGATGAAATAAAACAGATTATGTGAGAGTGGTAGAATAAACAAATTTTTAAGACATGAAATGTTTAAAAATCAATATCTCCATGACGGAGCAAATTGTTTTGTATCGACAAGTGTTTCTTATGTAAAAAAGTCTGCTAAACACATTGGAGCCATAAAAATTGAAAAAAAAGTGGGGGCATTTTGAGAAAAACGCAATTTAATATTTCAACCACAAAAATAACAATGTTGGCAACACTGTAAAAAATATAAAAAATTATTTATTTGGTAGCAAATTTAATTTCCTTTAAGAAAAGTATTTAACATTGTTTGTAGCTCTTTTATTCATTGAGATATTCAATAAACAATATATTGACTTTTCAAAAATCTAAAAAAAATGGAGGCAGCCCATGGGCCGAGGGGTTCACCGATTGGTTTAAAACTTTGGATTTTTTATTTATAGCCTAGAACAAGTATATCAGCCAATTTTGGTTCGAATCGAAGCGGGTCGATGCATTTCTCTGGTCACTTGATATGGAATGACCCCTATAGTACGTTCACTACAGCTTATATTACGTATATAACTATCTTATTCAGTGACTAACGTTACGTGAACAGAGATAGCTGCAGATATCAAGACGCACGTTCAGAATACGCCGTGTAGTGGACGATATCCTGTCCAGCATCTATGCATCTGTTCCGCTGTAGAAATGATGTACAGGCTCCATATCAGTAATATCAGATTGTAGTGTGAATGGGGTTTATGCCATTTAAAACATCTTTGGCGTAGTGACAGATGCCAAATCAGGCCAGAATAGCGAGGATATGTCGTAGTGGTAGAATGTCATCACCGCTTTGCCGGTATATTTGTTTTCACCGTTCCGGTAGTGATGGAGCTTTGGCTTGCTCGACCACAGCTGCATATTGCCTGCCAAACCAAATATTTTTTGGGAAACTTAGTGTTTTTCTTCGTCCTGAAATGCACGTCTACGCCGTTCCGTTGCATGACAGTATAATAAGACATTCCGGGAAGCTGCTTAAAGTCTTCCAGCACATCATCGTTCCACGGTGCCCCGATAGACCGTTTTCTATAAAAAATAAATGTCCATCAAAACCAAGTACATAACTCGATTCTTGGGGTAGTTCTGTCTTTCTGGACCAATTCTTAAAAAAAGGAGGAATCTCGAGAAATCTTGATTTTAGTTTTTAGCTAAAAAAAATCAAAAAATCCATATTCAAATTAATTAATATCATCAAAATACCTACATGAACGTTCGATAAGTGATCCGAGTCGATTTCAACCAGTTTGTATTTAGTACCATTATTACAATTATAAATATTTACAACTGACTTAACTCACCAAACTGACTTAAGTACGTTTTTTGTATGGCTTGCTGGTTCTAGTTTGGTTTATGCTTGATCGAATGAAAGGTAAAATATCAATTCAGTGCTGATGCATATATTGAAGAAAAGTAAACCGAGATTGAATGTAGCATAAACGTTATTGAAAGCTAAAACATATGATTGCTGTTATAGTCGATCACAGCACTTAGTAACCGATCATTGTAAATCTGGGATGATTTAGGTGCTCTATACCGCTGCCAAATCTCGTCAAAATCCGAAGGAACGGACTTCGAAGCTTGCTCATTATGTAATCCAAGACCTCTTCCGGTGTCTTTGCAGAAATCTGGAACATTATATTTTAAAATATGGTACTTCGACGTATATGGAAGCTGCAGCTTTTCCCAGCTACTGGCAAAACCATCAATTGCTACTTCAAAACCATGTTCAAGTTTGAATGAAAAACATTTAGCGTACACGGTTTTGGAATTATTCAGAACCTGATAATCGTAACATTATTAAGAAATTGGTTAAAGATTAAGTAGAATAGTTTACCGTGACGTAATCCGAAAGATCGGGATTGTCTGTCTAACATTTGGGAGTTTTCAAAAACGCGAGACAGGCTCTACCAGTGAACCCGTATGCCATTTGTTGATGTCTCACCTTTGCTTCGTTCGACCACAAATCTACCCAATCTGGTGCTTTTTTCTCAAGGAACTTGAAAATCGTATTGACGACTCCAAGCGTGATGTGCAGTGGCGGAGGTGGGCAAAGCTTCAAAATGTTGTCTTCGTTGTTACCGGAAACCAAAGGAGCATGCACACAGCTTGCGAAGTTTTTTCCTTTTCTTGTGCAATTTTCCTTAATGCTTCCTTTGGTTCTCGAGATGCCATTCGATATGCCAACTTCACTCTTGGAAGCCTCGCAATATGGACACGGGTTCTTCGAGGAGTGCGCCATTATGCCAATTATAATGTTTATAATTTTGAAGTCCCCGGCAACCAAATGATCGAGCTCGTGCAGTTTGAGTAAGTCTATCCAAATCGGGGAACTATTGTCGTACTTTTCTGCGAGGTTTGGTGAAAGTGCAATGATGAACAGTTTCTTCACACCGCCATCCTAGAAGTCATTGTCAGACCGATGCTCCGTTTGTGGGGAAATCACAGATAAAGTGATCTTGAAAAAGCTCCTACCCCCGACAATTCCAACTTTCACAAGAAAATCGCCTTCAGCAGTTGGTCTTGAACGCTTAATTCTGTTTATCAGCTCAGGTACATCAGTGCAATATACATCAACCTCATCCAACGAAGATCCTACCTTTCCTGTGATACTAGATAACTGTACTACTTTAAACATAAACTTAAGCTGTCTCCCGTACTCCAGGTGCGATCTTTACTCCCGATGCGCGAGTACTTTTGATCACACCTAAATAATAAATAAATTACATAACACACACTTTGTTCTAAATAAAGTACTAATTACCCAAGATTTTCCTCATGCTCAGATTGTTCTCGGCTTTGACCTTAAACAGAGAATCTGCTCGTAGATTCTTGAAAGGTCCTAGATGAGAGGTATCCTTCTTGAATACAGTCGGTTTCCCACGAAGATTACGCAGAATGTATTTGCAATCTTGAAAAATATGGGTTTTCAAGGTTAGGTGAAATTTGAAAAAAAAACTACCAGGTGTTTCTGGCTTCGAATGCATCTGTAGAACTCAACCCCGACAAGGACTCTCCTTTTTTCAGTATATTTTTCAAATTTGAAGTTCGGGTAAACTGAGTGCAACGGTGCCTTTTTCCTCTTCCGTATTTGCTGTAGCAAGTTTCACAAATTGCTACCGCCTTAGATCCGCCAACATCTTCTGTGTCTGGACTGGATCTGGGTCTTCCGCGCTTGAGTTTTTTAGCTTGAAAACCTGGCAAATTTCTTCTACCCTCACGTGTACCGGCTGCGACACAAATTTCACATTTGCCCATACCTTTTTTTTTGTGTTTCTTTATTAAAGTGGATTTCAGCCGCCTGGGCTGGTTCGCCAGTTAGCACATACCTAGGGATCGCTTGACGATTGAATTTTGGAGATTGTAATCGTGAATCCGCAGATGACCGACGGATAAAAGTTTTGTTTGGATTCAAGATCTAGCAGAAACTTTTGGAAAACAACTCTTATGCTTTCAGTTATCGATCGAAGTGACGATGCCTTCGAAAGACAGAATACGCAAACCAGATTTCTGTTTTTTTTTCATGAAGATCCATTTTCACTTTGCACACGCACTTTTTTCACTTAGGCTTTCTGACGTTTATCACACGAAAAATTCAATTGCTGAAGCTTGACGAAGAGGCAGATTTTTACGTTTAACAGCCTACTTTGATGATCACCGGTGATGAGTAGAAGAATGCAATTTTAAAAGAAAATATTATTTATTCATAATTAATTAAAAAATCACATGCTGGGCCATACAAAAAACGTACTTAAGTCAGTTTGGTGAGTAAAGTCAGTTGTAAATATTTATAATTGTAATAATGGTACTAAATACAAACTGGTTGAAATCGACTCGGATCACTTATCGGACGTTCATGTAGGTATTTTGATGATATTAATTAATTTGAATATGGATTTTTTGATTTTTTTTTTCGCTAAAAACTAAAATCAAGATTTCTCGAGATTCCTCCTAGGGATTTTTTTTAGGAATTGGTCCAGAAGGACAGAACTACCCCAAGAATCGAGCTATGTACTTGGTTTTGATGGACATTTATTTTTTATAATAACGGTCTATCGGGGCACCGTGCGTTCATTATCACGCAGGAAACCTTCGTCAAATATTCGCGATACAACTTGCGAGCCGCGACATTCTGTTTATCATTACGGTTCGGTGCAGTTTTCACCGTAAACCTTGCCGGTGATTGAAAGTATACACGAAAGATGGGTACATTTTTATTTTTCTAGTTACAGTACGTACCGAAAGATCTGCAATATTTGCTTAACCTTCGCGTACTTGAGGTGGTTGCTGTGATCCGTTTTTATTCCGCTTCCAGCCTTCCTGGCTGTTGTCAGACGTGTATCGAAAAATTTACGAATGTTATGGACAGTGCTTGCAGGAAAACCAAGCTTTCTTGCAAGTTTTCTTACCGCAGATCCGGATTTTAATTCCGACCGTACGCAATTGTTTTTCGCACTTGCTCTTCTTTCGACGCCATCTTCGATCTAAACACTTGTAGTATAACAAACAAACGAATTTACACAATGAACAGACATACGTTCATCAGTCTGCGGAATACTTCACACGTTGATGAAGTATTTCCAGAAGTAGACGTATTTAGGGGTGTCCAGATTTTGTCGCGAAGAAGCGATGGTGAGAAGATAATTGATTAATAAGTATGAAGTTATAACTAGCGACAGATAGGATATGAACACCATCGTTGCAGAGTTGTTGCCCTACATTGTTGCAACATACCCTGCCCTGTCCAGCTTTCACCAGTTTCAGACTGCTGGGTTCCTGCATACTGCCATAGATCGTTCTAAGCACGCGACGTTCGAAAAGACCAAATTCTTGCAGATCCTCTTCGAGCATTGTCCATGAGACGTGAAAAGAGAATTAGACCGGTGATTTGTACATGGTACATTCACAGACAGACGTTCAAGCTCGAACAAAAGAATTCAAATTTGTTGTGTAAAATTCCATCTTGCACAGTAGCACCGCCTAGCCAACTAATTGCTACATTAAATCTGAAAGTTTGTCTGGCAACCCATTTTTCCCTTACCAATCAAAACAAATCTGTGGCGCCATCTGTTAGCTTATTGCTACTTGATATCTTGAGGGAAGCCATGTTTTTACACAGGTTAATGAGATGAAGTCGAACGTCTGTCTGCGGTACATTTAAAGAGATGGTGTATCTTTTTTGGCTGCAAGTTTCTTCTGGAGCCCATAGTAGGTACGACTTCTACTACACTCAAAAAAATCGACACGTTGTTTTCACGTGACTTCCACCTGAACACGTCTTCAGTAAAATCAGCTAAACATTACGTGCCAGTGAATTGTACGTGAAAAATCACGTAACAGTTATGTGATTTTCACGTATATTGTGAATTGACGTGGAAATCACGTAGCTCTTACGTGAATTCCACGTGTTTACTACTGGCAGTGGACAAAAATTACGTGCGTTTCACGTGGATGTAACGTGTCGATTTTTTGAGTGTAATTATGGGGCCAATGAAAGAAATCGAGTCGACCGTAACTCCTCGACAGATCAATTTTGCTATTACGGATGACGAGATCGACGAAATTTTGTCGAGTTGGTCGACGGAATCGATCGCTAGGAAACTAGTGACTGATCTGTCACATTTTGTCGTGTAAGAGTTTGTTTCGATATGCGTTTCTTTTTTTTTCATCGCTTCTTGATAATTGACTTAGCAAGATAAGAAATACACTAAACCATCATTTTTTACAAAACAATTTGCTTCTAGCAAAAAAAATCCTATCTTATTAAAAAAAACAAATTATCGTCAGTTCGAACGGTCCATTGAACTGATTGAATGTAACGTGGATATCGCCAGAGGCTTTTGTGGCGTGAACAGAAATGGCAGGAAATTGACCAAGAGCTCGATTCATTAGGACCAACAATGCGCCTTGCGTCGGAATAACGAAAAGTAAATTTCATTTTCTCGTTTGTAATCCTAACATCAGCTCTCAAGCTCAGTCGGTTGCCGCACGGAAACTCAGGACAATAGTAAATGTGATGAGTTTTTGAAAGTAATCTTCGAGATCTGTTTTTTTTTTCTGAGGGACTTCAAAATTAGTATTAGTATTTGCAGTAAATCAACCCTTAATCTGAATGTTTGATGCTACAAGCATTATACTAGCATTATATCAGCACTTAGAATGCTATCTGTTGTAAAGTTGGATTTCAAATGTTATTTAAATGCTTGTAGCCTATAACAAGCATTTTGAATGTGAAATAGCATTGATGAAGCATTATTATAGCATTGCAGTAAAGCAACCGTATATTGGGCCAAATGTCGCATTTATGCTGCATTTAAGGTGACTTAATTACTTGATAGGCTGCCGTAAGGACGCTTTGGAACTGCTTATTGGTTGCCTGGGTACATTCGCACTTGGGATTAGCAAATTGACCCACGAGTTAAGTGTTTTATTAAATCAGTCCCAGATTTCTTGAAGCATAGAAAGAAAACTTTTTAATGGTTCAAGCAGGAATATCCCGAAAAATTCAGGACCAAAAATTTTCGAACTTCAAGATCATATTTCCCAGATATTAAGGAGAGAACTTTCCAGAAGATCAGGAGTGGATTTCTCAGAGCTTCGGGAAGAAGTTTGGGTGAGAGGACTACTTAGAAGTTTGGAACATTTTTTCTCGAATTTCAGGAGGAAACTAACCAGGAATGATGCTATTTAAAATTCCTCAAAAATTTTGAAACAAACTTCCTCAAAGCTAGAAATTCAGGAAAGAACTTTGAGTTCCAAAGCTTCCAACATTTTAGTTGAACTCCTAGAAATTAGAGAAAAGCAAATTTACCTCTATTGAAGTCTAGTCACAATTGCTTAGTTCGACAAGAACGAGTATTTCGTCTAGAAGTTGCACTTGAGCAATACGAATCTTCGAAGTCTAGGTAGTTGGACTAAATGAAGAACTAATTTTCTTCTATTTCTAGTTACAGGTATTCCACTAAACAGCTCAAACCCTCTAGGACTCCCAGAAATGCTAAAGAGCTTTCCCGAAGTTCAGGAGAGAACATTACAGAATTTCAGGATGAGGATTTCTCAAGGTTCATGAAGAAACCTCTTCAAAGAAAGAGCCTCCCACAGGTTCAGGAGAAAGCTTACCAAAAGTTCAGAAGAAGACTTCTTGGAAGTTCACGAAGAAACTTCCAACAAATTTAAGGGAATTTTCCTAGAAATTATAGACGGGACTTTCCCAAAGTTTTGGTTAATTTTTCCTCGAAGTTAAGGATGGGACTTATCAGATGTTATTCTAAAATAAATCAGGAAAATTCTCTGAAGTTCAGGAGAGGACACTCCAGAAGTCCCAATGAAAATTTCCCAAAAGATTAGTTGGAACTACTAATAGGTGCTAGAAAGCTTTCCTGAAATTTAGAATCGAACATTCCAGAAGTTCAAAATGAGGCTTTCTCGAAGTTCAGGAATTACCAGAAGTTCAGGTATTCTGAGAAAAACAGGATGAAACTTTCCGGAAGTATAGGGGATACGTCCTAATAGTTAAAGCAGATTTTTTTTCAAAAATTCAGGAACAAACTTTTCCGAAGTTCAGGAGAAAACTTCCCAAAAGTTCAGAATAGGACTTCTAAGAGGTTCAGGAAGAAACTTTCAACAAATTTATTGGAATTGCCCTAGAAATTCAAGAGAGGACTTTTCCAAAGTTTTAGTAAAATTTCCTCGGAGTTCAGGATGGGACTTATCAGATGTTTGAATAGAAAAAGCTCAAGAAAAAACTTCCCAGCATTTCGGGAAAAACTTACCAGAGAGGGCACTACCTATAAAAGAAAAGAGATATTTTTAAAGATGGAGGATCTAAAAAATTTAAGGAAACTTCTCTGAAATTCAGGAGAGAACTCTCCAGAAGTTCTAATGGAAATTTACCAAAAGCTTAGTTAGAACTAATCATAAGTGCTAGAGGGCTTTCCTGAAATTAAGAACCGAAGATTCCAGACGATCAGAATGAGGCTTTCCCGATGTTCAGGAATACCCTGAAGTGGTCGATACATCTGCGAAAAACAGGATAAAACTTTTCAGAAGTATTGGCGATATTAGTTAAAGCAGGAATTTCTCAGAAATTCAGGAACAAACTCCTCCGAAGTTCAGAAGACAACTGCCCTAAAGTTTCGAAAAGGACTTCTAAGATTCAGGAACAAACTTCCAACAAATTCAATGGAATTTTCCTAGAAATTCTAGAGAAGACTTTCCCAAAGTTTTGGTGAATTTTTTCTCGGAGTTCAGGATAAGACTTATTAGATTTTTGAATAGAATAAGCTCAAGAAAAAATTTCCCAGAATTTCAGGAAAAACTTACCTTAGAGGGCACTACCTATAAGCTGAAAAAGGAATTTCTCAAAAGTTTCAAGAAACATCTCTGAAGTTCAGAAGAGTACTCTCCAGAAGTTCCAAGGGAAATTTCCCAAAAGCTTAGTTGAAACTACTCATAAGTGCTAGAGAGCTTTCCTGAAATTCAGAATCGAACATTCCAGAAGTTCATAATGAGGCCTTCTCGAAACTAAGGAATTCCCAGGAGTTCAGGATAAAACTTTTAAAACGCATATACTTCTGAGAAAAACAGGATAAAACTCTTCAGAAGTATATGCGATACTTCCTATTAACAGAGAGAACAGACATCCAGGATCGAACAATTTTACCCCAATTTACTGTTTAAATATTTAAAAGCAAACCGTTGGAAAAACAACGCCGCCTAGTCTAGGTTTCACCAAACTAAAATTGACAGCCTATCAAATCTCGAGGCGGGCAAGTGGCGCCATCAACATACGATTCACCAAAACTAACGGAAACGAGCTATAATTTTAAAAAGGCAGTTACAAAAATTAACACACGTAGGACACTCCAGCTTGGATGTCTGTTCTCTGTGCAATTAGTTAAAGCGGGATTTTCTCAGAAAAGTTTAAGAGAAATTTACTTTGCAGTTCAGGGTCGGACTCATCAGAAGTTTAGACAGTAACTAAGTTCAGCAAAAAACTTATCAACTGTTCCTGGAAGGTAAGGTTAGGATGTTAGCTGTGAATTTACAAGAAAATCAGGAATGACTGCTAAGACGTTCATGACAAAACTTGCTAAAAGTTCAGGAGAAACCCTCCCAGAATTATAGGAGAGAGCTTTGTCGAAGAACACGAACGAGCTTCCCTGAAATTTAAGAGACAACCATGCACGAACAGAAATAGCAGTCTATATAAAAATCATTCATATGACCATACCCAAGTAACAATGCAAATGCAAATTGATTTTATTCATGTTTTATTAAAGTATTATGGAGTTTATTTGGTTATATCACGACATTTTCCAAGTTAAGGTGGTTTTGATTGATAAACAGTTCGTAAAAGTGATTAAAGAACACTTGAAGAAACCACCATAAAACCACATTATTTATAAGTGTAATCCACCTTATACCGTAATTTCATAAGATACTTGATCCCCCTCTCAAGACATCGTTTTGCAACTTTCATAAAACCTGATGAAAGCCTTGAACAAGTTTTATGAAATTCTTCTTCAAGCTGAATGTATCTTGGAAATGCTGCCATAAAACGCTCTTAGAACCATTTGATTTTAAACAAGAGCACATACTCTTGAGAAAGACCATTATGTGAAAAATAAACAAACTGTCACAATGGACGCCCATGGGTGGAAGAAATTAAGAACTAGTGGATCGTTCTAGCGGAAATTCAATAAAAACCTACGATAGTAAAATATTATGCTAATGTTAAAGTCCCCCAAGTCGTGTATTTCTTAAAACACCAATAAACTGAACGTCGCATTAAAATTTATCAATTGCAGGCATATAACTCATGCGTTTATGGTCAATTTTACAATTAATTTACATACGTTTCCACTTTGGAAAAGAAATGTCATTTGTGTATCGATATTTTTTTTTCTGCCATAGCTTCCACTCGACTATAAACAAAAAAAGTCCTCATTCAGCAGAACGAATCCAAAAATGGAATCTTCGAAACATATTTGTGACGGACTGGAAGTGTTCTTAAAGAGGAAAATTATAAAACTATCAAAACTTGTGGTAGTTTTATTATAGTTTTAAGCATGTCTTCAATGTCATTACAAGAATGTACCGATAAAACTATCAAGTTTTAAGTGAACCATGGGAAATAGTCGCGAGAACCTCCTGTAGTATGGGCCTTTTTGAACTTATGAGGGTTTTATGGCTGTTTTATCGGTGTTATGTAGAATATCTAGTTTTATGCGTGGTTTTATCATATGATTCTTGAAAACTGCTTCAAGTGTACCTCAAAACTGAATTTGTTACTTGGGTAATGATATTCATACACACTACCAAAATGTCATGCAAATTGCTATCCAATGATACCGACACATGCAAGCGTTCTTTAGTAAATAACAAAGAGTTATAAGCGATGACAAAATAAATTCAATCAAACACATGTTTCGTCGAATTGCGTGTGTGTCAGTTTCCGGAGACATAATTTTATACATAATCTTTCTTTGCGTTTCCCGACTATTTACAAACATGAATCACGTCTCGTGTAAAATTCATAATTTCTACATTATATTGTTTTTGTGATAAAAATAGAAACTTTTAAAAGAGAGAGACAAAGTCACTGGAAAGTTTCCAGGGACGAATGACCTTAGTAGTTAAAGTCCCTCTATAAAAACAACAACAACAACAACAACTGAAAAGTAGCTCGCAATTCTAGGGTTTTTTTTTTTTCATTAGGGCGTATCTACAATTGAGAAATTCTCTCCGGGCTCGCTCTCTTTCATTCATTACAGCGCCATTATAAAACTTACGAGGCATTCTTTAGTACAGATCGAAACACAACAGTGCTGGCTAGCATACTCTACAAATAGTAGAATGAAAAACGTAATGGTGATTGGTTTATGAATGAAAGAGAACGAGCCCGGAGAGAATCTCTCAATTGTAGATTCGCCCTAATGAAAAAAAACCCCTAGAATTAGCCCTCTAACAAGCAACTGAATCAGACTGCCAGAAAGAGAAATTCGACATGAAGTATTCATAAGGACCAATGTCGCAAACGTAAACAATGGCTTCTTCCACAAATTTCTTGAAAATGCAAACTCGCTCAACTAAGCTACCATTTCTATTGTAAAAAGGAACTCCTACTTTCCTTACCAATCAGTCTAAGGCCTGTGTGTCCCTTGCTGTACATAGAAGTCGTCTCCATTGCACTCGGTCCATGGCCAGCTGTCGCCAGCCGCGCAGTCTGCGAAGTGTCCGCAGATCATCCTCCACCTGGTCGATCCACCTTGCGCGCTGCGCACCTCTTCGTCGTGTTCCAGTCGGATTATTGACGAGAACCATTTTTGCCGGGTTGTTATCCGACATTCTGGTGACATGCCCGGCCCATCGTAATCGCCCGATCTTCGTGGTGTGGACGATTGTAGGTTCTCTAGCAGCTGATGCAACTCGTGGTTCATTCGCCTTCTCCACGATCCGTCTTCCATCTGCACTCCGCCGTAGATGGTACGCAACACCTTCCGTTCAAAAACTCCAAGGGCGCGTTGGTCCTCTGCGCGCATAGTCCACGCTTCATGTCCATAGAGGACTACCGGCATATCAGCGTTTTGTAGATGGTTAATTTCGTGCGATGGCGAACTTTTTTCGACCGGAGAGTTTTGCGGAGTCCAAAATAAGCACGGTTTCCTGCCATAATACGCCTCTGAATTTCTCTGCTGGTGTCGTTATCGGCGGTCACCAGTGAGCCCAAGTACACGAATTCGTTGACCACCTCGATTTCATCGCCGTCGATACAAACTCGAGCTTGGAGACTCGCCGTTTCTTCCCTAGAGCCTCTTCCTAGCATGTACTTTGTCTTCGACACGTTAATGGCCAGTCCGATCCGTTTGGCCTCAGCCTTCAGTCGAGTGTACGTTTCTGCCACCTTTTCAAAATTCCGTGCCATGATGTCGATGTCATCGGCGAAACCAAGTAACTGGCCGGACTTTCTGAAAATCGTGCCACTCGTGTCTATCCCCGCTCTTCTTATTACACCCTCCAAAGCGATGTTGAATAGCAAGCACGAAAGACCATCACCCTGCCGTAACCCTCTGCGAGTTTCAAAGGGACTCGAGAATGTCCCTGAAACCCGTACTACGCACATCACTCGATCCATCGTTGCCTTGACCAATCTTGTCAGTTTGTCCGGAAAACCGTATTCGTGCATACTCTGCCATAGCAGCTGATCTCGATCAATTGTGTCGTATGCTGATTTGAAATCGATAAACAGGTGATGTGTGGACACATTGTATTCGCGGCATTTTTGCAATACTTGGCGGATGGCAAACATTTGGTCCGTAGTTGCGCGTTCGCCCATAAATCCTGCCTGATATTGCCCAACGAACTCTCTTGCAATCGGTGATAGACGGCGGCATAAAATTTGGGAGAGTACCTTGTAGGCGGCGCTTAACAATGTGATCGCGCGGTAGTTGCCGCACTCCAACTTGTCGCCCTTTTTATAGATGGGACACACGACTCCTTCCATCCACTCCTCCGGTAAAACCTCTTCCTCCCAAATCTTGGTAATGACCCAGTGCAGCGCTCTCGCCAGTGCTTCACCACCGTATTTTAGAAGCTCACTTGGCAGTTGGTCTACACCAGCGGCCTTGTTGTTTTTCAGCCGGCCGATCTCCTCCTTAATCTCCTGCAGATCTGGAGCCGGGAATCTATCGTCTTCCGCGCGTGCTTCCAAGGTCAGTACCAGTGCCACCTTCGTTCTCTGCCGCATCGCCATTTAGATGCTCGTCGTAATGCTGCCGCCACCTTTCGACCACTTCACGCTCGTTCGTGAGAATATCCCCGTTAGTATCTCTGCACATGTCGGCCTGTGGCATATGGCCTTTGCGAGCGGTTCAGCTTCTCGTAGAACTTCCGTGTGTCCTTAACGCGGTACAGCTCTATCTCTTCGCGATCTCGTTCTTCCTGCTGGCGCTTCTTCCTCCGGAAGACCGAGTTTTGTCTGTTCCGCGCCTGTCTATATCGCGCCTCGTTCGCTCTTTGTACGGACTTGCAACATTCTCGCCCTTGCTGCATTCTTCTCCTCCTTTAACTGCTCGCATTCACTGTCGAACCAGTCATTCCTTCCGGTTCGGTGCCGCCGTACCTAGTGCTGCTGATGCGGTGATACCTATGGCGGATCGGATATCTCTCCAGCCATCTTCAAGAGTAGCGGCGCCTGGCTGCTCTTCCGTTGGTAGTGCCGCCTCTAACTGNCTGCGCGTAGTTTAGGGCCACTTCGTTGTCCACGCAGCCGCTCGATGTTGAGCCGCTGCGTTCGATTTCGACGCGTGTTAGCCACGATCGAAAGTTTTGAGCACATGCATACTGCTACTAGGTAATGGTCCGAATTTACATTCGCACTGCGGTATGTGCGAACATTGGTGATGTCGGAGAAGAATTTTCCGTCGATTAGAACGTGGTCGATTTGGTTTTCAGTTTGTTGATCGGGTGATCTCCAGGTGGCTTTGTGGATATCTTTGCGGGGGAAGAAAGTGCTTCGGACTACCAAAAAGGAACTCCTCTTATGTTCAATAATCGTGATAATTCATCTTAATCATATTAAGTTAGCATTTTCGAGAAATTTGCAGAAAAAGCCATTGTTTACGTTTGCGATATTGGCTCTTATGAAAACTCCATGTCAAAATGTTTTATCTACCGATTAGAATCTTCAGTTTTATGATTTTAAGTTTTTAACTTACGAGAACTCAACGGATAAACTCATCGTTTCACATTAATGTTGGCGCTGCAGTGTACAACATTCAATATGTTACATAGGCGGTGACCCTAGCAAAGTGATAAAGATTCATATCTTCCATGCGCCATGCTGAAGTCAAAAGATCAAATCCCACCTGGAAAATTCACGAATACAAAAAAAAGAAATTGCTGACTTGGATAGGAGATGAACCTTTCTGACGCTGTTAATCTCAATTTCAAAGAAACAGCAAAAACAGACTACGAAATTATTGCTTGACTCAAACAATTTATGGCGTGTAATTTCAGCATGCTCCAAAGCATATTTAATCGATTGTAAAACTACGATAAAGCGTGTTTTCGATTACGACGATTATAACCAAGCAGGACTCACCTTGGCTATCAACATTCAGTTACAAATTTCCGTTCGATTGAATCAGTGCAAATCTTCTACTACAAATGAATTTTGTAACGTTTGACGTGGTAACGTCTATCCTGTTTCTAATCTCGTGCGATTGTATAGAATTCAGTCAGTTCAAAATTGTCGGAGGGTACCTGGACAATATTGAACAAGTGCCGTTCACAGTTTCGTTAAACAGGCCAAATTTCGGTCACTTCTGTGGAGGTAGTTTGATATCCAATCAATGGATAGCAACTGCGGCGCATTGCGTTTACAATGCCAAAGCAGCTGACATCACGGTTCGCGCTGGATCCACCCAGAAGAACAAAGACGGCCAGCTACGCAGTGTGAAGCAGATTATTGTCCACGAGCAGTACACCCCAACGATATCTTACGACTACGATGTGGCCTTGCTACAGTTGACGGAACCATTTCAGTTTTCTAACCAAATCTCCACAATAAAGTTGGCAGATGAGAGCAAAGCGTTAACAATCAACCAAGACTGTCTCGTTTCGGGCTGGGGAACGACAAAAGACAATAAAAAACCGTTTCAGCATTTGAAAAGCGCCATGGTGTCGCTGGTCGGTATCACTCCTTGTCGATCGATGCTTTACCCGAGCGAAGTTTCCGACCGGATGTTGTGTGCTGGCGGCCATAAAGACGATTCCTGCCAGGGAGACTCGGGAGGTCCACTGATGTGTGGCGGAAGGCTTGCGGGGATCGTTTCCTGGGGAAAGGGCTGTGGTGTTGAAGGAAACCCTGGGGTTTATACTTATGTTCCTGCCGTGAGAACATGGATTTGGAACAAGGCTAGAGTTTGAAGGGAGTGTTTTGAATGATTGTAACAATGGTCAATAAAGATTTAGAGTTGAAACTAGTTTTTAGTAGCTATTTAGCAAATCACCATACAGTATGACTTTACAGGGTTGCGGCAGAAAATAATGCGAAAATTTGTTCTATTTCTTTCAAATCCCATTTTCAACTAATTCAAGCAATAATATCAACATTTTCGAGTGTAGTTATCTTTAGAAGGCCGGAACAAATCCTGATTTCTTCTTTTGTCACACGGCGTCCACTCCAGCCGAGGGGGGGGGGGGGGGAGAACAAAAAATAAACAATAAAAAATTATAAAAAAACCAAGAAATCACTGTATACAGTAATAAAATTGTATGTTTTAAAATTTACATGATTACCCTCCACCTTTGAGCGCCCGTCTAGCGTCCTGGGAGGTGTGGGTTAGATTACCACCGATTGGCAGTGAATTATTTTTTTCACCATTTTCCTATTTTTTCACATGTTCTTAGCTTTCGAGTATTGTTGTCCGAAATCTATATTCATGATTTAATAGGTTTCTTACATGTTGGGAACGAAGATTAATATGGGACTGACAAATGATCGCTGTTCCAATGAATTATATTCATGGACACTGGATTGAATAGAGTGACGAATTGTGTCTAAAAGATAGTAAATGTATTTTATTATGGAGAAAATCGAAAAAACGTATATTATGCTCACTTGTGACTCGGAATAAAAAACAACATGTATTTACACAGCGTGGTAGCTGTCATAAGTACGCCCTTTTCTCGAGTAATTCGTGAAATGGCCATAACACCAAATGTAAACAATGAATGATCGTCGAAAGTTTGATATTTATGAATTGCATGACAATTTTAGTAAATTTAACTTTTCATGCAATTCCTGAAAACCATTTGTGTTCAAATATGCATACTTATGGCAGCTACTCCGTTATCTACATATTTACATATTGTTGTTTAGTCCAAGCCAAAAGTGACAACATTCACTTTCAAATAAATTCACTTCTTTTGGACACTATTTATCACCCTATGAATATATGCTATTGAGGGGACCATCGAGATAAGGAGAGATCGATATATAGAACAAGGAATGCCATCTTGTTCACTTCAAGTGACCGAGATATCCATCGACATAAAGAAAAAAGTACTCACAAATCGAGATATAGAACATTGAGATATGGAGAGTTGACTGTATTTTTTTTTTGACATAATCGTCACTCTTTTTACATGCACTCTACCCATCTAATCGTAGTGATCGTGGTTGAGGGAGCAGCGCAACACCTAGTGCAAGAAAACATAACTATACTTTTTTTTTATTTTCCCCTTCATGATAATCGAAAATTTTGAAGGGGGGGATGACAAAAGAAGAAAATAAGATTTGTTCCGGCCTAAAGTCCTTTTAAACAAATTTATTCAATGTGTCCTCCATTTTTATTAATAAGATCCTCGAGCCGACGCCGGAAGCCAGAGCATGCCTTTCGGACGTAGTCTTCCGACATTGACTGCCGTGTGTTGTGGTTGACTTCAGGGTTTGCACACTATGGTGTGATATTTTGCAGTCTCGTGCTTCAACATATGCCCCAATCGAATAATTCAACGGATTAAGATCTGGACTGCTAGGGGGCCACAAATCCTTCGGCCAAAACTTCATGTTATCGTTTAACCATTGTTGGGTTCGATTGGACGTGTGACACGGCGCTCCATGCTGCTATTGGACAACGTTTTGATCGTCGGAGAAGTTGGCCTTCACCAAGGGAAGCACTTGGTCCTTTAAAATACCGATATACACTTCGTAATTGATTTTAACTCCAGCATCAATGAAAACAGGCGGCATTTTCAAACGGTTGGACGCCACCAGGCCAAACATCATGACACCAGCCGGATGTTTGGTTTGAAATTTGAATTTCACTTTTTCCTGAACCTTCTCCATTTTCTGCGGTGAAATGAACCGGTCCGCGCGGCTGTTGGCCACAGCATCGATGCTGAAAAGCTTTTCGTCGGAGAACAGGATTATCATTTTTTCCTTCTTCAACAAGGAAAGCAATATCTTTGAACGAGTCACTCATAGTTCCTTGACCTGGTCCGTAATCAAGTGGCGTTTCACTCTGGCTCTGGAAGATGCATGCAGGTCTTCTTTGATGATTCTCCGCATGGATTTCTCCGAAATATTGGCTTCCTTTGCAAGTTTTCTTATGGAACGCACCGTGTTGCGAGCAATCTTTGCACGGACCGATTTGCTCACGTTCAGCGTGCGTGCAAAGAGCGGACGTTCGCTTCCCGGCTTCCGCTGCTTAGGACCATCCTGCAGGGACTTTTTTATGCGGTAAACTGTTGCCAAATGGCACCCTACCACCTTGGCAATCTCTTTCGGCTTCTTCTGGGCGAGCCACAAACTGGTGATCACTTCTTTCGCGAACATTTTGATGAATTTGCAATAAAACAAATAGAATGTTTGGATGCAGCACTGGAAAGTAAACATAAACAAATACACTTTCGACAGAAATTAGTCACTAGGTACACGAATTAACCCAATACTCAAGTTTGAACATTTTCGCATTATTTTCTGCCGCACCCTGTTCGCCTCCGGTACATTGAAGATCAAACAATCTGCTTTGTCTTGTTTCATCAAGACATCTGAATTCGTCGGGAATTCAGTATTTGATTATTTTTTAACTTACCGGGAATCACGCGTACCCGTCCGCTGCGCTTCGGGGCTACCATTTTGAGGTTTGTACATACTACGGCCCGTTGGCGAAGGGAGCGCTCCGGACTCGACAATCCTGTTTTTTTCGTCTACTTCGTCTACTTCGTCTACTGTTACATCGTCTACTTCGTCCTGATCCACATGTAGTTGGCCTAAATCCGGTTTGTGGCCAGTCCATATCTCGGCAGGAGTTTTGCGACAGGATAAAGCGTTGGTTGGACTTCGGTTTATTATGTAAACCGCCGCTAAAACTGCTTCGTTCCATAGCGACATCGGAGCGTGGGATTCAATCAGCATGGCACGAAATTTTTCGACAATCGTCCGATTGAACCTTTTAGAGCACCCTATTTAGCTGTGGAGTAGGTTTGATCTGAATACCTTTGCATACGTAGAACTCTCGCTGGTCCTTCGAAAAAAACTCGCGTCCTTGATCTACGGTAAGCTTTGATATTGAATGCACCTGCAACACTGGTCATCGCCTCGTACTCACGGAATCTCTAGACCACATCGGACTTCTTGTTGAGCGGATATACCACTGCGAAGGGCAGCTATAAAGGTAACGAAATACCGAGAACCATCCCAAGCTGCCACCGTGATAGGGTCACATACGTCGCAGTGAACTCGCTCTAGAGGTCTTGCAGTACGGTCCCTTGTTCCAGGTTCTCGGCACTGCTTACCGAGAAGAAATACATCACAAAAATCTATTTGATCTGGTAGTTCCTGAATACCTGTGACCATGTCGTGCATAACGAGTGCTTGGAGAAGCTTTATTCTCAAATTGCCAAGTCGACAGTGCCAAAGATTACTGCTTACAGATCCACACAAGTTAGCCACCACAGTTTCGATGGACGCCTTCCTTGATTATACCTATGATCGTAACTCTATGCCAAGAAATTAGTCATTTTCAACTTGGCCAGCTGCTTCCTCATCAGAGTTTGGGATGAAACCGACTTCTTGGCGTAGACGGCTTCCAAACTTCTCCAGATCTTCTTTGAAATTTCCTTCTCCCATACGAGGTCCAACAGATCGTAGTGGATAAGTGAAATCAGCAGGTACGCAGCCTTCCGGCTGTTCTCCTAAAACTTCGGATTATCAGCTGGTACCGCCGGGACGTCCTTCTTGACAACTTCCAACAGATCCATGGACTTCAAGTACATCTCCACCCGTTAGAGCCTGTTGCCGTATCCGGTTCCCGAAACCAGCAGTATCCCGTAGACCGCTTCCTTGCGTGAATCGCCCATAACCTTTTGAAATAACAGTCGGTAGGAATAACGTTTCATTATAACAAGATTGATGGAGAGTTGATTTGAGGCTCAGAAGATTACAACATCTGTTAATTAAAGAAAACTTCGGTTGCTATGGATGTCGGTCGCTTGCTGGGATACCGATTACTTCAATATTTTTGGTAGCGGTTGGAACTTCCTATTCTAGATCAGCTCAAGCCATCCGCACTGAACACTACGTCTCCTACTTCGATACTACTTGTCACATGGGTCAGAATTGACCCAAATATCTTCGGATGTTTAACCTCACTTTTTCTTGACGAGAGTCGGCGTAATCGGCGTAATGGTATTCACGGTAGTAAAAAACGAGGAAGTGTTATAGGCATGAACTCAGTATATACTTCTATTTTGTGTTTATCACTAAAATATCTCGAATCGATTCAAGTTGTTCGTACATCATTCTGATTCAATATTCTAATGCACTCAATAATGCCTAAATTTTAATGATGTACGAAATATTTGCAAAAACGGAAACTCAAATCTCCTTCTAAACGTGGTCAATTACAGTTTTATTCTCTTCAGAGGCCATCGATGTAAAAGAAAGGCAGACCGCGGCATTTTTGAAAGATCAAATCATGACAGTGATCCGAAGCTCCGGTTTTTCGATTCAGTATACCTACTTCGTTGCAATACGGTGGTAACTTTCTTTAACTGTGAAAAATGAACTGAACACGAAGCATGCAAAAACAAACAGTATGAGAACAGATCGAATGTGGTTCTATAGATGTTGATATGGGATATGCTCGAAAAGAAAGAGCTTGATTTTGTTTGATATTGATGGCGAACACCTTCATCGATTGGTGATTCTTCCTCAAGCGAGCTCAGGCCCAAAGTGTCGTCGTTCACGGGTATTGTGTGGGAAGATAATTCTGTTTCCTGCAACCAAGTGCCAGTATCTAGAACTAGATTTTAGAGGAAAATACCACAACCGTGCCAAAGTGAATTTTGATTCTGTGTTCAGGATAAGTTTGTAAATTAATCAGTGCAAGAAGAGTGTATTAGACACAGATATCATGTTGCTACCGGAAGGTTTCCGACACGTCGACGACGGCCGGGTTGATGTGGACGAGTGCCGACGGCAGCAGCTGCGGTCCAGCAGGACTTGGCCATCTAGGATATCGAGGAGAGCTGGTTTGCTAAGCAACAAATAATTTATTTCTACCATATTTTGAAGACAATATCAAATATTCTGTTTTATTTTATTTTATTTTGTCTATTTTGTTTTGTTTTGTTTTTCGTTATGCTTGTCTCTTTTCAGTAACATTGGAGCGGCCCATTGCTTTTGGCGAAAAGTGCTACATATTTTCAGCGTATCGTTAACCAAAACGAACCCTGCTGCTAACCTTTCCCCAACTATCCAACATCCCAGTGATTTCTCGTGGAAGTGCAGAGGATTTCTCGGCTTCCTAAAAAGCGAGTATCATGTCAACACGTTCCTTCCCATTCCCTACTTGACCAGCATTCGGGCACGGTCGGCGCCGGCATTGCTTTATAATGGGTCACCAGTTTTTACACATTGAAGGTGTATGTATAGTCCAACACATCATCTGTTGGTTCTTTGTGCAAATACAGCTGATCTGGCAATAACGGAATTGCATTCGTGGGCGGTCAATCATGCTCATGCTCATGCTCATGATATTGATGGTGAACAGCTTCGTCGTTGCTTGATAATAATCAATTGACGATGACTTTGCCGGGCCCTGCTATTAGGATTTCAGGCGTGAAATTTTCAAGAATCGTTTGCTCCACTGGAGCAACCATTCGATTCCTGAGAGTTTTTCACATAAGATATGTTCCTTTTCAACAAAAATACAGTGGCAGTGGTTATCGGGGTAAAATGAAAAAACACATTTTATGGTGAAATGGGGTGAAATGAATTTCTCGACCCCAAACCGACATTCGATTCATGAGAGTTTTCACATAAGATATGTTCCTTTCAAGCAAAAAATATGGCAGCAATTGTAGTTATCGGAGTAAAAATGATGATGAAATAGGGCAAAATGCAGCCACCTTCCGATGCTTTGCACAGGATGAAATTAAGTGGCAATCGATTTATTGGCGTTTTTCTCCTACAGAAAAACATCCAGTTCATGTACAAATACCAGCGGATTTGAAATAAGTCCGATTATAGCTTCGATTATGCCCACTGTGCATTGGTTAGCAATTTGAGCGTTGTTTGTTTTGTTTTGTTTGTGATTTTTTGGCTCAAAACTGTTTGTTACCACCACCAGTGGGCACACAACCATCGTCGGGCCTGTCGAAAAGTGCCAACGAGAAGCAACTCCAAATCTAGGTGAACTTAGGGATTTCTGCGAACACTGCTTTTGACAGCGGGTATCAATAGAAGATTGTAGTAAGGTAAAAGGAAAGAAAAGATAACTTCAATTCATTGGTGGAAAGTGACGACACGTTTCATTTGAAAGGTTAATTTGTTGATAATTCGGGCGATAATTTAAAATTTGTTTCTATTAAACTATTAAAGTAAACGTGAGTATTTTCATAATCATGAATTAGTATTAGGTGATAGAACAATTGTTTAGTTATAGGTCGATAGGAGTCGTCCTCATCACAATTTGTTCAGCCGAATTAAACTGAAAAAGAAAATCATAAATGTAAGTTGCAAGTAAAATTATTATAAAAACTAAGCCTAATAATGAATAAAATTACAGTTTTGAGCTGTGCGAAGTTCGTCTGCTGCAAAAAGATTTTCTGCATTTGGTTTGAACACTGTTGAAGTGACAATTAACCTAACCTATAAATCATATGTAAAGGGACTCCCTCAGTTTCACCTTAAGAAAGATTGTAGGAGTGTGATATACTAAGAAGACTTCATATCTTGAATATGTCGTGACGAACGTAATAAAAAATATTTAATTAACTTCCACATCCGTAAGTTCCAAGCGAACTCTACACAATGAATTATAATTTACCTTAGTTGATAACATACAGGAAGTTGGTTCCAACATCCAGGTTCTTAACCGTACCGTTGGTCAGAAGAAGCTGATTTTGCCCTCATCGATGCTAAACGTTCCTTCTTCGATGGTCAATTTTCCAGCGCGATAGTCTTGGAAAGTCGGTGGCCTTCTAGGTCCCTTAACCGGATCTTCGTAACGCAAGATTTCCAAGGCCGATAAGTCAGCTGAAAGTGTACGTGATATATCGAATTGATTATTGAATTTTGACTGATTATTTAGTGAGGAGACTTACCTTTAAATTCGATCTGCTTAGCCAGTTTTTCACGGAATTTTGTGCTGGTGTCTCCGTCATTCAGATTCAAATTTACCGTAAATAGTCCGGATCGCTCGATCGGATTCTCCAGCGTCACGGATACGAACGGTTTTACCCGGAATACGATGTATGGAGCTCCCGGGCGTACTTCTTCTTTCATCTTCTCCGGTGCATCAGCTTCGTCGGTGAATCAGAATGTGCGAGTGTTTCCAGTTCCAGGGTGTTCTTCAAATATTCAATGTTCATCTCCAGTACTTGCCGTTCGTCGAAATCCAGCGTAACGTCCATAGCGCTTTTTCCTGGTCCACCAGCCGATTCGACGCGTCCCCGCACCATCTGAGCAAACGGCATTACTCGTTTCATAAACTTTTTCAGTATTTCTTTTTGCCCAGCTCCGTGGAAATAACCTTATTATCCGGAAGAGTGTTGTTTTTCTCGTATGGTTCTCGCATCGTGTCCAGCACGCAGCTCTGCCATGGTGGAAACGATTTGGCTACCCAAACAGTTCCCTCACTGGGTTTGACTGCCGCAGGTGGAGCCGTCTTGCCACCCTTGGTCTTAGTCTGTGACGTAGCCTTCAGGTTGACGCGGAAAGAATGGGCAGCATCCATTAGATAAGCAGAACATTTAATTTTCTGCTCATCAATAGGAGCCAACCTCAGGCCAGGTCGCTTTTAAGATGCTAGTTTTGTTACCCAACAATTGCCACACATGTTCGGCAACATGCGGACAGATCGGAGCCATCAGCAGGGCCTGACGTCGAACGGAATTCCATCACCAAATCCTCGTGCATTCCCTCCGATCCGCAGAGCTCCCTGTACTTGTCACGAGCTGACTGGAATTCAAAGAATCCAGTTCTCAGGGCTTCGCTTATAAAGCATCTTCTGATAGTAGTCCTCAGTCTCCTTTACCTTCAGGTTCATTTCACTCATAAAAACAGCATCGTTGAAATCGTTTTGCGATCCCTTCCGCAGCATGGCCTTCGCAGCGAAAGTCTCCTTCACCCATTCGATGAAGGTGTACAGTCGGAGGATGCCCGCATCGGCGCTGCTCTCCACAAAGTTAGCATCCTCAATACTGTCACCCGCATCGGCCAGGCAGAGTCGCGTTCCATCGGCGCTGAACTTAGAAATCGCTTCGTACAGAGTCAGGAAGTTACCCTCCGATTTGGACATTTTGGCCGAGTTCAACAGCAGATGGCCATTGCAGCGAATACCACGGGGCCACTTCGATGGGTCATTCGGCCACATGGCGACGTGGTTGTACAGGAAGAAGGTCAAGTGGTTCTGGATCAAATCCTTGCCGGATACACGCAGATCAACGGGATACCTGTCGAATAGTGGCAAGATATTGCCAATCGTTAGTAGGAAAAATGAGTGGAGGAGAGAGAATAAATAAAAGACATCATTTCACTTACCAATAATCAAACTCCTTCTTCAGTTTTTCCAGCTGCTCCTTCTTCACCTTGGTCTTGGCAGGGAACTTGGCCCCTTGAAGAAAATGTAGTCCCAAACCTCCGCCGTCATATCGGTCGACTTGATTCCCAGCGGACTCGGTTTTCTCCCCGGAAGGAACCACCCTGCAGCAGGTGGACCACCGTATAGAACGCCATGTAGATCGTCGAGGTCCGAAAGCGACTCGATCAACCACTGCTCATCCCAGGGCAGCTTCGTTCCCAGTCCGTACGTTCGCGAGCAAGCATACTCGTGCAGCCAGTCCAGACAGTGTTCGAAGTTACGGGCTACTTCGTCGTGATAGAGCTGCATCGTGTGCAGGTGATCCGTTGTGGTTTTCTGCCAACTCTCCTCTCCATAGTTCAAATACCACTGGTTGCACAAGGCCACTACACAAACATCGGCCGATCGTGACATGATGGTCTTCTCTGGCTCGTAGTAGACATCGGCTTCGTTTCGCTCGACCAGATATGCTTTGAGATCCTTTTTCACATCCTGGACCTTCTTTCCGGCATGTTCGCCAACGAGGAGCACTCCGTCGTAGAAACCCTTCAGGTAGACCAGTTCCTTAGCTTCGGTCAGTTTGTCACGATCGTTCTGGCTTTGTACCTTGAACTTTTCGTACGCGTAAATAGCGCTCAATTTTCCTAGGCCAGGCACTTCAATGATCGGAATCGGTTCGAAGGGCAGCACCATTTCATCACTAATGCCGTACTTTTCTCTGAAAGGTGCTTTCTTTTGCAAATCAAGCAGCGCGGCATAATCGTCAGGGGAATCCGATGGCACAGAAGTGACAATTCCGGTACCCTTGTCCTCCTTGATCGACAACATTGGGAGTGTGTAGATGACTTTATTCGGTGTCAGAGGAGCCGACAGCGCCAGTCCCATAATTTCCTTACCAGTTAGTTCCGCGATTTCTTTGACTTGACCCTCGACTGCGGTAAATCCCTGATACGCCATATTTCGAGCAGCGCGCGAGGTGCAAATCCAAATTTCTCCGTTACGAGTGGTTTCAAAGGCAATATATTTTATATCTGGATGGACCCAGCAATTCGTCTGCCCGTACATAGTTTCCGGTCTCAATGTTCCGCAAACCAAATAGACAGCCTTCTTAACAGACGCTAGTTTGGCCGGCAGTTTTCCCGTAACTTTCATTTTAATCAAAGTATACTCCTGAGGACCGACGCCTTCTCCGGAGGATCTATCGTGATCCATGCAAGGTTGTCCGTCCTTCGGAGAGAAAATGGTGTGCCTCTTTCCGTACATAATCTTCCCCGTGCCTTCAGATGATTGAACTGCCAGCGAACGAACGAATCAAAGAACGGATTGGCGTCCGTAGTGATGAAAGTTCTCCTCAATCGATATGACAACCGATGGCCTTTAGATCCTTAATGGCCAGCGGTGGGAAGTAATCGAGCCAATGATCCGTATCGGCAAACTTTTTAATCTCCTCGTCATTCAAACCCAGACTTTGCATGATCTGCCATTGATACTTTGCGCCTCCCGCTTTGGCCACGGCCTTACTCTTCTTGCCTTTGCTCTTATCCTTTGGCACGACGTCCCTTTCTTCAACCACTTCCACTTCTTGTTCCGCTGGAAACACCGGAGGACAACCAAAGCTTTCCATCTCCCGTTTCAGTTTATCCGCACAAGCCTTAATGGGCATTCCCGTGCAGTGGAATCCAAAGGAAATAGAACCTGCTTCCCCTTCAGCCGCTGGAACCGAATGGCAAACTCCGCTTTCGACAGCGAAAACGTATGCCCGAGATGGAGTCTTCCGTTCATGTATGGGAACGGGAAGGTGACCAAGAATTTTTCATCCGGACTTTTCCTGGGAGTAGCGGCAGCATTATTTTCGTGCAGTTTTTCACGATCCCATCGTTCTTGCATCTCCCGCTCGATTTTTTGCAGGTATTCCACCTTGAAAGTTCCTTTTCTTTCCGTCGCCTACGGTTAAAGAAACGGGATTCCCGGAAGGGAAAAATAACGTTAACACTTTTCGAGATTGCATCAGTTTGTTTGCTTCAGGAAATAAAAACAATCTTACCATATTTGAAAGTCGCCTTGATGAGCACACTGTAATCTTAACAAAGCACCTTTTAATTCGATATTACTAGCGAAAAATCGTAACAATCTGTGTCCGCATGGAAATTCTAGGCCGGTTAGGAAAAGAACGATTCACCAAACACGTCGCTCGGTTCGGTGGTGTTTGCGAGCGATTGGCGATTTCTGACAGTTTTGACACGCAACGAATCAATGAAGTACTTGGCGGGTAGACAGGTTGAAGGAATTCGAGCACTCAAATTATGCACGCTTAATTGAGAAACCCATTAAATGAATAAATTGTACTCATTATAGGACTTTGCATCATCGTAACAAAACTAAACAAAATATATAGAGGAATCCAACTTGAAAAAAGAAGAAGACACCGAGTAGTGATAAATCTGACAGCTCCCATATTAAAGTATAGGACGAAACTTTTAAAATGCTTCTAGAAAATTCAAATGAAATTCTAATTAAAAGCGGTTTGTTGTATGTTGTAAAAAAAAAGTCCAGAACTACACAATAGGCGCATTATTTTAATTTTATTTTTATTTTGCTGAAAATATCTTTATTGAGAAGTTTTGGATTTTTCTTACATCATACAACCAACCACTTTTAATTAGAATTACATTTGAATTTTCTAGAAGCATTTTAAAAGTTTCGTCCTATACTTTAACATGGGAGCTGTCAGATTTATCACCACTCGGTGTCTTCATCTTTTTTCAAGATGGATTCCTCAATAACCAACCATGAATAATAATGTTCATGTATCGGATAATAGATCATTGCATCGGATGTATAAGCCTCACTTTTTTGGCAGTTAACGGAGCTTTTTTACAAGGTGTTAGAATTTGAACCTCAATCGCTTCATATAGAAAATTTTAATTTACTTTTTCCGGATTCTGTACGATTAGATTCAGGAAATGAAGTAAAAATAAGCATAATATGCGTTGGTTTC
Source organism: Aedes japonicus (assembly GCA_034211315.2). Classification (NCBI taxonomy): domain Eukaryota; kingdom Metazoa; phylum Arthropoda; class Insecta; order Diptera; family Culicidae; genus Aedes; species Aedes japonicus. The sequence goes on from JASCZW010005601.1 coordinate 175,368, forward strand.
TGTTTTCCTGCAATTTTATATCAATCGTACAAAATTTAGAACACAAAATCTCAAACCGATCTTACCGAAAATATTCTAAGTCCACGTAAACTGAACTGTCAAAACTTCATTGATGACGCCATCGTGCAATGATCTATTGAAAAATATTATAATGTGATATAATAGATTTAATGGCAACTCGAGGGGCAATTCAATGCAATTTGTTCCTGAATCGAAAATACCCCGCATAATCACAAACCATTCCTAGACCATTTCCCTTATTGTTGACGACCGCTTCCGTTCTTGTTACGACATTTACCCTTAAAGTTGACAACTATAAACTAGCAATCTCCTATATAGTTTTAACAATATGTCAGATGGTAAAAGGCCAAATAACAATATGCCGAATAGGCGGTTAACACGTACATCTTCAACCCCTCTGAGACAGAAAATTGAAAATTTAAAATTGATTATACTCCATCGTTACCAATCAGATTTTGATGCGGTTTTATCAACTAACATTTCACCCGACTATGCCTATCTTGAAAACTACAGTGAAATTTCAGTCAAATTTACTAGGTTTATGTTAAAACCTTCAACATTTGTGGTATATTTGACAGACCTCATATTGATATCAGGCATGGTAAAATCAAACGCATTAATACTAAGCTGAAAATTGTTGGTGTTTGCGCTTAATTTAACCCTCGAAATAGTAATTTCTACTTTCTTTTTGCGTGTACATCTGCACTGGTTATTTCGAAAATTTCGGTATTTTTGGATTCCAAGGTGAGAGTACTGGGGTAAGTACCTGTCCAGGGATGGTCGACAAAATAATTTCAGATGCGAAACATGGCATGCGACATATCACTTCATGATTTAGTATAACTACCCAAGTAACCACAAGCATTATATTATTGCACTGGTTCGATCCCAAATCAGCATTGGTAATGTGGGATCGCATAAATTCAACAGTTGTTAAGTCATGAAGCGTTAGATTAGCTTAAGAATGTAGTGATGCATTACCAATGCAATAATGCTACTTTAGCAATGTCTTATGGTATTACAAAAGATATCCCGCATAATGAAAAACAATTTGCTGTATAGTCAAAACCATATTTCGAATGTAAGATATATTATCACATTTTATGTTATTGTTATCGAATAGCTCAATCTCATTTTCACCATACAACCTCAACATTAACGCATATTGTTAATGTATGCCATATTGTCATTGAAAGGTTTTTTATTGTCTGCAATCGGTCTGGATTATATACCAACTGTTCGGCATGTAGTACAGCAAAAATTTGGTTGGTGAAAATAGCCATTTTTGTATGGTAACCTAACTTAACCGCCTATTCAGCATATTGTTATTTGGCCTTTTACCATCTGACATATTGTTAAAACTATATAGGAGATTGTTAGTTTATAGTTGTCAACTATGAGGGTAAATGTCGATCCAATAACTGGAAACGGTCGCCAACAATAAGGGAAATGGTTCAGGAATGGTTTGTGATTATGCGGGATAAGCTTTAGTTCAATCTTACTGGTGCCCTTTTCAGCTTTAATCCAACTTCAATGATGCACTAGACGTAATACATATGCCCTATATATGCATGCTATTACAGCCTCGTGGTTACTTGGATAGGTCATCAGAAATCATTTTGAGGATTTCTGACCATACTGCCTCTCTAAAAGAGGCCCAGCAAGATCTGAATTCCTCCGGAAAAGTGGCCATGTTCAAATCGTTACCGAAATCAGGCTTGTGACACACCAACTTCATGATTTTGCCAAACTATGTCTTCGGAGAACATTCTGAGGGTGTCTGACAATACTGGCCACTTAAGAAGCTTTTGCAGGATCCAAGTTTCTCCAGGAAAGAGGCCATTTCAAATCGTTACCGAAATCTGGCTTGCGACATATCAAACTTCATGATTTTGCAAAGGAGAAAGGAGTTTTGCAAAGGAGAAAGAATTTATATCGACCAAACCATATGCTTTATTTTGTTTTTCCAGATTGTATAGGATTTGATTCAGAACATGGTGGGCTTATTGAGCACGGGTGAATGTTTTTAAGCGATTTTACTTCAATCGTTAAAATGTTATTACCCAAAAACTCAAACTGAACTTTCCATTAGTATTGTAGGTCCACTTGAACCGAACTATCAAAACTGCATTGATCAAGCCTATCCATTCCAGAGTTCAAATCACAATGCCATCACCCAGTGGTCTAAAGATTGACGCTTGGATTTTGGCAAACTAGAGCTGGACGAAATCATAAATATATTGAGTAGATCTACACACTTAGAAAATTTTACAGTACTCGTTTTTTACCGATCTTTCGACAGCTGAACGTTCGATTATCTAATTTACCGGATTTTTGTGAAAATATACAGTATTCCGGTAAAATTACCGGAACTTGTCAAATTTTACCGAAATCCGTTAAATCGGATTACCGAACTTTTCAGCTGTTGAATGTTCGGTAAAAATTACCGAATACTGTAAAATTGTCTAAGTGTGTACATATGTTTGCATCATTGTATTACGTGTTCAGCCACTTTTATGTACTTAGCTTAACTGAGATACCATTCAACTCAGACTCCGTGCTCATACCAATATTAGCCAAAAGATCCAGTTTGCAAGATATAATGCAATCTTACACCTAGTTTCACTGAGTGTGTGTGAGAAAAAAGCGAAAAAGAATATAATTTGCCAAAGATTTTTAATTAGGGCTTAACCGACAAACGTGAACAGTGGCTTCTTCAATGAATTTTTCGTGTCACAAAGGCTACCAATTTAAGCCTTCAGTTCTAGCGGATAGGTAAACGCTTCCTCTTCGAAATGGCCGTGGCGGATTGATTAGGTGAGTTTTCAATTATGAGCAATTCGTGGAAAAAGCCATTGTTTATTTTTGTCTCGATAGAGACCTAATAGTCACTACGCTATTTCCAAACAACCCAAGATTGAGTATGTTTGACTCATAAAAGTCAAAAGTATGGCTATAGTATACTCATATGTGAATAAAGATATTCCTTAGCGGTAAGATGTCAAACAGCCAAAATTGGCTTGAATCCGATCGATGTTTACTAATTGTCAATATGTTACTCCTAACTATCTTAACTCTCTTCTGAGTAGCCATACTTTTGACAGATTTGAGTTAATTGGACTCAATTTTTGGTTGTTGAGATATAGAGTGCACTGTAACCGGCCAGTGCCCGTAATTGGGTATAATAGCACCCATTTCGAACTTAAGTGGGTTAACTCTTTGAATGGGTAAAACAATTTTACCCATTTATGGAGTAACTGAGACTGAACGTCATGCTATCGGGTATTTTTTACCCATTTTTCAATATGTTTGTTATTTGGGAAATGAGTATGAAATACCTATTTGTTCCATATGTTTGTTATTTACGAAATGGTTATGAAATACCAATTTTTCGTGATTTGTGATATTTTGTGATATTAATAATGAGCCGAACATAATAGATCACAATTATTGCATTTGGATTTGTATTTGCGTATTTGTTCGTAACGACAACCTTTATGCTTCAGGTCGTTTAAGTTTTGTTCGGGGTTTTTCACATCGAAAAATTTTCTGGTGGCATCAGAGTGGTATATTAAGGCGATCATCACATCGTCATCATCCAGAGAGTTTCCTACATCGCTCAAACATTCACTGAAGACTTCTGTGGAATAAATTTGATCTCGGAAGTGATACTTGCTCAGGAAGTATGATTCTACTGAAAAAATTGAAGTATTTTATTGTATTAAATTAAATTATGAACGTACCTCTCAGTTTTTGGAAGCTTTCGCTGTCCAAATTAACCTATGGTTCTAAGCGTTTTCGTGGACTGGATTCCAACGTGAAGATTTTTTAGCCAGGAGAATGCTAAGATAATTTTAAACCATTATTGGGTAGAATTATACCCAACCTTTGGACTCTCATCGGAAAAGAAAAATGGGTACTTAGTATGCATTGTTTAAATTTCACAAGTACCCATTTTTTGACAGCTTCATGTACTATCGAAAAATGGGTACATTTTTACACAGTAATGGGTACTAGCCGGTTACAGTGTGCATAAACTACTCGAAAATTATGGTTTGTTTACTTTTTTGTCATTGGTTTCACTAGATCGACACAAAATTTTCATTAGGGCCTAACTGACAAACGTAAACAATGGCTTCTTCCGTAAATTTCTCGTGGCACAAAAGCTACCCAAGTAAGTCTCCAATTCTATCGGATAGGTGAACACTTTCTCTTCGAAATGATCGTGGTGGATTGATTAGGTGAGTTTTTCAATAACGAGAAATTTAAGGAAAGAAGCCATTGTTTACGTTTGTCAGTTAGGCCTAATGAAAATTTGTGTCGAGATCATTGCACGGAATGTATTAACCTCACTTGTTTGACAGTTCAGGAGCTTGTTTACAAGGTGTTAGAATCCGGACCGTTTAAACGAAATTTTCGTTGACTCTTGTTATGAATTTAGAGTACAAAAACACTAACCGAACATACCGAAATTTTTCTAAGTCCGCGTAGACAAGCACCCTGAACTGTCAAAACTGCATTGATGACGCCATCGTGCAATGATCTCTTGCGTACAACTCGTACAACTGCGTGCAACGTTGATTGCATACACTACCGCTTCATTCTACTCAGTGACTGAGTAGAACTGGTTTCCTCTCTCTTTATCTCATATGGAAATTTAACTCAATTTTCATAGGATGTGGATCTACTCAAAAGACGAGTTGATCCGTATTCTACAAAAAAATGAGTAGCTTATCCGTGTGAGAAAAACTGAAGGAATGCATTTCTTCTCAGCCACTGAGTGGAATGAAATGGCAGTGCACATTTCAACTACTCGATAATCGGGCATTCGCGGCATTCGCCAAAACATATTGAGCAACAACTACTGTCACTTTTTATTTACGTTTTCCATCCGCCTCGATTATTTACATCTATGTGCTTTTGCCGACCGACCATCGAATTATTTCCGAATTTTTCTCGAAAATTTCCATTTCATTCCGTTTTTTTAACATCTTAACCGGTTCATTTAACTAGCAATCAAAATGTCGTATATGTTAGCACATTTACACAATGGATGGCAAGTGGACCAGGCCATACTTTCGGAAGAGGATCGAGTGGTGGTAAGTCGTATTTGGAAATTCCCGGAAACACTCCTTCACTTCTGTTGTTTTGTTCTTTCTAGGTAATCCGCTTTGGTCACGATTGGGACCCAACCTGCATGAAGATGGACGAAGTGCTCTACAGCATTGCGGAAAAAGTGAAGAACTTTGCGGTCATCTATCTGGTGGACATAACGGCCGTTCCGGATTTCAACAAAATGTACGAATTGTACGACCCGTGCACGGTGATGTTCTTTTCCGCAATAAGCACATCATGATAGATTTGGGCACGGGTAATAACAACAAAATCAACTGGCCACTGGAGGACAAGCAGGAGATGATAGACATAGTCGAAACGGTTTACCGAGGAGCACGCAAGGGTCGTGGTTTGGTGGTGTCTCCGAAGGACTACTCGACGAAATATAGGTATTGAGGTGTTCGAATTAGGTGTAATGGATGTGAGTGTGTGTGTATAATAAATTAGGACTATTTAATAAAAATTATTCCCGAATTTCAATAAGCAAACTGTCAGCTTGACTTCTGTATAACATTTTTATGACTGCCCCATAGAAAAATGATCGATTATGTCCTCTAATTGATTAGAAAACGAAAACACTATTATAGTTTCTTAAGAATTTATTAGTGAGAAAAAGAACGGATGTTACAACCAAGTTCTTCAAAAACGGCTTTGGCATAACATGCGATTACAGAGAGGCGCAAATTTTAGCAGGATTTTTCTTCGCAATTTGTTGTATACATCTAAAAATTAATTTAAATGTTCTAGGATATGCCGGAAAACAAGTTGCATGTTAACAAAGTTGAAGAAATTTAATTTTTTATAAATTTTCTTCTCTTTACGATTTTTAGTTTTTTGTCGTTGAACGATAACCTGCTGTCATTATTAGTTCTTAAACACAGTTTTGTTGCCTTTTCAATAGTTTATTAAGAACTTGAGATAATCTCAAGAAAACCGATCAAAATTTAAGGTGATAAAGTGTATTTTTCGTCAACAACGTACTTATTTTTTCGCTGATTCCCAACTTTGACATTTTATATATAAGGAATTTAAAGAGCTAAAAGCACGAAACTTGCAATATTATCTTTAAATAAAAAAAGTTTTTTTTGATGGTCAGTTTTGACCTTTGAGGGCAAAGCTCGGTGGCGTCAACAGAGCCGTTATGACAGTTCAGGGAGCTTGTTTACGCGGACTTAATATATTTCCGGTTAAATCGTGTTGAGGTTTCGTGCTCGGGAAAGAGACATCATTAGACTCCGAATAGCACAGAATTGGAAACAGACAATGAAAAATTTCGTTTGTGCAATTTGAATCACAGCACCTTGTCCAAAAGTGTGGTTAACACATTCCATGCAATGGTGTATGGTGAAATTGGAGATGCTCGCAAACTGTGATGGTGGTTGTCAATTGAGAAAAAAATCAGGCAATTTTAAAGTAACGCTTAAGGGAACGTCCATTAATTATATCACGCAAAGTGACTTTTGACACCATTTAAACCAACAGTCAGGATGCTATCAGGGCGCTCGCACACTGTGATGGTAGTTCTCCATTGAGGCGACATGGACCGATTTAAACCAATAGTAAGGATGCTGTTGTGGTCACTCAAAAAGTTTGATAGGGGTTTTTCTGGGAGTACATAGTTAATTTGAAGTAATGCTTGAGAGTTGATTTGGCTCTATTTAAGTGAGGATGGGGGCAATCTGTTTTAATGTTCTAAAATTACGATTGAAAAAGTTGAAATAAGAATCCTTAGAAGGTTTTTCTTGACAGATACGCGTATTTCGTTTACAATGTGTAGACTTCTTCAGTGTCGTGTACTAATGATTCGACTTTCGAAATGGGAAATACTTATCTTTAGGGAACGTCCATTAATTACGTCACGCAAAAATTGACTTTTCATAACCCCCCCTCCCCCCCATGTCACGTTTTTTGTATGGACCTTCAATTTTTTTTGTATTGATCGTCACGTTTTCCCAAACCCCCCCTCCCCCCTTACTGCGTGACATAATTAATGAACCTTCCCTTATTCTCATTTCTAGTTACAGGTGTTCATTATAAGCTTGTTTTTTTTTCATAGGTTTTCCGTGGCAAGATTGTGGTGAGAATGCCTGGGGTGAGTTTTCATGAGAGCATGGTTCCCTTAAATTGGTTCTTTGGTATGTTATTACAGTTCAGTCAGCGAAGGAATTCTTCTAGATTATTTGATGCACTATCTCTCAACAACTTTTTGTCTTTTGAATTCTTTGACAAATTCGTCAGAAGTCAAAACGTGATAGCGTTTTGACTTATATTCTCGCTTAGATGCACGCTTTGGAGTTGGTAACGTATTGAGAAAATCCGTCAATGGAGATCTGGAAGATCCTGGAATTGCAACATGCGGAGACAACTTCTGCGTGTCATTCAGAGTGGTGTGTCAAACTCCAAACTCTTGAGATAGATTGGCTTCTACAAGCTCAGTATCATCAAAGTCCTGATTCCTTTCTTCTACGTTCTCTTCCACTGTTTCCATCAGGTCAGGATAGTTTTGCTCCAACGTAGAATAGATTCTGAGCAATGTTGCATCCTATTCGTTGTCCAGGCAGTATTTCTTAATTTTTGCTTCACATTTTCGAGTGTTCTTTTCGCTATTTCGAGTTTTTCAGAGATTTATGAAGGTTCTGGCGGGGTTAAATAAGAATTGGCCCAGATGACGGTTCACGGATCCCTCACGGATCCTACACGTACGGTTGCCTTTCCAAGGCATTTGGATGCCAATCGCCTTCCTATTCCTCCATGGAAAAAGTCCAGATGATCTTGAGCCGTTTTGAATGGTTTTTACGGATAGAGAAATTCGTAGACAATCTTACAACACCATTGCGATATTATGTGCACAGAACCGTCAGGTTTACTCTCACGAAATCGTTGTACAACATGGTTGGATGTTTCAATGATTTAAAATGATGTACGCCGATCCAGCTCTGAACACGGTCCCCATGAAGGACCCTAGCATGGCCTCCTGATTCAAAGATATCCATGGGATCACGATAGGCGACTATCTACAACGTGTGGAGATAGCGCTTCGGAGGGGACCCAACAAAATGGAGGACAACGGAGGAAAAAACAAAAAAGATGAAAAAGAGAAAACAAACAAAAAATTAAACGACGATGGCAAAACGCCAGACAATGGAAACCGAGGTGCGCTAGTGTTCGCAAAGCGGAAAGCTACAGAGGTCACCAGAGCCGAATTCGGAGGCCGCTGCAAGTACCAACAGTAGCAAGTCACAGGGGTTCCTGACCCAGCTGTTACTCCACAACGCAGCAATAGCACAAATCGAGGGAACAGTGTTGGGAAGAAAGACACGATGGAGGCAGTCAGAAACCGGATTTACGAACTCTATGAGTATGTAAAGGACAGGCACTACATCCACAAAGAAATTAAAGAGACAGCGACGCGTATCAAATCGGCGGTGATTGCAGTCGGTGATTGCAGTCGGTGAGTAGGACGCACTGAGGATGAGGGCAGAGACTGCCAAAAATCCACAGTTGAAGTACTGAAGACGCCGAAGGAACCCCAGAATCCACGCTCAGAGAAAAGGAAAAGGGACACACCGGGAGAGAAGGAGGAGCTGTAAAAGCTAAAAAACGACAAGGAAAAAGGTGAAGGCAGTGGCGCACTGTCGGCAACCAGAGAGACTAAAAGAAAAAAAAATTCAGCAGCAAGTGAAAACTTCAGGAGAGAAGAAGAAACAGTTGCCTAGGCCTTGCCGGGAGTGAAGTCATGGCGACGCTCTAATTGTTGAGGTAAAAGTGGAACTCCTCCGAAAAGTGAGAGCTGATCCGGAGTTGAAGGAACTAAGGGAGCAGGTGCTGAAAATCAGGCGCACCCAGAAAAGTGAGATGCTCTTCGAGCTGAAGAAGGATCCTGCCATCAAGAGCACAGCCTTGAAGACGCTCGTCGAAAAGTCTCTTGGTGAGCAGGCGATAGTTAGAGTTCTCTCACAGGAGACGCTGATCGAGTCAAGACTACGAGCACTGGACGAGCTGATAGCGGAGGTGCACCTGAGATAACCAATGACAAGTTGGAGTAGTCGCTGTGCACACTGATAGTCGTCCCTCGAGTTCCAAAGAAATAGGAGAGATACTTTAAGTGCATGTGTTTTGATCACCAGGCGAGGAACTGCAAAGTACCTGACAGATCTGATCTGTGTAGGAAGTGCGGGGAGAAGGGTCATTTCGCAAGAGACTTCACAAAGCAACTGAGATGCAGTCTTGCAAAGGAGAACGGAAACAACCACATGGCAGGGAGCTACAAATTCTGTATGTAAAAGGGCGAAAGCAGGTCGGCAGTAATAGAGGTAACCCAAATAAACGTCAATCATTGCCACATAGCCTAGCAGTCAACAACAGATACAAAGTGTGTCGTTGCAATCATTGCGAAGCCGTATCATGTTCCTCCCGATAACGGAAACTGGGTAGCAGTAGAGCGGTGATGGCTGCGATACAAGTGATGGGCAGATTCCCCATCCAGGAAATAGTGTCAATTCATGCGAAGGGTTCGTGATCGCCAAAATCAACGGCATCTTTGTATGCAGTTGCTATGCATCCCAAAGTGGACCGTGGAGCAGTTCCACCAGATGCTGGATGCATTGACTGAAAAGCTCATCGGAAGAAGACTGGTTGTCATCGGAGGAGACTTGAATGCTCGGGCTGTGACGTGGGGCAGTAGATGTACCAACGATAGAGGGTGCAGCCTGCTAGAAGCTCTGGCAAAGCTGGAAGTTACACTATCGAACGCAGGTTCCGCCAGCATTTTTTGCAGTGACGGTCGGGAATATGTCATCGATGTTACTTTCTGTAGTGCATCGCTGATGACAAATATGAACTGGAGAGTGTGTGAGGAATACACTCATAGTGACCATCTGGCGATCCGGTTTAGCATCGGCCAGCAAAATCCTGTCGCAATACGAAGGACAAATAGTTGTGAGCGGAAGTGGAAGACGAAAGTCTTCGACAAGGAACTCTTTGTTGAGGCACTTCGGTTCGACAACGAACACTCGAATCAGAACGTGGACGAGCTGACGAATACGTTAGTTAGGGCATGCGACGCAATCATGCCGAGGAATCTGGAACCGAAGAACGAGCGATGCCCAGCTTACTGGTGGAATGAGCAACTCAGCATCCTTCGCGCTAGTTGTCTAAGAGCCAGAAGACGCGTCCAGAGAGTTAAATCCGGGCAATTCGGTTTCCGGAAGAGGAAGTCTACGGTGGATGCTATTCGGACAGTGGTTGAGACAGCCGTAAGGGCGATCGCAAACAGAAGCGGAGAGGCGGTCGATACCAAGCTAACCAATAAGCAGTTCCAAAGCGTCTTTACGGCAGCATATCAAGTAATCAAGATCACCTTAAATGCAACATAAATGCCGCATTTGGCCCAATATACGGCTGCTTTCCTGCAATTCTATGATAATGCATTTATCAATGCTATTTTGCATTCGAAACGCTAAATACAGGCTACAGCATTTAAATAGCATCTGAAATCCAACTTGACAACGAATAGCATTCAAGATGCTGATATAATGCTACTAAATAGCTTGTAGTATCTGAAGATGCTGATTTAGGGTTGATTGACATGCAATGCTAATGTTCATTGATTACCTGGGTGTTGCGCTGTTGTAACGATCGACGTTAAGAACGCAGTTCAATAGCGCCAGCTGGGAGGCTATTGCCGAGTCACTGCACAGAATGAGGGTCCCTGACTACCTGTGCAGAGTTCTGAAGAATTACTTTCAGAACCGAGTGCTGATCTACGAGACCTCCGTGGGGCGGAATTTGGTGAACATCACGGCGGGAGTTCCACAAGGTTCCATCCTTGGCTCAACACTTGGAACGGGATGTACAATGGAGTGCTGACGCTGAAGCTTCCCAAAGGCGTAGTGATCGTTGGCTTTGCAGAGATCGTATCATCAGTGATAGGTAAAAATCGGAAGAAGTGAAAGCGCTGGTGACCGAAGCAATCGGCATAATTGAAAACTGGATGCAGGGATCGAAGCTGCAGATAGCTCATCACAAAACGGAGGTGCTGTATGGTCAGCAACTGCAAAGCGGTACAGCGAGCAGAAATCGTCATCGGAGGGCTTGCCATAGCCTCGAAGCGCGTGCTGAAGTATTTGGGTGTGATGATCGACGACCGGCTAAATTTCAACAGCCACGGCATAATCCTGTTGAAAGGCGGTGAAGGCCATCAATACGGTGGCCAGAATCATACCGAATAGTTGCGGACCTAGCAGTAGTAAGCGGCGTCTACTGGCTAGATATTGGGATTACTGGGATGTCCAGCCTGGGATATTGGGATGTCCAGCCTGGGTCGGAGCGCTGGAAACCAAGCGAAACCAGGTAAAGTTGAGCAAAACGTTCAGGCCATGCGAGTCGTGAGTGCCAGAACTATTTCATCGGAGGCAGTATGCGTCATTGCCGGAATGAGTCCCGATAGAATGTGTCGTAACAAAAGTGCTTGGAATGCGATCAATGGAGCCATTACGCAAATCATGTTGGCTCTACAGCGAAAATGGCGGGTGGATCAAGCAGCGAGTGGTTGAGTGGAGCAGTGGGTTGTCGATCTCGGGTGAACTTGTATGCTAGTTTTGCAATCAGGGTTACTCGAGTCGATTGCGTCAGTATGTGGAAGCTAAATGGCCCGGATTGTGTAACTAGGAAACGGGTCTTAGAGGGATCAGAAGTCGGGCTTTTCTCAAAAAATATTTTTTTTGCATGATAACGGCTTTCCTCCATGCTGAGTGAACGCCCCACAACAACGTGGTTGCTTCGCATCGACAGCAGCAGGCTACAGACCATGCTGCTGGAGGCAGTGTTGTTAGGAAAAACAGTTCATTGAGCCGTTTGTTTGGATTGTAATCAGTTTTAGCTTAATAACTTTTTTCACAACCGTTGGATCGCTTTGCCTTGAAAAATTTCTAAGAAAAAATTTGGGTTCACTTATTTTAGATGGCAACGGGTCTCCTCGTCAAATTATTCTATGTAAAAGTCAGTTTTCCCATATAAAATCCTATGTAAAATCGAAACCTCGGGCGCAAAAATATAATTTCACCGATCGAGTTGAAATTTTGCACAATTATTAAAAGACCCAAAAGGCTTCCAAAAATGAATGAGGAACGAATTTTTTTCTTCCATATGTCTGTGTCCCAGGCTACTGACCACTCTCTGACACAGTGCACGATGACCAAGTGCACGTCTCTGTGTTAAGTCAGTCCATATAAGGATTTCCCGAACCTTGTAAAAAATAACACTCACACACACACACACACACACTCACTCACACACAGGGCTGTGAAAGTTGTTCGCCTCCACGCGGTGCCCCCTGGAAACGATAAGCTGTCCTGACCGGCTAAACGAACTACGGAGGGAACAGGGATAATCCTGGGGTAGCCAAGGCCCCATACGCCCTGACCCCGGTCTAGGCCCTGGACTTTTTAGATTGAGGGAACGACTATACGACACGATGTTCGGGAGGTACAGGGTCGGGCAGGGAGTTCGCGTATGATCTGGCCTCCGACAGACGTCCCAAACCCCGCTTGGATCCCGGATTATCAACGTGAGGTCTCCGGAGCTAACTACTAAACACCAATGTAGTTAGACATTGTGGGTGCGTAATAGCACAATACCCCCTTCCCTGAAGTAATACTGAATGGCGGTTCCGTTAAGGGCCGGGGCTCGTGGCATTGGTGGGTGTTGAGCCAAGTTTCCAAAAAATCACAGCCCATCCTGGGCCATTTCCCTTATTGTTGACGACCGTTTACGTTATTATTACGACATTTACCCTTATAGTTGACAACTTGAAACTAACAATTTCTTTTTCTAAAAATATGTCAGGTGATTTCCGTGCTACTTGTGCCTACGCAGCAAGCTACGGTCACCCATCTACGGCTTGGTTCCTGAAAGGGTCTACAAGGACCAAGGATTTGGTAGATGTCGCAACTAAAAGCAGCAAATAATGGCTTTAATAAGTAACCTGCCTTGCCCTTTCCGAACGATAATGTGACCCATTAGGCTGATGCAAAATTCGAAATATTTGCTCCCCTAAGCTTAATCGACGCCAATTTGGGTCTTGATAGTCCCCAAAAAATTTTAACACATTTGGTTTTAATTTGGCTTTGCACACGCTATTCAAAGTTTGTATGGGAATTAGTATGAAGAATCTCAAACTTACATTTCCAGATCCCTAACATCTTGATATTATGTCCTTAAACCAAATCTTATATACATTCATATAGTGTAAGTAGTCAACTATCAAAATGCCGAAGATACCTGACATGTAAATTTTATACAAAAATAGTTATTCATCAAATATAATGATAAGAAGTAAAAATATGTAATGTATATAAAATATATAAATATAAAATGTATTAAATATATATAATAATATAAATAAAATTGAATACATAAAATATATGAATATAAAATATAAAAAACATATAAATAATAAGAAAACAAAAATAAGAATAAAACATCATACCTAAAGTGTGCATTTTATGTTTTATTGAATAACTATTTTTGTATAAAATTTACATGTCAGGTATCTTCGGCATTTTGATAGTTGACAACTTACACTATATGAATGTATATAAGATTTGGTTTAAGGACATAATATCAAGATGTTAGGGATTTGGAAATGTAAGTTTGAGATTCTTCATACTAATTCCCATACAAACTTTGAATAGCGTGTGCAAAGCCAAATTAAAACCAAATGTGTTAAAATTTTTTGGGGACTATCAAGACCCAAATTGGCGTCGATTAAGCTTAGGGGAGCAAATATTTCAAATTTTGCATCAGCCTATGTGACCCATTAACCTTGAGCTAGTCACGAGTAATTGGCACCCCACTTTTACTAATCGAAAAAGAAAAAGAAAATTTTGTTAACAATATTGAATATCGGCTCTGCAAAATGTTACACACGCCTGAGCCTAATAAGTAAACGAACTAATTATAAAAAAAATGTCAGATGATAATAGGCCCAATAATAAAATGCTGAAAAGTTAAGTTAAGTTCATATCATAAAAAATGGCAATTTTGACAAACAACATTTTTTCTGTACTCTATGCTTAAAAGTTGATATAGGATTACGGGATGTAATTTGGCCAAGCACCTTCATTCGGCCTGTGTAATTATTTCGGCCAAATATGAAATTATTTTGGCCATAATCAACAAAATCATGTTGCTATCAGGATGACCCATTTATTTCAAAGCAATTGAGACATTTTTAATCAACTTATAGTTTCCTAAACCTTCTAGCCACCATGACTTTACTGGTTAAGCTGAACAGATTATCTACACGCTCTTCGAATGCTCTAAAATTGCCGAAATTGAACCTATAAACCGAATCATGCAGCCAAGATGTACAGAAAATAGTCACACTTTATAAACTAACAGGTCACATAGGTCAAATAACCATGATTTAACATGAAAACCATAGACCCAATGATAGGAACATATTTTTTTTCTAAGTTTCCAACTATGGCCTATTGTATGGAAAGTGTAGTAAAAATGTTGTTATTTGTAACATTTTCAATACAAATGTTGAATGTTTTTCATAGAATTCATCTTAACACAAACTAAAGGAACAAAATCTGTGTAGAGTGAATTATAATGTTAAGATTGCCGAATGGTAGCTAAATCATATTAAAAATCACATTAGTGGTTTTAGCAGTTTAAGCATAGTTTGATTTGTGAAATTATTTGTTGGGTAGAGCGAAGACAGCTGGGAACGCCTTGAATCAGAAAATCAAAAAAAAAAAAATCGTACATAGACAACATTTAATAACAAATGGGACGAACTTGCATCCATCATTAGACCCAATTTTGTACCCATAGACCGACATTACAGCCGCAGCCCTCGAAAGTTTCTGACTTCATAAAATGAGCTGTGTAACTTTTCGTGATACATACTACCAGTTGGCTTATTAAACATACCTTAGAAAGTGTATAGCTAGTTAAATGTTGCCTTCAGCTCAAATACCTTATGAGTTATAATAAAAAATCTGATCGATTGTCGCATATTAGGCTGAGTCAAGGGACACATACCCTACATTCCAGACCCAGTGCAGACAACAAAAAACCTTTCAATGGCTATGTGGCATACATTAACAATATGTGTTAATGTCGAGGTTATATGGTGAAAACGAGTCTAAACTATTTGATAATAATAACATAAAATGTGACAATATATCATACATTCGAAATATGTTTTTGACTACATAACATATTGTTCTTCTATTGGTTTATAAATTTCGAAGTCCTAACCACCTGGTGTACAGGTGTACACATTAGGATATGCTGTTACATCAATATGTTACTGTTCTGCCAGATGGTTAACATAAATGTAATGAGTTCACAGGAATGTTACTTGCTCTCAAAACTACACTGAAAATAAATCAATAATTTTTATTATTAAAATTGGCACTTAAATTCGGTCAATTTTTGCTTCGAATTGAAATCATGTGAGCCAGTATGATTTTCATTTGCCACACATAATTTTTAACACCCGTCACTTAATACACATTTCCAATGAGACTGATATGGTCCGCACATAATTTTCAATGGAGCGAGAAATGTCATTCAAGTGTGTTTTCACTTTGCCCTATTCTATCAATCCTCGTACTTAAAACGAAATAAAAAACCATGCGCGAAAAACAATCAGCTGGTTTATCGTTCTAGAAGAAAACAAAACTGCAAAATAGAGAATCAAACTGAAGTTTAGGTTCGCGCACGGTTGTTTATTTTGTTTTAAGTACGAGGATTGATAGAATAGGGCAAAGTGAAAACACACTTGAATGACATTTCTCGCTCCATTGAAAATTATGTGCGGACCATATCAGTCTCATTGGAAATGTGTATTAAGTGACGGGTGTTAAAAAGTATGTGTGGCAAATGAAAATCATACTGGCTCTACATGATTTCAATTCGAAGCAAAAATTGACCGAATTTAAGTGCCAATTATTAATAATAAAAATTATTGATTTATTTTCAGTGTAGTTTTGAGAGCAAGTAACATTCCTGTGAACTCATTACATTTATGTTAACCATCTGGCAGAACAGTAAGCAGCAGCGGCGCGCATTGTTTTGATTTATATTTGACGTTTACTCACTACCGCCATCTATTGATGTAACAGCATATCCTAATGTGTACACCTGTACACCAGGTGGTTAGGACTTCGAAATTTATAAACCAATAGAAGAACAATATGTTATGTAGTCAAAAACATATTTCGAATGTATGATATATTGTCACATTTGTGTTATTATTATCAAATAGTTTAGACTCGTTTTCACCATATAACCTCGACATTAACACATATTGTTAATGTATGCCACATAGCCATTGAAAGGTTTTTTGTTGTCTGCACTGGGTCTGGAATGTAGGGTATGTGTCCCTTGACTCAGCCTAATATGCGACAATCGATCAGATTTTTTATTATAACTCATAAGGTATTTGAGCTGAAGGCAACATTTAACTAGCTATACACTTTCTAAGGTATGTTTAATAAGCCAACTGGTAGTATGTATCACGAAAAGTTACACAGCTCATTTTATGAAGTCAGAAACTTTCGAGGAGCTGCGGCTGTAATGTCGGTCTATGGGTACAAAATTGGTCTAATGATGGATGCAAGTTCGTCCCATTTGTTATTAAATGTTGTCTATGTACGATTTTTTTTTTTTTGATTTTTCTGATTCAAGGCGTTCCCAGCTGTCTTCGCTCTACCCAACAAATAATTTCACAAATCAAACTATGCTTAAACTGCTAAAACCACTAATGTGATTTTTAATATGATTTAGCTACCATTCGGCAATCTTAACATTATAATTCACTCTACACAGATTTTGTTCCTTTAGTTTGTGTTAAGATGAATTCTATGAAAAACATTCAACATTTGTATTGTAAATGTTACAAATAACAACATTTTTACTACACTTTCCATACAATGGGCCATGAGTTGGAAACTTAGAAAAAAATATGTTCCTATCATTGGGTCTATGGTTTTCATGTTAAATCATGGTTATTTGACCTATGTGACCTGTTAGTTTATAAAGTGTGACTATTTTCTCTGTACATCTTGGCTGCATGATTCGGTTTATAGGTTCAATTTCGGCAATTTTAGAGCATTCGAAGAGCGTGTAGATAATCTGTTCAGCTTAACCAGTAAAGTCATGGTGGCTAGAAGGTTTAGGAAACTATAAGTTGATTAAAGAATGTCTCAATTGCTTTGAAATAAATGGGTCATGCTGATAGCAACATGATTTTGTTGATTATGGCCAAAATAATTTCATATTTGGCCGAAATAATTACACAGGCCGAATGAAGGTGCTTGGCCAAATTACATCCCGTAATCCCATATCAACTTTTAAGCATAGAGTACAGAAAAAATGTTGTTTGTCAAAATTGCCATTTTTATGATATGAACTTAACTTAACTTTTCAGCATTTTATTATTGGGCCTATTATCATCTGACATTTTTTTAATAATTAGTTCGTTTGACTTATTAGGCTCAGGCGTGTGCTAACATTTGCAGAACCGATATTCAATATTGTTAACAAAATTTTCTTTTCCTCGATAAAAGTGGTGCCAATTACCGTGATGCTCAGGTAATGGGCACTGCTGACGCAAACTTGAAACATGTCCTGCTTAATCGACGCCAATTTGGGTCCTGATAGTCCCCAAAAAATTTTAACACATTTGGTTTTAATTTGGCTTTGCACACGCTATTCAAAGTTTGTATGGGAATTAGTATGAAGAATCTCAAACTTGCATTTCCAGATCCCTAACATCTTGATATTATGTCCTTAAACCAAATCTTATATACATTCATATAGTGTAAGTTGTCAACTATCAAAATGCCGAAGATACCTGACATGTAAATTTTATACAAAAAATAGTTATTCAATAAAACATAAAATACACACTTTAGGTATGATGTTTTATTCTTATTTTGTTTTCTTATTATTTATATGTTTTTTATATTTTATTATTCATATATTTTATGTATTTTATTTTATTTATATTATTATATATATTTTATATATTTTATATTTTTATATTTTATATACATTACATATTTTTACTTCTTATTATTATATTTGATGAATAACTATTTTTGTATAAAATTTACATGTCAGAGTATCTTCAGCATTTTGATAGTTGACAACTTACACTATATGAATGTATATAAGATTTGGTTTAAGGACATAATATCAAGATGTTAGGGATCTGGAAATGTAAGTTTGAGATTCTTCATACTAATTCCCATACAAACTTTGAATAGCGTGTGCAAAGCCAAATTAAAACCAAATGTGTTAAAATTTTTGGGGACTATCAGGACCCAAATTGGCGTCGATTAAGCTAGGGAGCAAATATTTCAATTTTGCATCAAGGCTAATGGGTCACATTATCGTTCGGAAAGGGCAAGGCAGGTTACTTATTAAAGCCATTATTTGCTGCTTTTAGTTGCGACATCTACCAAATCCTTGGTCCTTGTAGACCCTTTCAGGAACCAAGCCGTAGATGGGTGACCGTAGCTTGCTGCGTAGGCACAAGTAGCACGGAAATCACCTGACATATTTTTAGAAAAAGAAATTGTTAGTTTCAAGTTGTCAACTATAAGGGTAAATGTCGTAATAATAACGTAAACGGTCGTCAACAATAAGGGAAATGGCCCAGGATGGGCTGTGATTTTTTGGAAACTTGGCTCAACACCCACCAATGCCACGAGCCCCGGCCCTTAACGGAACCGCCATTCAGTGTTACTTCAGGGAAGGGGGTATTGTGCTATTACGCACCCACAATGTCTAACTACATTGGTCTTTAGTAGTTAGCTCCGGAGACCTCACGTTGATAATCCGGGATCCAAGCGGGGTTTGGGACGTCTGTCGGAGGCCAGATCATACGCGAACTCCCTGCCCGACCCTGTACCTCCCGAACATCGTGTCGTATAGTCGTTCCCTCAATCTAAAAAGTCCAGGGCCTAGACCGGGGTCAGGGCGTATGGGGCCTTGGCTACCCCAGGATTATCCCTGTTCCCTCCGTAGTTCGTTTAGCCGGTCAGGACAGCTTATCGTTTCCAGGGGCACCGCGTGGAAGCGAACAACTTTCACAGCCCTGTGTGTGAGTGAGTGTGTGTGTGTGTGTGTGTGTGTGTGTGTGTGTGTGTGTGTGTGTGTGTGTGTGTGTGTGTGTGTGTGTGTGTGTGTGTGTGTTATTTTTTACAAGGTTCGGGAAATCCTTATATGGACTGACTTAACACAGAGACGTGCACTTGGTCATCGTGCACTGTGTCAGAGAGTGGTCAGTAGCCTGGGACACAGACATATGGAAGAAAAAAAAATTCGTTCCTCATTCATTTTTGGAAGCCTTTTGGGTCTTTTAATAATTGTGCAAAATTTCAACTCGATCGGTGAAATTATATTTTTGCGCCCGAGGTTTCGATTTTACATAGGATTTTATATGGGAAAACTGACTTTTACATAGAATAATTTGACGAGGAGACCCGTTGCCATCTAAAATAAGTGAACCCAAATTTTTTCTTAGAAATTTTTCAAGGCAAAGCGATCCAACGGTTGTGAAAAAAGTTATTAAGCTAAAACTGATTACAATCCAAACAAACGGCTCAATGAACTGTTTTTCCTAACAACACTGCCTCCAGCAGCATGGTCTGTAGCCTGCTGCTGTCGATGCGAAGCAACCACGTTGTTGTGGGGCGTTCACTCAGCATGGAGGAAAGCCGTTATCATGCAAAAAAAAATATTTTTTTGAGAAAAGCCCGACTTCTGATCCCTCTAAGACCCGTTTCCTAGTTACACAATCGGGCCATTTAGCTTCCACATACTGACGCAATCGACTCGAGTAACCCCGATTGCAAAACTAGCATACAAGTTCACCCGAGATCGACAACCCACTGCTCCACTCAACCACTCGCTGCTTGATCCACCCGCCATTTTCGCTGTAGAGCCAACATGATTTGCGTAATGGCTCCATTGATCGCATTCCAAGCACTTTTGTTACGACACATTCTATCGGGATCATTCCGGCAATGACGCATACTGCCTCCGATGAAATAGTTCTGCACTCACGACTCGCATGGCCTGAACGTTTTGCTCAACTTTACCTGGTTTC
Source organism: Aedes japonicus (assembly GCA_034211315.2). Taxonomy (NCBI): domain Eukaryota; kingdom Metazoa; phylum Arthropoda; class Insecta; order Diptera; family Culicidae; genus Aedes; species Aedes japonicus. Next base: position 195,640 of record JASCZW010005601.1, read on the forward strand.
GCTTGGTTTCCAGCGCTCCGACCCAGGCTGGACATCCCAATATCCCAGGCTGGACATCCCAGTATCCCAATATCTAGCCAGTAGACGCCGCTTGCTACTGCTAGGTCCGCAGCTATTCGGCATGATTCTGGCTACCGTATTGATGGCCTTTGCCGCCTTCCCACAGGTATAATCTACGCGGCTGTTGAAATTTAACCGGTCGTCGATCACCACACCCAAATATTTCAGCACGCGCTTCGAGGCTATGACAAGCCCTCCGATGACGATTTCTGCTCGCTGTACCGCTTTGCAGTTGCTAACCATAAGCACCTCCGTTTTGTGATGAGCTATCTGCAGCTTCGTTCCCTGCATCCAGTTTTCAATTATACCGATTGCTTCGGTCACCAGGCTTTCATTGATAATACGATGAAATCCGCAAAGCCAACGATCACAAGCCTTTGGGAAGCTTCAGCGTCAGCACCCCATTGTACATCCCATTCCAAGTATTGAGCCAAGGATGCAACCTTGTGGAACTCCCGCCGTGATGTTCACCGAATTCCGCCCCATGGAGGCCTCGTAGATCCGCACCCGGTTCTGAAATTAATTCTTCAGAATTCTGCACAGGTAATCAGGGACCCTCATTCTGTGCAGTGACTCGGCAATAGCCTCCCAGCTGGCGCTATTGACTGCGTTCTTAACGTCGATCGTTACAACAGCGCAACACCCAGGTAATCAATGAACATTAGCATTGCAGTAAATCAACCCTAAATCAGCATTTCAGATACTACAAGCATTATATTAGCATTATATCAGCATCTTGAATGCTATTTGTTGTCAAGTTGGATTTCAGATGCTATTTAAATGCTTGTAGCCTGTATTTAGCGTTTCGAATGCAAAATAGCATTGATAAAGCATTATCATAGAATTGCAGGAAAGCAGCCGTATATTGGGCCAAATGCGGCATTTATGTTGCATTTAAGGTGACTTGATTACTTGATATGCTGCCGTAAAGACGCTTTGGAACTGCTTATTGGTTAGCTTGGTATCGACCGCCTCTCCGCTTCTGTTTGGACGCCCCTACGGCTGTCTCAACCACTGTCCGAATAGCATCCACCGTAGACTTCCTCTTCCGGAAACCGAATTGCCCGGATTTAACTCTCTGGACACGTCTTCTGGCTCTTAGACAATTAGCGCGAAGGATGCTGAGTTGCTCATTCCACCAGTAAGCTGGGCACCGCTCGTTCTTCGGTTACAGATTCCTCGGCATGTTTGCGTCGCATGCCCTAACTAACGTATTCGTCAGCATGCCACGTTCTGATTCGAGTGTTCGTTGTCGAACCGAAGTGCCTCAACAAAGAGTTCCTTGTCGAAGACTTTCGTCTTCCACTTCCACTCACAACTATTTGTCCTTCGTATTGCGACAGGATTTTGCTGGCTGATGCTAAATCGGATCGCCAGATGGCCACTATGAGTGTATTCCTCACACACTCTCCAGTTCATATTTGACATCAGCAACGGACTACAGGAGGTAACATCGATGATGGAGTCACGACCGTCCCTGCGAAAAGTGCTGGCAGAACCTACATTGATAGTGTAACTTCCAGCTTTGCCGGAGCTTCTAGCAAGCTGCACCCTCTATCGTTGGTACATCTACTGCCCCACGTCACAGCCCAAGCATTCAAGTCTCCTCCGATGACAACCAGTCTTCTTCCGATGAGCTTTTCAGTCAATGCATCCAGCATCTAGTGGAACTGCTCCACGGTCCACTTTAGGGATGCATAGCAACTGCATACAAAGATGCCGTTAATTTTGGCGATCACGAACCCTTCGCATGAATTGGACACTATTTCCTGGATGGGGAATCTGTCCATCACTTGTATCGCAGCCATCACCGCTCTCTCTGCTACCCAGTTTCCGTTATCGGGAGGAACATGATACGGTTCCGTAGTGATTGCGACGTCACACTTTGTTTCTGTTGTTGACTGCCACCACAGATGCTGTGCTATGTCGCAATGATTGAGGTTTATTTGGGTTACCTCTATTACTGCCGACCTGCTGTCGCCCTTTTACATACAGAATTTGTAGCCCCCTGCTATGTGGTTGTTTCCGTTCTCCTTTTTGCAAGACCTGCATCTCAGTTGCTTTGTGAAGTCTCTTGCGAAATGACCCTTCTCCCCGCACTTCCTACACAGATCAGATCTGTCAGGTACTTTGCAGTTCCTCGCCTGGTGATCAAAACACATGCACTTAAAGTATCTCTCCTATTTCTTTGGAACTCGAGGGACGACTATCAGTGTGCACAGCGACTACCCAACTTTTACTGTACTGTATCAGCTCGTCAGCTGTAGTGATCATAGCCTCCTGTGAGAGAACTCTAACTATCGCCTGCTCACCAAGAGACTTTTCGACGAGCGTCTTCAAGGCTGTGCTCTTGATCTGGCAGGATCCTTCTTCAGCTCGAAGAGCATCTCACTTTTCTGGGTGCGCCTGATTTTCAGCACCTGCTCCCTTAGTTCCTTCAACTCCGGATCAGCTCTCACTTTTCGGAGGAGTTCCACTTTTACCTCAATAATTAGAGCGTCGCCATGACTTCACTCCCGGCAAGGCCTAGGCAACTGTTTCTTCTTCTCTCCTGAAGTTTTCACTTGCTGCTGAATTTTTTTTTCTTTTAGTCTCTCTGGTTGCCGACAGTGCGCCACTGCCTTCACCTTTTTCCTTGTCGTTTTTTAGCTTTTACAGCTCCTCCTTCTCTCCCGGTGTGTCCCTTTTTCTTTTCTCTGAGCGTGGATTCTGGGGTTCCTTCGGCGTCTTCAGTACTTCAACTGTGGATTTTTGGCAGTCTCTGCCCTCATCCTCAGTGCGTCCTACTCACCGACTGCAATCACCGACTGCAATCACCGCCGATTTGATACGCGTCGCTGTCTCTTTAATTTCTTTGTGGATGTAGTGCCTGTCCTTTACATACTCATAGAGTTCGTAAATCCGGTTTCTGACTGCCTCCATCGTGTCTTTCTTCCCAACACTGTTCCCTCGATTTGTGCTATTGCTGCGTTGTGGAGTAACAGCTGGGTCAGGAACCCCTGTGACTTGCTACTGTTGGTACTTGCAGCGGCCTCCGAATTCGGCTCTGGTGACCTCTGTAGCTTTCCGCTTTGCGAACACTAGCGCACCTCGGTTTCCATTGTCTGGCGTTTTGCCATCGTCGTTTAATTTTTTGTTTGTTTTTCTCTTTTTCATCTTTTTTGTTTTTTTCCTCCGTTGTCCTCCATTTTGTTGGGTCCCCCCTCCGAAGCGCTATCTCCACACGTTGTAGATAGTCGCCTATCGTGATCCCATGGATATCTTTGAATCAGGGAGGCCATGCTAGGGTCCTTCATGGGGACCGTGTTCAGAGCTGGATCGGCGTACATCATTTTAAATCATTGAAACATCCAACCATGTTGTACAACGATTTCGTGAGAGTAAACCTGACGGTTCTGTGCACATAATATCGCAATGGTGTTGTAAGATTGTCTACGAATTTCTCTATCCGTAAAAACCATTCAAAACGGCTCAAGATCATCTGGACTTTTTCCATGGAGGAATAGGAAGGCGATTGGCATCCAAATGCCTTGGAAAGGCAACCGTACGTGTAGGATCCGTGAGGGATCCGTGAACCGTCATCTGGGCCAATTCTTATTTAACCCCCGCCAGAACCTTCATAAATCTCTGAAAAACTCGAAATAGCGAAAAGAACACTCGAAAATGTGAAGCAAAAATTAAGAAATACTGCCTGGACAACGAATAGGATGCAACATTGCTCAGAATCTATTCTACGTTGGAGCAAAACTATCCTGACCTGATGGAAACAGTGGAAGAGAACGTAGAAGAAAGGAATCAGGACTTTGATGATACTGAGCTTGTAGAAGCCAATCTATCTCAAGAGTTTGGAGTTTGACACACCACTCTGAATGACACGCAGAAGTTGTCTCCGCATGTTGCAATTCCAGGATCTTCCAGATCTCCATTGACGGATTTTCTCAATACGTTACCAACTCCAAAGCGTGCATCTAAGCGAGAATATAAGTCAAAACGCTATCACGTTTTGACTTCTGACGAATTTGTCAAAGAATTCAAAAGACAAAAAGTTGTTGAGAGATAGTGCATCAAATAATCTAGAAGAATTCCTTCGCTGACTGAACTGTAATAACATACCAAAGAACCAATTGAAGGGAACCATGCTCTCATGAAAACTCACCCCAGGCATTCTCACCACAATCTTGCCACGGAAAACCTATGAAAAAAAAACAAGCTTATAATGAACACCTGTAACTAGAAATGAGAATAAGGAAGGTTCATTGACTATGTCCCGTAAGGGGAGGGGTTTGGGAAAACGTGACGATCAATACAAAAAATGAAGGTCCATACAAAAAACGTGACATGGGGGGAGGGGGTTATGAAAAGTCAATTTTGCGATGTAATTAATGGACGTTCCCTAAAGATAAGTATTTCCCATTTCGAAAGTCGAATCATTAGTACACGACACTGAAGAAGTCTACACATTGTAAACGAAATACGCGTATCTGTCAAGAAAAACCTTCTAAGGATTCTTATTTCAACTTTTTCAATCGTAATTTTAGAACATTAAAACAGATTGCCCCCATCCTCACTTAAATAGAGCCAAATCAACTCTCAAGCATTACTTCAAATTAACTATGTACTCCCAGAAAAACCCCTATCAAACTTTTTGAGTGACCACAACAGCATCCTTACTATTGGTTTAAATCGGTCCATGTCGCCTCAATGGAGAACTACCATCACAGTGTGCGAGCGCCCTGATAGCATCCTGACTGTTGGTTTAAATGGTGTCAAAAGTCACTTTGCGTGATATAATTAATGGACGTTCCCTTAAGCGTTACTTTAAAATTGCCTGATTTTTTTCTCAATTGACAACCACCATCACAGTTTGCGAGCATCTCCAATTTCACCATACACCATTGCATGGAATGTGTTAACCACACTTTTGGACAAGGTGCTGTGATTCAAATTGCACAAACGAAATTTTTCATTGTCTGTTTCCAATTCTGTGCTATTCGGAGTCTAATGATGTCTCTTTCCCGAGCACGAAACCTCAACACGATTTAACCGGAAATATATTAAGTCCGCGTAAACAAGCTCCCTGAACTGTCATAACGGCTCTGTTGACGCCACCGAGCTTTGCCCTCAAAGGTCAAAACTGACCATCAAAAAAAACTTTTTTTATTTAAAGATAATATTGCAAGTTTCGTGCTTTTAGCTCTTTAAATTCCTTATATATAAAATGTCAAAGTTGGGAATCAGCGAAAAAATAAGTACGTTGTTGACGAAAAATACACTTTATCACCTTAAATTTTGATCGGTTTTCTTGAGATTATCTCAAGTTCTTAATAAACTATTGAAAAGGCAACAAAACTGTGTTTAAGAACTAATAATGACAGCAGGTTATCGTTCAACGACAAAAAACTAAAAATCGTAAAGAGAAGAAAATTTATAAAAAATTAAATTTCTTCAACTTTGTTAACATGCAACTTGTTTTCCGGCATATCCTAGAACATTTAAATTAATTTTTAGATGTATACAACAAATTGCGAAGAAAAATCCTGCTAAAATTTGCGCCTCTCTGTAATCGCATGTTATGCCAAAGCCGTTTTTGAAGAACTTGGTTGTAACATCCGTTCTTTTTCTCACTAATAAATTCTTAAGAAACTATAATAGTGTTTTCGTTTTCTAATCAATTAGAGGACATAATCGATCATTTTTTTATGGGGCAGTCATAAAAATGTTATACAGAAGTCAAGCTGACAGTTTGCTTATTGAAATTCGGGAATAATTTTTATTAAATAGTCCTAATTTATTATACACACACACTCACATCCATTACACCTAATTCGAACACCTCAATACCTATATTTCGTCGAGTAGTCCTTCGGAGACACCACCAAACCACGACCCTTGCGTGCTCCTCGGTAAACCGTTTCGACTATGTCTATCATCTCCTGCTTGTCCTCCAGTGGCCAGTTGATTTTGTTGTTATTACCCGTGCCCAAATCTATCATGATGTGCTTATTGCGGAAAAAGAACATCACCGTGCACGGGTCGTACAATTCGTACATTTTGTTGAAATCCGGAACGGCCGTTATGTCCACCAGATAGATGACCGCAAAGTTCTTCACTTTTTCCGCAATGCTGTAGAGCACTTCGTCCATCTTCATGCAGGTTGGGTCCCAATCGTGACCAAAGCGGATTACCTAGAAAGAACAAAACAACAGAAGTGTAGGAGTGTTTCCGGGAATTTCCAAATACGACTTACCACCACTCGATCCTCTTCCGAAAGTATGGCCTGGTCCACTTGCCATCCATTGTGTAAATGTGCTAACATATACGACATTTTGATTGCTAGTTAAATGAACCGGTTAAGATGTTAAAAAAACGGAATGAAATGGAAATTTTCGAGAAAAATTCGGAAATAATTCGATGGTCGGTCGGCAAAAGCACATAGATGTAAATAATCGAGGCGGATGGAAAACGTAAATAAAAAGTGACAGTAGTTGTTGCTCAATATGTTTTGGCGAATGCCGCGATTGCCCGATTATCGAGTAGTTGAAATGTACACTGCCATTTCATTCAACTCAGTGACTGAGAAGAAATGCATTCCTTCTGTTTTTCTCACACGGATAAGCTACTCATTTTTTTGTAGAATACGGATCAACTCGTCTTTTGAGTAGATCCACATCCTATGAAAATTGAGTTAAATTTCCATATGAGATAAAGAGAGAGAAACCAGTTCTACTCAGTCACTGAGTAGAATGAAGCGGTAGTGTATGCAATCAACGTTGCACGCAGTTGTACGAGTTGTACGTAAGAGATCATTGCACGATGGCGTCATCAATGCAGTTTTGACAGTTCAGGGTGCTTGTCTACGCGGACTTAGAAAAATTTCGGTATGTTCGGTTAGTGTTTTTGTACTCTAAATTCATAACAAGAGTCAACGAAAAATTTCGTTTAAACGGTCCGGATTCTAACACCTTGTAAACAAGCTCCCTGAACTGTCAAACAAGTGAGGTTAATACATTCCGTGCAATGATCTCGACACAAATTTTCATTAGGCCTAACTGACAAACGTAAACAATGGCTTCTTTCCTTAAATTTCTCGTTATTGAAAAACTCACCTAATCAATCCACCACGATCATTTCGAAGAGAAAGTGTTCACCTATCCGATAGAATTGGAGACTTACTTGGGTAGCTTTTGTGCCACGAGAAATTTACGGAAGAAGCCATTGTTTACGTTTGTCAGTTAGGCCCTAATGAAAATTTTGTGTCGATCTAGTGAAACCAATGACAAAAAAGTAAACAAAACCATAATTTTCGAGTAGTTTATGCACACTGTAACCGGCTAGTACCCATTACTGTGTAAAAATGTACCCATTTTTCGATAGTACATGAAGCTGTCAAAAAATGGGTACTTGTGAAATTTAAATAATGCATACTAAATACCCATTTTTCTTTTCCGATGAGAGTCCAAAGGTTGGGTATAATTCTACCCAATAATGGTTTGAAATTATCTTAGCATTCTCCTGGCTAAAAAATCTTCACGTTGGAATCCAGTCCACGAAAACGCTTAGAACCAAAGGCTAATTTGGACAGCGAAAGCTTCCAAAAACTGAGAGGTACGTTCATAATTTAATTTAATACAACAAAATACTTCAATTTCTTCAGTAGAATCATACTTCCGAGCAAGTATCACTTCCGGAGATCAAATTTATTCCACAGAAGTCTTCAGTGAATGTTTGAGCGATGTAGGAAACTCTCTGGATGATGACGATGTGATGATCGCCTTAATATACCACTTGGATGCCACCAGAAAATTTTTCGATGTGAAAAACCCCGAACAAAACTTAAACGACCTGAAGCATAAAGGTTGTCGTTACGAATAAATACGCAAATACAAATCCAAATGCAATAATTGTGATCTATTATGTTCGGCTCATTATTAATATCACAAAATATCACAAATCACGAAAAATTGGTATTTAATAACCATTTCGTAAATAACAAACATATGGAACAAATAGGTATTTCATACTCATTTCCCAAATAACAAACATATTGAAAAATGGGTAAAAAATACCCGATAGCATGACGTTCAGTCTCGTTACCCATAAATGGGTAAAATTGTTTTACCCATTCAAAGAGTTAACCCACTTAAGTTCGAAATGGGTGCTATTATACCCAATTACGGGCACTGGCCGGTTACAGTGCACTCTATATCTCAACAACCAAAAATTGAGTCCAATTGACTCAAATCTGTCAAAAGTATGGCTACTCAGAAGAGAGTTAAGATAGTTAGGAGTAACATATTGACAATTAGTAAACATCGATCGGATTCAAGCCAATTTTGGCTGTTTGACATCTTACCACTAAGGAATATCTTTATTCACATATGAGTATACTATAGCCATACTTTTGACTTATATGAGTCAAACATACTCAATCTTGGGTTGTTTGGAAATAGCGTATGACTATTAGGGCCTATCAGACAAAAATAAACAATGGCTTTTTCCACGAATTGCTCATAATTGAAAACTCACCTAATCAATCCGCCACGGCCATTTCGAAGAGGAAGCGTTTACCTATCCGCTAGAACTGAAGGCTTAAATTGGTAGCCTTTGTGACACGAAAAATTCATTGAAGAAGCCACTGTTCACGTTTGTCGGTTAAGCCCTAATTAAAAATCTTTGGCAAATTATATTCTTTTCGCTTTTTCTCACACACACTCAGTGAAACTAAGTGTGTAAGATTGCATTATATCTTGCAAACTGGATCTTTTGGCTAATATTGGTATGAGCACGGAGTCTGAGTTGAATGGTATCTCAGTTAAGCTAAGTACATAAAAGTGGCTGAACACGTAATACAATGATGCAAATATATGTACACACTTAGACAATTTTACAGTATTCGGTAATTTTTACCGAACATTCAACAGCTGAAAAGTTCGTTAATCCGATTTAACGGATTTCGGTAAAATTTGACAAGTTCCGGTAATTTTTTACCGGAATACTGTAAAATTTCACAAAAATCCGGTAAATTAGATAATCGAACGTTCAGCTGTCGAAAGTTCGGTAAAAAAACGAATACTGTAAAATTTTCTAAGTGTGTAGATCTACTCAATATATTTATGATTTCGTCCAGCTCTAGTTTGCCAAAATCCAAGCGTCAATCTTAGACCACTGGGTGATGGCATTGTGATTTGAACTCTGGAATGGATAGGCTTGATCAATGCAGTTTTGATAGTTCGGTTCAAGTGGACCTACAATACTAATGGAAAGTTCAGTTTGAGTTTTTGGGTAATAACATTTTAACGATTGAAGTAAAATCGCTTAAAAACATTCACCCGTGCTCAATAAGCCCACCATGTTCTGAATCAAATCCTATACAATCTGGAAAAACAAAATGAAGCATATGGTTTGGTCGATATAAATTCTTTCTCCTTTGCAAAATTCCTTTCTCCTTTGCAAAATCATGAAGTTTGATATGTCGCAAGCCAGATTTCGGTAACGATTTGAAATGGCCTCTTTCCTGGAGAAACTTGGATCCTGCAAAAGCTTCTTAAGTGGCCAGTATTGTCAGACACCCTCAGAATGTTCTCCGAAGACATAGTTTGGCAAAATCATGAAGTTGGTGTGTCACAAGCCTGATTTCGGTAACGATTTGAATATGGCCACTTTTCCGGAGGAATTCAGATCTTGCTGGGCCTCTTTTAGAGGCCAGTATGGTCAGAAATCCTCAAAATGACTTCTGATGACCTATCCAAGTAACCACGAGGCTGTAATAGCATGCATATATAGGGCATATGTATTACGTCTAGTGCATCATTGAAGTTGGATTAAAGCTGAAAAGGGCACCAGTAAGATTGAACTAAAGCTATCCCGCATAATCACAAACCATTCCTGAACCATTTCCCTTATTGTTGGCGACCGTTTCCGTTATTGATACGACATTTACCCTCATAGTTGACAACTATAAACTAACAATCTCCTATATAGTTTTAACAATATGTCAGATGGTAAAAGGCCAAATAACAATATGCTGAATAGGCGGTTAAGTTAGGTTACCATACAAAAATGGCTATTTTCACCAACCAAATTTTTGCTGTACTACATGCCGAACAGTTGGTATATAATCCAGACCGATTGCAGACAATAAAAAACCTTTCAATGACAATATGGCATACATTAACAATATGCGTTAATGTTGAGGTTGTATGGTGAAAATGAGATTGAGCTATTCGATAACAATAACATAAAATGTGATAATATATCTTACATTCGAAATATGGTTTTGACTATACAGCAAATTGTTTTTCATTATGCGGGATATCTTTTGTAATACCATAAGACATTGCTAAAGTAGCATTATTGCATTGGTAATGCATCACTACATTCTTAAGCTAATCTAACGCTTCATGACTTAACAACTGTTGAATTTATGCGATCCCACATTACCAATGCTGATTTGGGATCGAACCAGTGCAATAATATAATGCTTGTGGTTACTTGGGTAGTTATACTAAATCATGAAGTGATATGTCGCATGCCATGTTTCGCATCTGAAATTATTTTGTCGACCATCCCTGGACAGGTACTTACCCCAGTACTCTCACCTTGGAATCCAAAAATACCGAAATTTTCGAAATAACCAGTGCAGATGTACACGCAAAAGAAAGTAGAAATTACTATTTCGAGGGTTAAATTAAGCGCAAACACCAACAATTTTCAGCTTAGTATTAATGCGTTTGATTTTACCATGCCTGATATCAATATGAGGTCTGTCAAATATACCACAAATGTTGAAGGTTTTACCATAAACCTAGTAAATTTGACTGAAATTTCACTGTAGTTTTCAAGATAGGCATAGTCGGGTGAAATGTTAGTTGATAAAACCGCATCAAAATCTGATTGGTAACGATGGAGTATAATCAATTTTAAATTTTTCAATTTTCTGTCTCAGAGGGGTTGAAGATGTACGTGTTAACCGCCTATTCGGCATATTGTTATTTGGCCTTTACCATCTGACATATTGTTAAAACTATATAGGAGATTGCTAGTTTATAGTTGTCAACTTTAAGGGTAAATGTCGTAACAAGAACGGAAGCGGTCGTCAACAATAAGGGAAATGGTCTAGGAATGGTTTGTGATTATGCGGGGTATTTTCGATTCAGGAACAAATTGCATTGAATTGCCCTCGAGTTGCCATTAAATCTATAATATCACATTATAAAATTTTTCAATAGATCATTGCACGATGGCGTCATCAATGAAGTTTTGACAGTTCAGTTTACGTGGACTTAGAATATTTTCGGTAAGATCGGTTTGAGATTTTGTGTTCTAAATTTTGTACGATTGATATAAAATTGCAGGAAAACAGAAACCAACGCATATTATGCTTATTTTTACTTCATTTCCTGAATCTAATCGTACAGAATCCGGAAAAAGTAAATTAAAATTTTCTATATGAAGCGATTGAGGTTCAAATTCTAACACCTTGTAAAAAAGCTCCGTTAACTGCCAAAAAAGTGAGGCTTATACATCCGATGCAATGATCTATTATCCGATACATGAACATTATTATTCATGGTTGAGTTATTGAGGAATCCATCTTGAAAAAGATGAAGACACCGAGTGGTGATAAATCTGACAGCTCCCATGTTAAAGTATAGGACGAAACTTTTAAAATGCTTCTAGAAAATTCAAATGTAATTCTAATTAAAAGTGGTTGGTTGTATGATGTAAGAAAAATCCAAAACTTCTCAATAAAGATATTTTCAGCAAAATAAAAATAAAATTAAAATAATGCGCCTATTGTGTAGTTCTGGACTTTTTTTTTACAACATACAACAAACCGCTTTTAATTAGAATTTCATTTGAATTTTCTAGAAGCATTTTAAAAGTTTCGTCCTATACTTTAATATGGGAGCTGTCAGATTTATCACTACTCGGTGTCTTCTTCTTTTAAAGTTGATTCCTCTATATATTTTGTTTAGTTTTGTTACGATGATGCAAAGTCCTATAATGAGTACAATTTATTCATTTAATGGGTTTCTCAATTAAGCGTGCATAATTTGAGTGCTCGAATTCCTTCAACCTGTCTACCCGCCAAGTACTTCATTGATTCGTTGCGTGTCAAAACTGTCAGAAATCGCCAATCGTTCGCAAACACCGAACCGAGCGACGTGTTTGGTAAATCGTTCTCTTCCTAACCGGCCTAGAATTTCCATGTGGACACAGATTGTTACGATTTTTCGCTAGTAATATCGAATTAAAAGGTGCTTTGTTAAGATTACAGTGTGCTCATCAAGGCGACTTTCAAATATGGTAAGATTGTTTGTTTTTCTTGAAGCAAACAAAGTGATGCAATCTCGAAAAGTGTTAACGTTATTTTTCCTTTCCGGGAATCCCGTTTCTTGAACCGTAGGCGACGGAAAGAAAAGGAACTTTCAAGGTGGAATACCTGCAAAAAATCGAGCGGGAGATGCAAGAACGATGGGATCGTGAAAAACTGCACGAAAATAATGCTGCCGCTACTCCCAGGAAAAGTCCGGATGAAAAATTCTTGGTCACCTTCCCGTTCCCATACATGAACGGAAGACTCCATCTCGGGCATACGTTTTCGCTGTCGAAAGCGGAGTTTGCCATTCGGTTCCAGCGGCTGAAGGGGAAGCAGGTTCTATTTCCCTTTGGATTCCACTGCACGGGAATGCCCATTAAGGCTTGTGCGGATAAACTGAAACGGGAGATGGAAAGCTTTGGTTGTCCTCCGGTGTTTCCAGCGGAACAAGAAGTGGAAGTGGTTGAAGAAAGGGACGTCGTGCCAAAGGATAAGAGCAAAGGCAAGAAGAGTAAGGCCGTGGCCAAAGCGGGAGGCGCAAAGTATCAATGGCAGATCATGCAAAGTCTGGGTTTGAATGACGAGGAGATTAAAAAGTTTGCCGATACGGATCATTGGCTCGATTACTTCCCACCGCTGGCCATTAAGGATCTAAAGGCCATCGGTTGTCATATCGATTGGAGGAGAACTTTCATCACTACGGACGCCAATCCGTTCTTTGATTCGTTCGTTCGCTGGCAGTTCAATCATCTGAAGGCACGGGGAAGATTATGTACGGAAAGAGGCACACCATTTTCTCTCCGAAGGACGGACAACCTTGCATGGATCACGATAGATCCTCCGGAGAAGGCGTCGGTCCTCAGGAGTATACTTTGATTAAAATGAAAGTTACGGGAAAACTGCCGGCCAAACTAGCGTCTGTTAAGAAGGCTGTCTATTTGGTTTGCGGAACATTGAGACCGGAAACTATGTACGGGCAGACGAATTGCTGGGTCCATCCAGATATAAAATATATTGCCTTTGAAACCACTCGTAACGGAGAAATTTGGATTTGCACTCTGCGCGCTGATCGAAATATGGCGTATCAGGGATTTACCGCAGTCGAGGGTCAAGTCAAAGAAATCGCGGAACTAACTGGTAAGGAAATTATGGGACTGGCGCTGTCGGCTCCTCTGACTCCGAATAAAGTCATCTACACTCTCCCAATGTTGTCGATCAAGGAGGACAAGGGTACCGGAATTGTCACTTCTGTGCCATCGGATTCCCCTGACGATTATGCCGCGCTGCTTGATTTGCAAAAGAAAGCACCTTTCAGAGAAAGTACGGCATTAGTGATGAAATGGTGCTGCCTTTCGAACCGATTCCGATCATTGAAGTGCCTGGCCTAGGGAAATTGAGCGCTATTTATGCTTATGAAAAGTTCAAGGTACAAAGCCAGAACGACCGTGACAAGCTGACCGAGGCTAAAGAACTGGTCTACCTGAAGGGTTTCTACGACGGAGTGCTCCTCGTTGGCGAACATGCCGGAAAGAAGGTCCAGGATGTGAAAAAGGATCTCAAAGCATATCTGGTCGAGCGAAACGAAGCCGATGTCTACTACGAGCCAGAGAAGACCATCATGTCACGATCGGCCGATGTTTGCGTAGTGGCCTTGTGCAACCAGTGGTATTTGAACTATGGAGAGGAGAGCTGGCAGAAAACCACAACGGATCACCTGCACACGATGCAACTCTATCACGACGAAGTTGCCCGTAACTTCGAACACTGCCTGGACTGGCTGCACGAGTATGCTTGCTCGCGAACGTACGGCCTGGGAACGAAGCTGCCCTGGGATGAGCAGTGGTTGATCGAGTCGCTTTCGGACTCGACGATCTACATGGCGTTCTATACGGTGGTCCACCTGCTGCAGGGTGGTTCCTTCCGGGGAGAAAACCGAGTCCGCTGGGAATCAAGTCGACCGATATGACGGCGGAGGTTTGGGACTACATTTTCTTCAAGGGGGCCAAGTTCCCTGCTAAGACCAAGGTGAAGAAGGAGCAGCTGGAAAAATTGAAGAAGGAGTTTGATTATTGGTAAGTGAAATGATGTCTTTTAGTTATTCTCTCTCCTCCAGTCATTTTTCCTACTAACGATTGGCAATATCTTGCCACCATTCGACAGGTATCCCGTTGATCTGCGTGTATCCGGCAAGGATTTGATCCAGAACCACTTGACCTTCTTCCTGTACAACCACGTCGCCATGTGGCCGAATGACCCATCGAAGTGGCCCCGTGGTATTCGCTGCAATGGCCATCTGCTGTTGAACTCGGCCAAAATGTCCAAATCGGAGGGTAACTTCCTGACTCTGTACGAGGCGATTTCTAAGTTCAGCGCCGATGGAACGCGACTCTGCCTGGCCGATGCGGGTGACAGTATTGAGGATGCTAACTTTGTGGAGAGCAGCGCCGATGCGGGCATCCTCCGACTGTACACCTTCATCGAATGGGTGAAGGAGACTTTCGCTGCGAAGGCCATGCTGCGGAAGGGATCGCAAAACGATTTCAACGATGCTGTTTTTATGAGTGAAATGAACCTGAAGGTAAAGGAGACTGAGGACTACTATCAGAAGATGCTTTATAAGGAAGCCCTGAGAACTGGATTCTTTGAATTCCAGTCAGCTCGTGACAAGTACAGGGAGCTCTGCGGATCGGAGGGAATGCACGAGGATTTGGTGATGGAATTCGTTCGACGTCAGGCCCTGCTGATGGCTCCGATATGTCCGCATGTTGCCGAACATGTGTGGCAATTGTTAGGTAACAAAACTAGCATCTTAAAAGCGATTTGGCCCAAGGTTGGCCCTATTGATGAGCAGAAAATTAAATGTTCTGCTTATCTAATGGATGCTGCCCATTCTTTCCGCGTCAACCTGAAGGCCACGTCCCAGACTAAGACCAAGGGTGGCAAGACGGCTCCACCTGCGGCAGTCAAACCCAGTGAGGGAACTGTTTGGGTAGCCAAATCGTTCCCACCATGGCAGAGCTGCGTGCTGGACACGATGCGAGAACTATACGAGAAAAACAACACTCTTCCGGATAATAAGGTTATTTCCACGGAGCTGGGCAAAAAGGAAATACTGAAAAAGTTTATGAAACGAGTAATGCCGTTTGCTCAGATGGTGCGGGGACGCGTCGAATCGGCTGGTGGACCAGGAAAAAGCGCTATGGACGTTACGCTGGATTTCGACGAACGGCAAGTACTGGAGATGAACATTGAATATTTGAAGAACACTCTGGAACTGGAAACACTGCACATTCGATTCACCGACGAAGCTGATGCACCGGAGAAGATGAAAGAAGAAGTACGCCCGGGAGCTCCATACATCGTATTCCGGGTAAAACCGTTCGTATCCGTGACGCTGGAGAATCCGATCGAGCGATCCGGACTATTTACGGTAAATTTGAATCTGAATGACGGAGACACCAGCACAAAATTCCGTGAAAAACTGGCTAAGCAGATCGAATTTAAAGGTAAGTCTCCTCATTAAATAATCAGTCAAAATTCAATAATCAATTCGATATATCACGTACACTTTCAGCTGACTTATCGGCCTTGGAAATCTTGCGTTACGAAGATCCGGTTAAGGGACCTAGAAGGCCACCGACTTTCCAAGACTATCGCGCTGGAAAATTGACCATCGAAGAAGGAACGTTTAGCATCGATGAGGGCAAAAATCAGCTTCTTCTGACCAACGGTACGGTTAAGAACCTGGATGTTGGAACCAACTTCCTGTATGTTATCAACTAAGGTAAATTATAATTCATTGTGTAGAGTTCGCTTGGAACTTACGGATGTGGAAGTTAATTAAATATTTTTTTATTACGTTCGTCACGACATATTCAAGATATGAAGTCTTCTTAGTATATCACACTCCTACAATCTTTCTTAAGGTGAAACTGAGGGAGTCCCTTTACATATGATTTATAGGTTAGGTTAATTGTCACTTCAACAGTGTTCAAACCAAATGCAGAAAATCTTTTGCAGCAGACGAACTTCGCACAGCTCAAAACTGTAATTTTATTCATTATTAGGCTTAGTTTTTATAATAATTTTACTTGCAACTTACATTTATGATTTTCTTTTTCAGTTTAATTCGGCTGAACAAATTGTGATGAGGACGACTCCTATCGACCTATAACTAAACAATTGTTCTATCACCTAATACTAATTCATGATTATGAAAATACTCACGTTTACTTTAATAGTTTAATAGAAACAAATTTTAAATTATCGCCCGAATTATCAACAAATTAACCTTTCAAATGAAACGTGTCGTCACTTTCCACCAATGAATTGAAGTTATCTTTTTCTTCCTTTTACCTTACTACAATCTTCTATTGATACCCGCTGTCAAAAGCAGTGTTCGCAGAAATCCCTAAGTTCACCTAGATTTGGAGTTGCTTCTCGTTGGCACTTTTCGGCAGGCCCGACGATGGTTGTGTGCCCACTGGTGGTGGTAACAACTCCTCTTCCGTAACTCTGGTCCGTCTACAGGGATCTGACCAGATTTGCTCCTCAACTCCATCACCGCAAGCTTGGCAACTGCACGTCGATAAACTCCCTTGGCAGTTCGTACTATCGCTTGTCGTATTCTGCCATCAGTACCACGTATCACCTGCTGCACGATACCCCGAATCAAGGTCCTTCTGTTGTTCCCGTCGACTATGTACACCAGCTCGCCTTCTACAATAGGCTCCTGTTCGGTTAACCATTTAGTGCGGTGGTTAACCGTTGGTATATATTCCTTTAGCCACCTCTTCCATAGCATGTCCGCCAACTGTTGAGAACGTTTATAGTTATCCCGCAGTGCCTCAGCCGAGCATGTTGGAACATTTACCTCTTCACGTTCTCCATCAGGTAAACCGCGCAGAAAATGGTTCGGCGTAAGGGCGCTATCTATTTCGGGTGACTCCTGTGGCACATACGTCAGCGGTCGGGAATTTACCATGTCTTCAGCTTCTGATAAAGCAGTTAACAGGATCTCGTCGGTCAGCTTGCCGCCATTGTGTAGAACCTTTAGGGCCTCCTTTGCTGACCTCACCAACCACTCCCATATACCGCCCATGTGCGGCGCTGCTGGTGGGTTGAAGCTCCAGCGAGTTCTAGCGTCAGTAAAGATGTCGGCGCACTCTAACTCGATGAAACGAAGTTTATCGATCAACTCCTTACTTGCCGCTTGAAAATTTGTCCCGTTGTCGGAAAAAAATTCCAGTGGAGATCCTCTTCTGCAAACAAACCGTCTAATCGCCATGACGCAGGATTGGCTGCTCAGGCTGTGGGCCACTTCCAGGTGGATTGCCCTAGTCACCAGACACGTAAACAGACATATCCATCTCTTCTCGGAACGACGCCCTACCGTGACCAGTACTGGGCCAAAATAATCGACCCCTACGTAGCTGAAAGGGCGCATCTGAGGAGTGAGACGTTGTACCCGAAGAGGAGCCATCCTAGGAACCGCCGGTCGACATTTATTTACTTTGCACCAGCTACAGTGCTTCATCACCTGTAATACCGCAGCTCGGATATTCTGCACGTAGAAACGCTGTCAGTTCATTTACTACCGTCTCCCGGTTTGCGTGGCCAAATTTTCTATGGTAATGTTGTAGAAGTTTCGATACGACGTCTTGCCCTTTGGGAAGTACAATTGGGAACCGCTGCTCAAATGGGATGCATTCAGCATGAGCAGATCTACCTTCCATCCGAATTACGCCTTCAGCATCCAAAAATGGCGCAAGCCTGTACAGTGGGCTAGATCGCTCAATGACATGCCACTTCGTTTGAGGTAATTCAAGATTCTTCAGCAATGTCTTCCTTTCATCTCCAAATCCTTCTTGCTGGGCCATTTTCCATAGGTAGTTCTCAGCGTTCCGGTATTCTTCACAGTTTGAGGGGAACTTTCTGCGCCGACACTGCTCCTTTAGCAACCTTTCCAACTTAGACGTAGCTTGAAGTGTTTCTATTGGCTGTTTCTTCCGTTTTCTCCGGCAGTTGGAAATAAAACGATGCACACAGGCCATGCTCCTCACCAGAGTCGTCCAGCGTGAGAATCGAGTGGTGTCCACCAATGCTTGAGAGAATGAAATTTCGTGGAACAGATTATATGCTCGCAGCTCTTTTTTCACGCCCGGTGCTGGTAGGTCGCTTTGAAAATACTCCTGATCCATTTGGTATAAAATGTTAGGGCCACGTACCCACTCACCTCGACTTTCCAACGGCGGCCCATTTTTTCCCCACTTCGTTAACACATCCGCAATATTATCCTTTGTGGCCACCCAGTCCCAATCAGTTGGGTTAGTGAGGCTCATGATTTCTCCGATTCGGTATGCCACAAACTGTTTATACTTTCTATGGTCCGAACGGATCCATGAGAGCACCGTTGCGGGAGTCGATGTGGAAGAAAACCCGTTTCACCTGTACAGAGTGATTAGCCTTCACAGCTGCGGATAACCTTGCACCAAGAACTGCAGCGAGTAGCTCCATTCTCGGGATGGACATATACTGCAGTGGCGCAACCTTCGATTTTGCCGATACAAGGGCAACTTTCGGTTGTCCGTTCCTTATTATCCTGAAGTAGGCAACGCACCCATAGGCGTCTTCACTTGCGTCTGCAAAAACGTGGAGCTCGAGGTGTTGGTAGTCTGTCGGCTGCGCATGTAGGAAATAACACCGTGGAATTTTCATAGCTTGAACCTTTGGTAGCAAAGCGATCCATCGGACCCACTTCTTAGCCGAATCGTTGTCAATTATTTCGTCCCATGAACAAGCATTCCTCCACAGGTCTTGGATAATCATTTTCCCAAAGACTGTGAATAAGGCCCACAAACCAAGAGGGTCATAGAAGCTCATGACGACACTTAACAGGATCCGTTTGGTTGGCAGCTTTCCTTCCATGAAATGTTGCAAATCATCGCGCAAAACGGTGGCAAACACGAAGACATCCTCCAATGTGTTCCAGGACATACCTAGAATCCTCTCCGTATGATTGGTCTTTTCGCTTGTAAAATGGACCGCTTTAGTATCCGACTGTTCGCAGAAATGTTGTTGGAATTCCTCGTTGTTGGATACCCAGTTTCGAATACGGAACCCCGCTTTGGAGTGGATAAACGCAACTTCCCCCGCTCGTTTGATGGCCTCGCGAGCTGTAAAAGTGGAATCCAAATAATCATCCACATAATGTTTAGATATAATAGCGTCCTCGGCATCCGGAAACTCCTTTGCATAATCATTTGCGTTTCGATTTTTTATATATTGGGCTGAGCAGGATGAACTAGTTGAACCGAAGGTAGCGACGTCCATGACGTAGATTTTGGGAGGTCCGGAGCCGTTTGGCCGATACAAGAACCTTTGCGCTGCTTTGTCACTAGGTCGCATCAATAGTTGGTGGTACATTTCAGCTATATCACCCCCAAAACCAATGGGACGCTCTCGGAAGGGACATAATACCGATGGCAGACTGGATAGAAGGTCTGGGCCTTTGAGCAACTCAGTATTGAATGACTTACCTTAGACGGATGCTGCAGCGTCCCAAACCAGACGAACCTTTCCTGGCTTTTTGGAATTAAGCACCACATTTAGGGGAAGATACCATACCTTCCCTGGTTCGGATTCCATCAGCTCGGTGTGTGTAGCGATGTGTGCGTAGCCTTTTCTGAGATATTCGCCTATTTGCCTCTCAACGTTCTGTTTCAGTTCCGGATTTTTCTCCAACTTCCGCTCCAAACTCTTCATGCGTTTCAGTGCCATGGGAAAGCTTTCTGGTAGTTGTGGTTCATCGTTTCGCTACAAACGGCCAGTCTCGAAGCGCTCACCTACCCGGACAGTGGTTCGTTCTAGTAGCTCTCTGGTTCTACGGTCTTCTGCTGACTCCGGCAGCACCTTGACATCCATACCGGACTCTTCCAGCGTAAAATACTTTCGAAGAAGTTCTTGCAAATTTAGGTCTGTTGTTTCTATGGCAATATGGTGACCAGTGAACCCAGTGTTGGTATTGTCGCAGCCTGTGGGACCGTAAATTGTCCAGCCAAGCTTTGTGCGAACAGCGATGGGCTCTCCAGGATTACCAATGCGTGACTCAAGAGGTGCATACACATGCAGGTGTTTCAAACCAATGGGAATTTTCCGGGAGCCATTTAAGCAATCCGCAACTGGTAGTCCACACAGGTGTTTGAATCGGGCTACAACCTCAGCAAATCAAATGTTTGTTCCGGGAGTTGAAGTTCTTGAACAGTGTGCACATTCCGCAGCAGAAATCGTTCCGTTGATCCACTCGCCGAAATAGATACATCGACGCATCTCGAATCTCGCTCCAGGCGGCTCATTCCTGCAGTCCATTTTACTAGAATTGGTTCCCATGTTCCTTTCAGTTTCAATTCTAGGGTTTTTTTTTCATTAAGGGCGAATCTACAATTGAGAGATTCTCTCCGGGCTCGCTCTCTTTCATTCATTACAGCGCCATTATAAAACTTACGAGGCATTCTTTAGTACAGATCGAAACACAACAGTGCTGGCTAGCATACTCTACAAATAGTAGAATGAAAAACGCAAAGGTGATTGGTTTATGAATGAAAGAGAGCAGAGCCCGGAGAGAGAATCTCTCAATTGTAGATTCGCCTAATGAAAAAAACCCTAGAATTGTTCGGCGATTGTGCTCTCCATCAAAGAATAAGACGACCCTTCGTCTAAAAACGCGACCACGTCTCCGAGTGCGCCCCTCGTGGTGCAGTTTGATCGGAACCGTCCTGAAAATGACGGGATGGTTTACCGAGTCATGCTCGTTACAATTCGTTGATCGCGGGGCCGATGAATTCGGTGGGTGGAGTGTGGAATGATGACGCTCTTTACAATTTCCGACGTTGCAGTGACCTCTTGAAACGGCAGCGAAACTGCCCATGTTCATTTAGGCACAGCTGGCATATTTTCCACTTCTCTACAATCTTCATCTTGTCATTAAAGGTCAATTTCTGAAAATCCTCGCAGCTCCGAGTTCGATGCTCCGTACTGTTGCATCCACGACACGGTTTTCAGAATAGCTTGCTGACCCTCGACCTTCTGTTGACCAGTCCATTGGGAGTGATGAATGTTCGACGCCAACGTGTGTGTTGAGGAATCCTTCATGGTGATCTCTAGTTTTCGATCTTTTTCCTTCTTGTCCCGGTTTAGAAGGCCATCGACGTGAAAATTGGTGTAGAGTGTTGCTTCTGTCGCCTCCGAAACGATTTCGATAACCTTTGGTACCGATTCTGG